>JAJJMB010016019.1:249354-326767 GCA_023531105.1 Papaver atlanticum
AGAGTTCTTTGGATATCAGCCCGGAAGTAAATCACCAGAATTTCAAAACAAAAGAAAAACAAAAAAAGTATCCAAACACCCTCTTCTACATTTCATTCAGCAAGTAGAAAAGCAAAACTTGTAATCATATCCAATAACTTTAGAAGGAAAAAAAATTCCCTTAAACTTCTACTCCATCAACTTTTTATCATCTTTTCTTATCCAATTAACAACTTTTGTAATGATGATAAAAAGACTAATACTACTAGAAAAGAGTAAAACCTTACAAAATTTCTCACATCAGTTGCTGACTTTACTTTACTACAACTAAGGATGAGAAAGACTTGCACTACGGCTATTACAAAAACAAAATGTGCCGTGTGGACCATATGGAAAAGACTTCGTCTTTCCTAACTACCAACCCGCCCTATTCATCAAGAACTAAAAATTTCTTATCCCACATGCTGAAAATCAAGATCCCATGGATCTGGGAGGGAATCCCCAATTCAATAATATGATTGTGATCAGATATATCACCATTCCTGGTGGAGCAACAGAGAAAGTACATTCTTGTTACTGTATTTGAAAAATGCCTAGAAGTCCATTTTAGAGGAATTGGATAAACAACGGCAGAAACAAAGAAAGCAAGTAGTAAGAGAGTTACAAACTAAAAGCAAAAGTTCAAATTGCAACTACATAATCAACCCCGAAAAATTTAGCAAATGACAGTTATACAGAACTGTTTTAATAATTGCAGACATAAATCGGAATGTTCATAAATAGCAGCTGATTATTGGCCAAACCAACAGTGTTATTGAACTCAACAAGCTAAAAGTAAATTTAGCAGCTGAATGTTGACTTAATCAACAGTGAAATCCACAAGCTGAAAGTAGTTCAGTCTAAATTTAGCGGCCTACATCAATGCTTGTACTAGTGATAGAAGTTGGTCCGCTAGATATAAGATCCAGTTCAGGTACATGATATGAAGGAACGGGCATTTTTGTTGGAAGATTTGGAATACTTGCTTCCATATTGAGTACCTGAATTGCTTGTCTGATTGAAGGTCTGAAACTTCGATCAGGGTGTGCACACCATAACCCAACAACCATCAAACATTCGGCTTGGTTTGCATCGAACTCCAGGCTTAGTTTATGGTCTATTGCAGCCAAGACTGCATCTCTCCCATATAGATCCCAAACCCACTCTACTAATCCAACATCAGAAACCTCTTCCATACAATCAACTGATTTTCTCCCACAAGTAATTTCTAAAGCCACTACCCCAAAGCTAAATACGTCAGACTCTTTGCTAGCTTTGCCAGTGTTTATGTACTCTGGGGCTAAATAGCCCAAAGTCCCAGCTAGCCCTGTCGATTGGAGACCTAGTTCATGATCCATGAGCCGAGCTAGACCAAAATCACCGAGCTTTGCATTGAAATTTGAATCCAACATTATGTTGCTTGATTTGACATCACGATGGACTACGCATTGCTCTCCTTCTTCATGAAGGTAAAGCAGTGCAGAGGCTAACCCAAGAGCTATTTTATATCTGACAGCCCACGTAAGAGGGCCTCTTCGGCCGAACAGATGAGAATCTAGACTACCATTAGGCATCAACTCATAAACAAGTAAAAACTCACCACTCTCGTGACACCAACCAATGAGCTGCACTAAATTCCTGTGTCTCAATCGACTGATGATCTTGACTTCAGTTATGTACTCTTTCTGACCTTGCCTAGATCCTCTAGAGATCTTCTTCACAGCAATTGCCAAATCCATTTCATTTATAAATCCCCTATAGACACCTCCGAATCCACCTTCTCCTAGTTTTCTTTCCTCAGAAAAGTTGTTTGTAGCTGAAACTAGTTCTCTAAGCAAGAACCTCTTTGGACCAGCTCCTCTTTCAAAGTCGGAAGTGAAGTTAACTTTCTCCTTCTGTTTTCTAGCTTGTCGTCTTTTAGACCTCATCAGCCATACCACAAATAAAGCAAGGACACATCCTATCAGAACAGTTCCCGAAACAGACAATCCAACTATCAATTTGACATTTGGCTTTTCAGACGCTACTTCTTTTTCCTGAACTTCCAAAGTTGAAGAGAAATCCCATGACAAAAGAATATTTCGCTCACTATATATACCAGTTGTTGCAGAGAATCCTACTGTAACCCATGCTGGAAGAATCTGTTTCAAATCAATTTGATATGAAAGAAGAGAATCTCCACGATAAACAGGATTCTTATCATACGTCCAATACACGCTGAGGTTTTTATCAGTAGCGTTATAAGTGATCCAAGCATTTCCAATTTCCTGACTATTTAAGCTAGCATTCCAAGGAACAACGACAGCAGACTTGATGGAATTATTATTAATCCCCACATGTCCAAATTCTGGATCCCATTCAGGATCTGGGTAGGAATCGAATTCAACATGAATGATCTGATTGTGAGATGTATCATCAGTAGTGGTGGTATTGAAAAGGCCTAGAAATCCACCAGCTGAATTTGGAGGAATTGGATAACCAACAGGAGCAACAAAGAAAGCAAGCCCAGCAGAATAGGGTGTTTTATTTAAGGTGTCAATGGAAAAGGTGAAATGAGTGGTGAAGTCTGTCAGAACTCCGGTGGACGAGTCCCAAAGGGGTACACGTTTGGCACAAGTAGCTCGACCAACACGACAAGTATAAGTGTATTCATTGATCAATTCAACAGTACCAATCTTAGTAGTAGCATCACCTTCCAGTATGATGTCACTGGTCTGAGGTCCAAAGCTTGATATGTTAAAAGAGATAGAGTTTACGGCTGGAAGGAGAAAGAAGACTAAAAGAAAGGTAAGAGTAAGGAAGTTTTTGAATAGGAACATGGTCATGGAAGATGATACGAGATTTGAGTAGAGATGAGAAGTAGAAGTTCAGCTAATGCAAGAATGAAACAAAAAACTAGATCAGAGCAATTTCATGATGAGGAATCTAAATTGTCGTCTACTTCTATTTTATAACTTCTAGCTTGGACTTAATGACAATCAACTTACCAAATGGACAGGAAAAACTTAGACTCTAAAGCACCATTGCCGGCAATCCTTTTCAGGAAGGTCAAACAACAGCCAAACAGGTTTGAAAACACCAATTAAATAGGTTTTCTAATGACATTGCGTGGTGCACACATCTAAATTATTGATAATCCATTTTAAGGTTATAATATTGCCAAAAACCCTGCACAATTTCTTAGAACTAACACCTACAAACAGATAAGAACTAACAAAAAATATTAATTGGCAATAAGGACTGAGAATTTCTACGATGTCAGAGAATCAATTCTGTGGAGAGTATATGCTCAATGAAGATAATTTAAAAAACACTAGCTTCCATATTTTAAGCTTAACAGAAGGCTATAAACATGGTACAAACAATTGTTCGACACGTATGGAGGCGTGAAAAACGTTATGGCTATATAAAAAGACCAGATAAGTGAACAAGGAAAAGAGTAATCAAAATTCAGTCAGTCATATACAAGAGTTTTGAGAACAGGAAATAACATGTCTTACCTGAACAGCAAGAGCTTACTCCGGCTATAATATGGAGTAATCCAAGGAAAACACGAGTTACTGCAGTAAAAATGGGGAAGAATCTCATTCATTATGTAGTAGCTAGCTATATATCGTTTTTATTTACATGAATTCCAGTTCTGAAAAGTCAAGAAATTACAATTTATACGATATCAAATCCGCATAAACAGAATACATCTCTTGTGACAGTAAAATGGGCACCACATACAGCTCCACTCTCTTACTGCAGTTGCTGACTATCACCTTTCCTCTGTAAGAAAATTGACCCAAGTAGAACAGCTATGCCCGTGATTGCAATAGTGAAAAATAAACGTTTCTGTGAGTATCCATTTCGATTGGGTGGCCTTCTTTGAGCAGGAATTTGATCCCTATCAACATCCGCATTTCCACCCCTTCACAATATACCAAGACACTATTTCAGAGGTTTGATGATATCATTATCAAGGATCTAACTTCTAAGTTTCCCTAGTTTCAAGTAAATGTGATGAAAATCTTAAAGATCCAAAATCAAAACAGAACAAAATTGCATTCACATGCTTGAAGCAGCACCACATGAGCCACTTTCTTGCAAATAGTAGCCGATCAGATTTGTATCGGCCAAAGCCTCAAATGCCCAAGACAGCGGTGACGAATATAAAATGAAATTCTATATACAAGCATTATGATATGATATTTGAATGGGTTATGAATTTTAAAATCATGGAAACCCATTTCCTGGCAGGTAGAGGTCTTCTTAAGACAATAGTTAAGGTTCCAGTTCTAGGAAGCTTAATAACTGAACCGGAACCAATCCTTCGACACAGACGTAAACATTTAAAACACGATAGGATATTCATCCAATCACACAAAAAAATGACTAGTGAGTGTTTCCAGTGGTCATGAATTTCAGGATAGATATAGGTAGAAGTTACTCTTATTCAAAGCATCATATATAATTGTTCAACTGTGTTGTTAGCAGACGTTCCTTGCAACTTATTACCAATAATAGAACAGGTAATCAACCTAGGAAAAGGGTTTAGGTTAATATTCAGAACAGGTTAAAATCAACATAAAATTCTCACCTAGAAGATCCCGCAGTACTATCTGAAGGCCCATGAAATCTGATATCATGATCAAGTCGTTCACGCAACCGGACATATTTGCTACACATAGGACAGTATTCTGTCCGGTTTCCACATACCTCCTGAATATAAGAAAACATAAAATTTAGTATAAAAAACATAATTATGCCTTTATTAGACGAGAGAAAGTTAAATTTTAAGAATCATCCATAGACACCTGATGCTTTACAAGATCAACTGCAGGCAATGGAAACTCGCAGTATTCACACGTTACAATCCTCCGCGGGCAGTTTTCACCTTTATGCAGTTCTAAAATTCCACGATCAACTGTCTCACTGCATAGCGAACAAGACACCTGCTCCCATACAAAATATATTACCAACTTGACATATTGAACTTAAGAATGTTTATAACATGTGCATGGTAATTAGAACCGTACATTACACTGCATACATCATTACATAATACAGGCAGGTGTTGGAATTTCCCACCAACTTGCAAAGAAGAAACCTAGTTCTTTTACTGCTTTGTGAACGAAACTATTCTCAGTAGAGCAACTAAAAGTGATCGCAAGCAACCTAGTTAAACATATGGGCACCACTATTCCTTATCATTTAAAAAAAATTAACTGAAATCAATGATATTCAAATTTTCCTCACAGTTTTTCTAACAGAAATGAGAGGTCTGGTTCAGAATATACCTTGAGGCTAAAACCAACAAATTCATATATTACATAAGCGGGAAAAAAAAAGAGAGAGAGAGAACACTGTAAATTTGTCACTTGACTAAAAGGGTGTGTTCACCAAAACAATGTAATTCATCATATGCATATCGGAGATTCAAGATCTTGAAAAAACTAATATGGCATGGAATAGGTATCGCTCCCTTTCAATACCTTTGATAACCTTTTGATTGTGGCTATTACAAATATATAAACTATTTAAGTGACACCAGTACTAACTAATAATAGCTTATGCAGATTTCGAGAACAGAAGAACAGACTCAAAGGCACAATCTACGGAACAGAACAACAGGGACAGTTGATATATGATAAGTCAGATGCTTTGAAAATACAAAAGTTCTAAATAGAACAACTTTGACATAGTTACTTCATTACAGATTGTTGTAAGGTACTTGCACACAGATCATTACAATTATCTAAATCGAAGGTCATGAAAATTGCATCAGTTATAACAGTAAAATGTTTAAAAATAAAATTTCGTATCAACATACTGGAGCATGAGCATCGAGATAATGTTCTTCAGCATGTCTTGTAGGGATCATATCTCCACAAACTTTACATCTTTCCAGATTTCGAGAGCAGTGTGCATAATGTAAATCAATATTTGTAGCTGGAATAGCTCGGTCACTGAATAAAATTCAAATATAATCAGTACATAGGCCACCCAGAACATAAAAATAATCTTACAGTTGGTGGACAAATAGCATTAAGCATGCAAACTCTACCATATTACTCTTGGCAGTTGACACAAGCATAAAACTCTGGTCCAATGAACCTCAAAAAGATTCTTTGACTGGCCTCGGGCAAACATTAGTTAACCTACTATCACCCTGACAACATGAGGAGATTAATAGCCATAGACAGCTGAGTTGAATTTAGATACTCTTTTCATGTTGGGTCTTAAGGTTGGATCTTCTTCTACTTACTCTTTTGTTCTATTCGCAAATGTAATTACTTTTCCACAAAACACAGAAAGTTAGCAACTGTTAATCTTTGCAACGGTAATTCGTTTTAAACTGCTAAGTTGATATACAACCAATACTCTAGATTTTACAGGAATACATAACTTTCTGGGTGAAGATCTGCTTGGTTTCTCTATCAATCCCCTATACAAAACCTATTTCTTTTAATTTATAAGGAACGCATTAGGACATGAAAATGCACATGTCTCAAGACAATCCTTTGTCAAACTAGCCCACAACAATATTTCATTTCATAGATAATAACCTTTCAGTTTCTATTCCTACACAGAACTGTTTTCAAGAAAATCTAAATTATGACAAAATCCAGCTAACATTCCAACCATACCAAAAAATCGCATAACAGAAACAGAACAAACTAACAGTATACAGCTACAAATTAATCAAACCAAACAAACACAATACCACAAGATTTCCAAAATTATCCAAATCCCTACAATCCCTACATTCAACATTCTTCACAAAAGCTCAAATGAGGTATATCTATCAAAACGAAAGCTATACCTAATCAAAAAGAAAACCACAAAAAACAAATTCCCCATAAAACAAATCAAATTGAAATCAAAATTACAGAAATTAAAGGAATTAAATGGATCGAATTACCAGTGACTGCAGATACTAGTAGATTGCTCAAAAGGAATCGCCATGAAACCAAATTTACAGCTCCTGCTCGCTTTCTCTTCGATCAAAACTCTGTTTAATGAAAAAAAAAAAACTTTACATATAAGAAAAGAATCTGAATAGCAAGGTATTGAATTAAGAGTTGTATGAAATGAATCCAAATACCTTGATTTCTACGCTTTCGTCGATGCGATTCTTGATTTTAAAGAGAAAAAATGAACCCTAAATATTTGGGGATCGAAATATTGTTTGTTGATGGGTAGTAAGAGTAGGTACGCCTACTTGGAGATTATTATCAACGTTGGATTTGGGGCTGCCGATTTGGTTTCTCCCACTTATGGTTTGTTGATAAGAGGCATCCTAATACTTTAAACACACCACAATCACTCCCCTCCCTTTAATATTTTTTTTATAAACCGTTATCATCTCGAATTGAGAGTGCGACTTTGTGCACCCCACGAAACCAGGGGTGCACATTCCTCCTATCTTCATTGGTTGTATATCAAACCCTAGTTAATATCCTGTTTATAATTTATTTTTATTTTTTTTGTCTAAACTAGATATAGCACATAGGGAAATGGAGAAACAAATTTGGACCCGGAATCCAAATTTATCACTTCTTCATCTCTCTCACTGCATGTATTTGTTGCTCATTTCTAGTTTTTTCTTTTCCATTTTTGATATTCTAATGTTTCATTAGAAGTTTTACTTTAAATCTCTTCTAGTGGAACGCTCTTCCAACAGCAGCTACAGAATTGTTAAATAAAAAGTATGAAGTTGATTCCCATATAGTTGGAATATGAAATTAATTTAATTATCCTATCTAATATTTTTACATGAGATAAGAAATTTTGTTTGGTTTTAGAATAGCTACTGCGATTGTATTGGTTTCCAATTAAAATAATGAAAGTGATTCATGGCCAATTAATAATTCAAGATAGCCAGCTGAAAGAGATTGAACCAAGGAAAGTGATTCATGGCTATTATTAACCCTTTTAGTTTCAAATCCCATGTAAATAAGATTCAAATGATTAGTAACAAAACTGAATAGGCGAAAAAGTGATAACAAACCACTTACTTAAAACTCTGATCCCATCTTTTTTCTTATTCACCCTAGCATTGTATCCGTTCCAAAGCAAAACCATTATTGTCAAAACTCTTATCACCCTATGATTCTAAAGCAAAACCATATATATATATATATCACCATCAATGGTCTCCTTTTGAACACAGAGCGCAGACTTCAACTTAGACATAGCTTTGATAACGGTGGTATTCCTTGTTTGTTGTTTTCTCCGTAGTGGTTTCACACAAACCTTCTTCATCAATATATTTCTCTCAAATTAAAATTGTCATCTGGATACGATGGAGAGGCGAGAACTTCTTCCTTGTAAAGACGGAGAAACCATAAGAAACTGTGAAAGAGGGAAGAGAAAGAACTAGGGTTTTGTGCCCAATGTTTTGTATCTCCGGTATATTCCGATTTCCAACATGAATATTTATTTTTAATATTTAAAATTAAAAACGAACCAACTAACTAGAGTTAAGAGCAAAACCAATTACGAGAGGAGGAATGTGCACCCTTGGTTTACGGTGATGCATGAAGTCGCATTCTCGAATTGAATATGAAATATCATTTACAAATCATTGTCAACAGTCAAACACCAATGTTGTCTATCTCGACCGAGATCTCGTCGAGAATCTCGGTTTTTGTACATCGCCGAGACGAAGTTCTTAGACTCGGCGAGACATGATTTGACCAAATAATTCTTCAAGATGGCCGAGATTCCATCGAGATGCGGCCGAGATCTCAATTAGACAGGTTTTATGTATGAAAATTTATTAATAAAAATCAAACCAAACCCTAAAAAAGAACACCAAATTGGGAGATACATAAATTAATTGGGGGATATCTGCGGGCATTGTTTTTTGATGCTGCCGGCATGGTCGATGGATTGCCGGCATTGAAAAACTATGCCGGCAGCTACAGTAAAATATCCGCAATTATTAAAAAAAAAGTATCCTCCAATTAAGTGTTCCTAAAAAACTCATTTTTTTTTCTTTACTTTTCTTAAAAATATGTATTGTTCTTTACATCTATACAAGTTTAACTTATGTGTAGTGTGCAAAATATTTGGCATACATTTTACGGGTATAAAATTTGAAAATAAAGACTCCGAGATTTCACAGGAAATCTCTCCGGGATAAAATTGTCTCAGTGAACCAAGACGTACCAATATCCAAAATTGACCACATCTGTTGACACTATATAATTATGACATCATGGCAACTGTTAATTGTATCTATTGTTTTTCCATTGACAGTCGGCATGACATTCATTAATCATTGTTAGTGTGACGCCCAGGAAAAATCCCTCCCCTAGCGCCGCACCTTGCAGGCTGAGACTTCTCGATGCGCCACTCGTAATAAAGTGACCGGGCCGTAAAGCTTCAAAGTTCACTAGGAAAATGCGTGTTGATTTTCCGTTGCCAACATGCTTAGCAAGCATGATGCCTTAAACATAGTTTCCTTGCCTTTCGTCACTCCAACTTACCCTTGTTCCTCAAAGGGTACATAGCATTAAAGGCTACTTTCACAAGTGCTACCCAGGCATAGGGAAATGCCTTTGGACTTGTGAACATGCCATTGCAAGTCTATTTTGGCGTCCTTACTTTGCTTAGGAATGCAGTAATCTAGATGCATGCACTAGTTTTGTCAGTGCCAAGGTTGCATCATCCAGGCTCGTGTCATTCTTGTCGTACATTATTCTTGTGATGAAAGCATATTGTGCAAGCTTCCCTTAACTTCCAATCTGGTTAATTAGCCTCCTTTTCTGGTCATGCCCAATTCAAAAATGGTGCAGTCCATCATCGAATACCTTGACAGGTAGCATGAACATCAAAGAAATCGACTACAACTACATCATAAAGTGTGTCACAAATAGAGGGTATGAGCGAAAAGGTGTTGACCTACAAATATGTTTCACTGCAGCTGTCTACGTACCCTAGCTCGCATGGATCAAGCACACACCATAGTTCATCAACGTCAGAACTATCAATTAAAGCCAGTTCCTTTAGCAATGCCAAAAGCCAAGAAAAACCTAATCTATATATGCCAAAGAGACTTTCAAAAATGATGCACAAGATCCTTCCTTCGTGATGCATTCTCGATAAGAAACAAAGAAACGATGATGCTTACGCATCATAAATCTCTCTTAAATAAGCAATGCGGCATAATGATGCTTTAGTATATTATTTACTAGGTAAGTTTCATAACTCAGTGATGCGTCTCCTTGTATGCACCTTCTAACAACACCCATATCTTTATATATGTCTCAGTCGTATTTCTACATATAAGTTTGGGAATATGTTTGCCATACACCAAGTTCCACCTGCTTCCGCGACAACGTATTGTTAAAAGATGCATCATTTGTTTATCCAATACTGAATCACTGGCTAGCTTGCAAAATATACCATAATGATGCATTTAAGCTCTTGGCCAGCATCCCACTTGTGTGATGCACCATAGCGGTATAGTTTCGGTTCTTGACCTATATCCCCTGAATATATAGGTAAGCATCACGAAAAGTGCAGGTGTTACAATATTATTCATGTTAAATAAAAATTTCCCAAAGTTCGAAATAAAAGTGGTCGTACTACATTAACTGGAATTCTACGACCATATATCTGATATCATAATATGCAGAATTCCCCCAAGCGTTCGGAAGTTGTTGTGAACAACGATTATGACATTCTGAGTATCACATACTACATACCAAGGAATTATAAAAGAATGTACAACACTAGCTAGCAAAAACATATCATTATATTTGGATTCTTAATCCTATGTCTCATACCACTTACTCAGAAATGCAAAAGGATACCTCGGCACGAGATCGCAAAAGCATGTCTCAAACCATAATATCCAGGAATCCTTAGATTTCACAATGGTCGAGATAACAATTTGGAAAGCGTGATCGAGTATGACTGTAATTTTTATTGTATGCTAGACAACCGTCCCTGACGGCTTCCCAGAGTATCCCCGGGTTTTATGGGACTCTAGCGAACTTGAAAAAACGCTCCGTTAACGAGTGCGGGGTGACCAATCTTAATGTCAGTGGTAGTCGGATACAAGACAATCGTCCCAAACGGTTACCACAATGTGGTGGGGTGCCAATTTAGCCCTCGAAAATTTACAATACTCAAGCGCGTCCAAAACTCGCGAAGTAACTACTATAGTAGTTAAAAATATTTTTTACGCACAGTTGTTGGCATGATGGTCCAACTTATTCTTTTACAAGGAAATTCCTATAATCATAGTATAAGGTAAACAATGACAAGTCCACAACGCACAGTCCCTGGTATTATTTCAGAACTTGGTCTAATACCAACTTTGACACCCCGGAAAAATCCCTTCCCAGGTGTTGCGCCTCTCAGGACGAGACTCCTCGAAGCGACACTTTTGACAGACTGACCGCGCCGTAAAGGTTCAAAGCTCTCCTAGAAAATACATGTCGATTTTCCTTCCTAATATCCTTAGCGAGCGTAATTCTTTAAACGTAGTTTCCTTACATCTCTCCATTCCATTTTTTCATTGTTCTTAAAAGGGTACATAGCCGTAAAGGCCAATGGTGATGCATATTGCATGCATCACAATCTTGTAGGCGTTGTTCCTACATGAGGCAATGCCTTGGACTTGCACACAGGCTATTGCAAGATTGTTTCTATGTCGTTACTTCGCTTCGGAAATGATATGGATGCATGTACTGGGATTTTTCATGCCATGGGTGCATCATCCAAGCTCATTTCATTATTTTCGTGTATCATTCTTATGATGCAAGTGGCATGTGACATCTTCCCAAAACTTGTAATATGGTTAGCTTTCTTAAAAAGCCATGCCCAATTCACAATTGGTGGACGCCAACATGGAATAGCTTGATAGGAAGTATGAGCATCCAAGAAATGGAGTACAACTACCTCATCAAGTTTGTTGCAATTATCTCACAATTAGATAATATGAACGACAAGATACTTGACCATAAATGCGTTGCATTGCAGTTGCCTATGTGCCCTCTTTCATAGCTTGCTGGGATCATGCACATACCAAAATTCATCACCATTAGAACTAGCAACTAAATCCAACTCATGTTGTAAATCAAGAAAAGACCCTCCTGCGGCTCGAGAGTACAAGTCCCCTTGTATTACCATAAACTGTTTTAGAACTTTAGTGGGAATGACTCGATTATTTCCCATCTTCGTTAGATCTTCGATGTATATTTTCCTGTACTGGGAAAATTCTTTTCTTTTACTGTCACCGTGCCCTCGTCCTCACCATTGAGCTGCATTTTTCTTCCCAAAGTAGGTAGGGCATCCGCGTGTCGGTTCCCACTTCTGCCTATGTGATCTAGAGTCGACCCTTGTTGATGAATTAAGCCACGTGCTTCTGCTCGGTAGGGTGCCAGATGCGCTTCTTTGACATGGAAGGCATCGTTCACCTGATTCGTGACTAATTTGGAGTCTCCTTTTATCTCCATGTTTCCTAGGACGAGTTCTTTTGCCAATCTAAATGCCAGAATAAGCGCTTCGTATTCAGCAACGTTATTACTGTATAGGAAATCTAATTTAAACGAGTACGATAGCAGATCGCCTTACAGGGCTTCAAATTCCACTCCAGCTCCTCCTCCGTATCCATAGGATGATCCGTCAAAAAACATGGCCAAAAGTTTATCAACTTTCGCGGCTGCTACCTCACCGGATATGTATTCGTGTACCTCGTCGTCTCCTTCTCCCTGAAATATTGCTATTAGATCAGCTATTGCTTGCCCGCATACTCCCTTTGTCCATTGATATTTAAGCTAAAATTTAGACAACTGCAGCAACCAGCGGGAAGTCCTTCCCATTAGGACAGGCTTGGAAGCTAGATATTCTATCGGGTTCATCGCGGCTACTACAATCGTTTCATGCGCTAGTAAATATGGAAGTAACTTCTGCGCAGCGTAAATGAGGGCTAGAGATGCTTGCTCTACGCGCATGTATCTAATCTCCACCTCACGCAGGACTCAGCTGACATAATAGATTGGTGATAATTTTTTGCCTCCCGCGTCTTGTGCCAGTACGGCCCCTATTTCCAAGTTGGTGGACGTCGTATACAAATATAAGGGGACTCCTTTTATTGGTGGCATGAGGACCTATGGGCTAACGAGGCACTGCTTGAATTTCTGAAACGCTGCACATTGTGTCTCTCCCCATGTGAATATGATATTTTTCCTCAGTAACGGCAGAAACGCGGATAGTAACTGAGCGATCCCTGGTATGAAATGTCGTATGTACAATATTCTCCCGACAACTGCCTGCAATTCCTTGGTGTTTGCTGGTGGTGCCATGGTTGTAATGGTGTCGACTTTATCCGGGTCCACTTGAATCCCTTCGCTGGTTACCACGAAACCCAAGAACTTTCCTGATGTAACCCCAAAGGCCCGTGTGAGGGGATTCATTCTGAGTTTGGACTTCCTACGTCTCTCAAAGACTGTTCTTAGGTGCGAGATGTGGTCCTCGGGAGCCTGCGACTTAACTATGGTGTCGTCGACGTATACTTCCACCGTCTGATGCAGCAGGTCATGAAATATGGAAGTTATGGCGCGTTGATTTGTGGAACCTGCGTTTTTTAGGCCAAATGACATTACAACGTAATAGAAGTTCTTGTACGGGGTTTGGGAAGCAGTCTTTATTGCATCTGACGCAGCCATCCTTATATGGTTGTACCCGCTGAAGCAATCCATGAAGGAGAATCTTTTCTTACCTCCTGTCATGTCTACCGCCATGTCGATATTCGGCAGTGGGAAACCATCTTTAGGGCATGCCCGATTTAGGTCTTTACAGTCCACACAACATCTGATTTTCCCATTCTTCTTCGTCACGGGTACAATGTTAGCCAACCAAGATGGGTGTGGGATAGGCCTGATGAATTTAGCTTTTAGAAAACGTTTTAACTCTTCTTTTATGGTGAGGGCCGTAGCTCTCGGGAACTCGCGGCTTCTCTGTTTTACTGGCTTGAATTCAGGTGATACGCCAAGATTGTGAGTGACTAGGCCACTGTCTAGTCCTGGCATTTCGTCGTAGTTGAAGGCAAAGACATCCTTGTTTTCCCTGAGAAGCTTGATCAGTGCTTCCCTCTCTTCTTTGCTTAGGTTTTTACCGATCATGATGGGACGCTTTTCTTCTTCAGTTCCGATGTTGATTTCCTCTATACCATCCATGGTGAGGTCTTTGGGTGATCGCTCTTCTGACACAGTTTGCATGGTTTTCGTGTATTGACTCTGAAAATCTTCATTATTAATTATTCCGTAAGGCAACTCGGCTAATTCCTGGGTGGCGCTTTCTAAAGGAACTTCCCCTTCTTCGTCGATTAATGACATGGCGCAATCATGTATATCTGCGAACGTTCCCTTGGATAATTGCTATAATAAGTATACGTGTCCCCCATACGGCTTTGAGAAGCGTTGAAACCTAGGTAAAAGACGAGGGTACCCAAATATACCTCAATCTAAAACTTTTCCACCTATAAGTCCTTTTCCGAAAGTGATTATCTATGGACTGAGTCGAGACAATACAACTAATCGGTTCACACTTCGTGTGATCGTCTATGGATACGATATCGAGACAATACAAAAATGAAGTATGTTTACTTGATAATAGGTTCGGACTTAACCAAACTCTAGGGATTGTCTATCAAGTAAAATAGGAATTAACATTTGTGCGATTTACTTTAAATTATAATAAACACAATTATAGTTGCAGAAAATAAAAGTAAATGACACAGTAAGATTTTGTTAACGAGGAAACCGCAAATGCAGAAAAACCCCGGGACCTTGTCCAGAATTGAATACTCTCAGAATTAAGCCGCTATACAAAATCAAACCAACTTCGTATAGTTGAGACCAAGCAACTAAACCTATAGTTCACCTAGTTTCCTCAGTATCCCTGCGCCTCCAACTTGCAGTAAGTCACGCACTTGGAACAATTCCTTTTGTTCGTATTCCAAATAGTAAAGGAACAACAAATCTGTTCGGTAACAACTCTTTTCAAACAAAGTGATATGAGTTTGACAAAGGCTCTTCCGTTTAACCAATAAACTCCTTTGTCGGTTCCTTAGATCAATCTCTTAACAACTACCGAAGTAA
This sequence comes from Papaver atlanticum, assembly GCA_023531105.1. NCBI lineage: Eukaryota > Viridiplantae > Streptophyta > Magnoliopsida > Ranunculales > Papaveraceae > Papaver > Papaver atlanticum. Next base: position 264,477 of record JAJJMB010016019.1, read on the forward strand.
TTGTTAGACTATGCAATCAATACTATTAATCACAAAGAAGTGTATTGATGCCGATCTACTCAACTAATAAATCTAATCTATCACAAGGATAAACCGATTATAGTTCAATCCCTTTCTAGCCGAAACAAGTATTGTGCACACCAAAGATTATGAACCGAAAAAGTCTTATTGTCTTCAAATCTTCTTTAATCTTCAATCAGCACCTGCACACAATCAACTTGAATCTCTTGTGATCAATCACACATAGAACGGAGTCTGTTAACGTTGGATTATCACAAGATGTCTTTAGACCTACAAACAGTCTAAAGATCCCTGTCGAAACTTCGATCTAGTTAGAGTGAATCTTATATCAGAAGAGAAGATTCCCAAGCATAAACAAACTAGGTGCAATCAAAGTTCAACAACCGTTAGTCAATCAAATCAATCGAAAACTAAAATAAACTACAATTATCTAGTTTCTCACCAACAGTACTAATAGAGCTTCTTAATCCCAAAGAAGTCTTTAAACTGAGCGGCCGTAAGAGATTTCGCATAATTAGGTTACTTTCCTCTCCGAATAGGCGGCTCCACCAGTAACAACACAACTAAGGTAGTTTTGCTGGCTCTGAGGATTAGTTTGCTAGGAATGCAAACTTAAGTATTTATAGACAAGGAAGTTTGGACACCAAGGAATTTCCAAAACCGAATATTCTCAAAGATATGCAATAAACAAAAAATCGGTTTTCATAATTCCTGGAAATGCACTATCCAAATATTGAAAGAAATCCCAATAGAAAAATCTATAATTAGTAAATGCACATTACTAATTATTATTTTTTAAAGATATGCATTTAATTGCTGGAAATTAAATAGCATATAAAAACTAAGAAACCTTAACTAAAAGATTCTCAATTTATTTTGATCCTGGGATTCTCCTTTAGCTATTAAGGAATATCTTTGAACAATTAAAGATAAGAGTTACTGCATATGTTCAAAGTATGTCGACATCCTTACTTTGCAAGTCCTTTTTCATACTTACAATCTTGGAAACGATTTGCCACACTTCTAAACAAGTTTAGAATTGGTTCATCTGACTTCCAAGAACTATGTGATTGATTATCCTATCAAATCACCAATCATGGGTTTAACGGTTCTACCAAAACAAGTTTCGGTTCTACCTCCATGTGAGTACTGTGCATAGTCATGCTAGTTACCAAAATTCGGTTGACTAGGTACTAGGATCGGTTCCCCACAACTTATGGTAACTACCTGTATTTGGTTGCACATGTCCATTGGATCGGTTCCCCCAAAACTACAAACTTGTTGCACATGTTCATAGGATCGGTTCCCCCATCTACTAAAAACGTGTTGCACCTCTTACAAGGATCGATTCCCCTCTTGCAAATTTGTTGCACCTCTTACTAGGATCGGTTCCCCAATGGCTAGATAAAAGTTTATATATACAAGGCATCGATCATACCATCTTGAGTGATTACTTAAGATCGGTTTCACTAATAAAATTCATACCAATACATAAGCCAGGCCTTGTGAATAGTTTTACCAAGATACATAAACAAGTTTATTAGCGGTTATACTAAACACACATATTGGTAATTCAAAATAGATTTGCAATGAATAACAATACCAATAAGCCTAGCGATTTCCCTTTTGATTCACAAAACGAGTTTATGAACTTACTTCCTTTAAACGAATGTAAAACATTGTTTCCTAGGATGAAATCTTCACTCATACCCATACATAATCACAATAGCATTCATACGATTATGTCGATGTCTTATATACAAAGTTTAATTGTTAAGTAATAAACCTCGTATTGTATTCCTTAATACTATTTCTAACTAGGGTATCATACAAAGCTTCGCAGTTATGTTTTCAATATGCACAACTTGAAAGATACGTTAGGGAATGAAATAGTTTAAGTCAAATATTACTAACCTCAAGAGGAAGGATGATGTTTGTCGTTGTAGCTCCATACTTCTTCACATTCTTCAAGTCTTTATGTAATACTTGTAAGTCTCATATCCTAATACTTTCAAGCAAACCTATACAAAGTTGACTCTAGTAAATAATCAAGCGACTCTTTAAATGAGTTTTGATTCACTAAAGTATGAAAACCAAACTTGACATACCAACGCTTGGTGGGTTCAACCGAGCTATGCTCGAACACTAGGCTGCTCCTCTTGTTTTCTCTTCTTTTCCGCCGGAAATACCATTATGGAAGGGATGAATGCAGACTTAGCTGGCTTCACCTTTTCTTCCTCTTCCCACTTGGGTAGTGGAGTGAGCTGTGCTTCAGGTATCTCATATGATTCCTTAGGCGTGTCATAGAAGACTGCATCTACTATGTAGGCTTCCTCCGGGTCGATGGGGTTGCTCGTCGCGGGTATCCGATACAGTTTACCTCCAATGTTAGTTTTGACGCACTAATGGTATGTCAAGGCCACAGCCTTGTGATTGAGTAACCACCCATGTCCTAGTAGCACGTGGACTGTGGTATCGTCTTCTAGCACGTAAAATGGTGTGAGCGCTCGAGTGTGTGCATGGAGATTAGATTCAAAGACGCGCCCCCATCTATAAAGGCTCTCTTCAACGGATGCCTGTTGATGTAGACGGTTAGGTATAAAGGCATGAGGTGTTCTCCCGGGTAATAAATGTCCTCGTCCGTAAACACGATTGCCCCTTTAGGCATAGGGTCGTATGGCTTTCCTGCTGCGATGGCCGCTATTGCTTTGGATGCCTCATTGATTTGGTTCTCGCTGAACCCTAGTGAATCGAAGAATTGTTGAGCCAGCACTGTTTTCGCAAATTTACTAGCTACACCGTCCGTGTTTTCGAATGTAGGAGCCCCCATCTCAACTTCGTACACCTTGTTGTCACCGTCCTCTCATTGCCTTCATACGACCCCGCTCGAGTCGTGGGCGATCATCATAACTTGGTGTTGGATCATCCTATCACCTTCTGGGTTACTCATCTCAATTTCACCTGCCTCGAGTTTTCTATGGAAGATCCTCCATAGATTAAAGCATTCGACCATAGGGTGTTGTATCCTTTGGTGGTAGTGGCAGTATTTAGCGTCATTCTAGTCGAGGGTATTGGGATCCGACCTTGTTGGAGGTAGTTTGGCTTTTTTATTTGCCAACCACTGCTCCAGTAATCCGACAATCTTCTCTTTGCTTCATGGAAGGTATAACGTGCCTCAACAGTGGTGCACAATCATTGCGCAATACTGAAGTTGTAGCCTGGCAGATTGAGCTGCACAGTCCGACGATGTAGCGCCAACATGGCTGAGACAAGAAAGGCTACTTAGAACATGCAATACTATGCGATAGTGTTGCATATCCTTATTCAAAGTTAGCCCTTCTCAAGGAAGGAATAAAGGATGAAATGCAAGTCACAGAATGACTTTGGCATCGTTCCAAGCATTGGCCAAGGCTTGGAGAATGCATATGCAACAGTGGCGTTTCCAAATGCGCCATTGGTGATTATTTCTCGGAAAAAAAAATGCAAGTGATGCATATGAAGTATGAAGTTGTACTAAGCAAGTCAAGACTGATCAGTTGACATGACATTTGGGTGTTGTCATCCAAATAAGCTAAGTGCATGATCGGGATGAATGAAGTGCAACCATTGCTGAATACTTGGTAGAAGGGCAAGTTGATGAAGTGCAACCATTGCCGAAGACTCTGCAGAAGCCAAAGTTGAGTGATGCACAATCATTGTCGAACATTGGCATGAGCTAAGTAATGCAGTGCAATGATTGTCGGATTTGAGTTCAAGCTGTCAGTTACGAGTGTGTGTGCATCACACACATTCCAAAGTAAAAAAGCAAGTTAGATACGGTTATAAAGTGGCTTTATAACCGAGTTTCGCATATCCTAAGCGTTTGGGACAAGTGTGGCGCTACTGTGCAAGCCAGCACTAAAGTTAGCAGTTAAAAATTGATTATGGCAGTTAGGGAACTGCCTATGGACATATGGATGTTCATAGGGTGTGCAACTGTGTTGCATACGGATTTGGCTTGTTCTTGGAATTATAAATAGCCAGAGAACCTTTGCAAATGAAAGTCTTCAAGTGTTGAGGAACCACATTGCAGTACAGAGAGTTTTTTTATTAGGCTTAGAGAATAAGCTTGTAAGTCCATTGGTTGGACGGATTTTGTATCTTCCCCTTAAGCTAATAAAAGTGAGTTTGTTGGCTTATATGCTTGCCTTAGTATTATGTTGATTCGAAGATACTCCCCAATTCTGTGAAGCATAAACATGGCAGGAACCTTTTTGTAGTATGGGCTACATTGCTTGGTAGAGAAAATCTAAGTTAAGTATTTCGTTGCATAACTCAGTGAAGTTGGCTGTTTGCATAGGTGCAAACTTATAAGGCTGAAATACGAGTGGGTGATAAGAGATCACTGAACCACTGTATTGCCGGGTTACACTCTCGTGAAAAATTGCTTAGGGCATTTGGAGGTGTGACATTTCCGGTATCAGAGCACAGATTGCTCCGTTTTGGCTTTATTTTGGAATATTTTCTCCATTTTGCTCGAGTTTAGTTTTTGATTGCTAGAGATAATGGCTGAAAATAAGAGTTTGTAAGATACCTTGACAGATAGGATTGCTCACTTGGAAGATAGGATTGGTGGAGAGGTGCGCCATCCTAACGATGCCAATTATAAAGCAACGATTATGGCTCGTATTCAGTCTCTAGATGAGTATGTTTTTGATATGCTGGAGTCAAACCAAGAAGCAACTAAGAAGAATGCTATTTTTGAAGGACAAATCGCTGCTGTTAAGACCATGTTCACAGATTCCTTGAAAGAGCTAACTGATGAGTTAGGCGTCTTAAGGAGAATGGTGAGTACGATTGGTTCAGATCAAGCTACTACGGGTGTTAGTGGCAGTGACTTTACGAAGATTAAAGTCCCAGAACCTAAGGCGTTTTCTGGCACAAGAGATGCGAATGCATTGGAGAATTTCATGTGGGACATGAACCAATATTTCGAGGCCGCCAGAACCCCGGAAGAGCAAAAGGCTACTCTCGTTAGCATGTACCTGGAAGGTGATGCTAAGTTGTGTTGGAGGACTAGAACTGATGATGACCTTACTGCTAGTCGTCCAGGCATCGTGACATAGGATGTCATGAAAGAAGAATTGAAGGGTCAATTTTTACCAAGCAATGCGGCTTGGTTAGCCAGAGAGAACTTGCGTAAGCTGCGATATACCGGTATACCACGGGAATACGTCAAAGAGTTTTTGTCTCTGATGATAGATATTTGCAACATGTCTGAGGAAGATATGTTGTTTAATTTTCAATCTGGTTTGCAAGCATGGGCTCAGGACGAAGTAAGATGGAAGGGTGCCAAATACCTACCTTAGGCCATTGCAATCGTGGAAAACCTTGCTGATTTTAGGTCATTCAATACCTCAACTGATGCTAATAGGAAGGGCAAGGATAAGAAAGGCCGGAAGAAGAAGGATGATGGTAGTAGGAAAAGTTCTGAGGCTAAGGAAAAGAACTATCAAAGAGATGATAGTCAGTTCGTGAAGAACAAAGCTGGTGGCTATTTCCTATGCAAGGGTCCTCACCTTACGCATGATTATCCTAAGAGAGAAAAATTGTCCGCAATAGTCACTGAGGGCAGCGGCGAGAAAGAAGAAACTGATGAAGTAGAGCATATCATTCCAATTCAACTATGTAACATAGTAGCACAAAAGGAAGCAGCACAGCATGGGCTGAATGGCGCTAGCCTGGTTTATGTGAAGGTTGGCATTCACAATCATCGACTCTGGGGCATGGAAGATACAGGTGCTCTCACACTGTTATGAGTTTTTTGATGGAAGAGTACTTGGGTTTGGAAGTGCATCAGGATGATCACTGCATGAAGACGGTGAATGATGTAGCCAAACAAATCAAGGGGATGGCTGTGGAAAATGTTGAAGTTAGCGAGTGGCGTGGCCACATCAGTATAATGGTGATGCATCTTAATGATTTTGAGATAATCCTTGGTAACAACTTTTTCAAGACAGCAGAGGCAACAGTGATGCCTCACCTTGGCGGGATTTTCATACAAAGTCCAAGTGCAACTTGTTTTGTGAAAGGTGTAAGGAAAGTCAGTATGTATGACATGAAGTGTGACAAAGGAAATTCAAGTGAGTTTTCTCCTGTCCGCTCGTTCGAAGAAAGCTTAACTAAAATTCATGCGGAATTTGGATATCCTATGGATCTTTGTATCCCTTGTTCGCCGTGACTGATAGAAGTATGAAGCAGGGTGTTAGAGCATAGCTCGGTTGAACCCACCAAGCGTTGGTATGAAAAGTTTGGTTGTCATATTTTAGTGAATCAAAATTCATTTAAAGAGTCGCTTGATTATTTACTAAAGTCAACTTCGTATAGGTTAACTAGAAAGTTACTAAGATATGAGACTTACAAGTATTACGTGAAGACTTGAAGAATGTGAATAAGTAAAGAACTACATCGACGACATCATCCTTCCACTTGAGGTTAGAAATATTTGACTTTAACTGTTTCATTACTAACGTATCTTTCAAGTCGTGCATATTGAAAACATAACTGCGAAGCTGTGAATGATTATACTCTAGTTAGACATAGTATTAAGGAATTACAATACGAAGTATAACGTCTATCTTTTGAACTTCGTATATAAGACATCGACATAATCGTATGAATGATATTGTGATTATGTATGGGTATAGGTGAAGATTTCTAACTAGGAAACAATTTTTTACATTCGTTTAAAGGAAGTAAATTCATGAACTTGTTTTGTGAATCGAAAGGGAAATCACTAGACTTATTGGTATTTGTTATTCATTGCAAATCTTTGGATTACCAATATGTGTGTTTAGTATAACCGCTCATAACTTGTTTATGTATCTTGGTAAAACTATTCACAAGGCCTGACTTTTGTATTGGTATGACTTTTATTAGTGAAACCGATCTTAAGTAATCACCTGAGATGGTATGATCGATTTGTTGTAATTGGTATGACCAACTCTAGACATTGGGTGACCGATCCTAGTAAGAGGTGCAACCGATCACAAAAGGAGAATCGATCCTTGTAAGAGGTGCAACAAGTTTTTAGTTATTGGGTAACCGATCCTATGAACATGTGCAACAAATACAAGTTAGATACCATATATATGTGGGAACCGATCCTAGTACCTAGTCAACCAAGTTTTGGTAACTAGCGTGACTAATTCTAGTACCCATATGGAGGTAGAACCGAAACTTGTTTTGGTAGAACCGTGAAACCCATGATTGGTGATTTGATAGGATAATCAATCACATAGTTCTTGGAAGTCAGATGAACCAATTCTAAACTTGTTTGGAAGTGTGGAAAATCGTTTCCAAGATGGTAAATATGAAAAAGGATTTACCAAGTAAAGATGTCGACATACTTTGAACACGTGCAGTAATTCTTACCTTTTATTGTTCAAAGATATTCCTTAATGGCTAAAAGAGAATCCAGGATCGAAATAAATTGAGAATCTTTTAGTTAATGTTTTTAGTTTTATATGCTTTTAATTTCCAGCAATTAAAATGCATATCTTTAGAAAATAAAAGTTAGTAATGTGCATTCACTAGTTGGAGATTTTCTAAGAGATTTCGGTCAATATTTGGATAGAGCATTTCCAGGAATTATGAAAACCGAATTTGGAAAAGTTTTAGATTGAGGTATATTTGGGTGCCCTCGTCTTTTCAATTGGTATCAGAGCAGGCAAACACGAAAATATCTAACAATATGTGTTTGGTGCGATCCATCCTATAAGAAAATGAATCTAATGAATGATTCAGCTAACGTGCCACCAAGATTTAATGGGATGAATTACCCATTTTGGAAAGCTGCTATGAGAACCTTTCTTCAATCCCGAGATTTTAATACTTGGCTATTAATTGAAGACGGATATGAAAGACCAAGAGTAGAATATCCAGAAGCAGAGTTTAAACGCTTAGCATTCTATAGTTTTGAAGAAAGAGCTCTTGCAAAGAAGAAATCTGATGGTCTAAATGCCATCATACACGCAATAAGTGATGATCTTCGTCATCATGTTCTGTCATGTGAAACTTCTAAGGAGGCATGGGATACACTTGACACCGTATTCGAAGGAAATGACTCTGAAAAAGAAGCGCGACTTCTGTTCATTTTATCTGAATGGGAATATCTTAAAATGGATGATAACGATACCTTTGAGGAGTTTAACACTAAACTTTCTAAGATTGTCAATACTTCTTTCTTACTAGGAAAGTCTATACCTGAAAAGGAAATAGTATGCAAAATTCTCAGATCGTTATCATCCAGATACGAGTCTAAGAAACATGCCATAATATAAGCAAATGATCTGTCTACACTTTCTCGAAGCTCTCTTATAGGAAAGTTTTGATAGAGAAATTCTGCTGAAGAATCAAACTGAGAATCGTTGCCAAGAGGACAAGGTACCTGTTGAAAAAGAATTTGAATCAACAATTGTGCTTCTAGCGCAACGAATTAAGGAAATCTTATCTAATGATAACGTGTTCCGAATTCATTATCGTTTTGTCATAAAAAGGGTAGTGAAGAAGTCCAATGCTTCAAGTGTCGTAGATTCGAACATATGGCAAAACATTGTTCCAGCAGAAGAACTAAGAAGTGCAAAAAGGCTTATGTCTCTATTCTTGATGATATTCCGGAGGAAGAACCCTATGAAGGAATATCTAACTGCAATGCACTTCTTGCCAACTCTAACAGTGTTGAAACCTGTGAGTCTAATCAACTCCTAGAAAAACTTGAGTTGGGAATTATGGAAAATAAAAGGTTAAGCCTAGTACTTGAGAACCTTTTGAAATTCCCTTCAGATAAAACCCAAAAGGTAAAATATGATCAAGAAAAAATGGTTGAAAAACCAAGAAAGTCAGAAACTAGTTTTTCTGATAATATACCAAGTTCTTCTTGTGGAGAGAGTAACCATGCTACAATCTTCCATGGAAATCTCCAACAACATAAATTTATCAGAATTCTTCGCAAGGGAATAGAGATTTTTAAGGCTGGTAAGTTTATTAGATCTCAAAAGGGAATTGCAAACTCTTGCAATTATAAGAGAAAGAAAGAACGTAAGGAAACACAGTTTATTGTGCTTATAAGTCATCCTAAGGATGTCTTTGTTACCTGTGGTGAGAATATTTCTCATCCCAACACACACTGATTGTGTTGAAAAATGCATCCTCACTTGTTGCCCAAAATTGTGGTGAGGAAGCATAAATCTGGGCAGGATGTACATGTCTTTTCTTTAAGTAAAAATATTCTTAATTGATATCTCTTACTTTTGGGAAAAATATATTCGGTTTCGATAAACCAAATTATCCCTTGTTTTTTCTCCCATTGTGTATATATTTTTCTTGTCCGAAAGAAGACTATATTGCTTCAATGGAGAATCCGACAAAAGAAGGATCATCTCTTGATGACTTAGCACTCTGTGCATCAGTTATTACTGAAACTCATGATAATTCTCAAGATTCTCTAAGAAAACAGATTATTACTGTTAAAGGTTGCTTTAGATATCATGAGCTGATGATAAAGGATTTAAAAGAAGTACTAGCTAATCTTCATTCTCAACTGCTTGAGATGAAAAACTTGTCCACTGAAAAAGGAAGTGCTCAGAAGAATTTGAATCCAATTTTTGAAAGCAATCTTCACAAGAATTGAGAAAGAAAAATAGACATCAGTTTTTGATTTCTATCAATAAATTGTATAAGGTCTATTATGAATAAAACTATTATTTATGAATAAAATTATTAGTTTATAATTTTCTTGTGATAGTTTTCGATTACATAGATTGTGCTTGAATGCTTTATTTTATTGCTATGTATGTTTATGGGATGTTTGATTTCGGTTTTCTTGACCTTAATATTCGATCTCATATTGTGTGAACACTTATGGTTTGGGTGACTTTTTAATTTAGCGGGATTAAGTTCTAGCCCATGTTGGTAGGCTTTATCAAAGGATCATGAGGTGTAGATACCGTCGAAATCCGTTTAGATCTCTAAGTATTCAAAATGGAAAATGCACAAGGAAATAATTATTAAGGGAAGCCGCCACCCAACTTAGGGAGTTGGGACCCAAAATAAGCACTGGTCCAAATATAGAGATAAGTCCGGGAATCAAGATACATACTAGGAAGGTATGAGGCACCTAATCTGTCCAATCCGAAGATCGGCCTCTACTTTATAATTGGGATACTAGGGTTTTGATTGCAATATACAAAATAAACAAGTGCATAAATATCAGCTTTGTATAATTATCACCTTCAAAATACGAAAGTATTAGATACCCTTAATTAAATAATGAAATCCAATTTTATGGAATTAAAATCAATTCTAAAGAAATATTATTATTATTCCCAAAGATGAAAATAAATTATTATTATTATTTTACTATCCGCTAAAATTAACCAAATTGTCTATCAGTTATTACTATTGCTGCCATTAACTATCCTTATGAATTAAATTCGTTTCTACTCTATAGATGAAGATTCTCCTATTCAAGTACTGACCACCTATTGATATCTAAACACCTCCACTACTTAATTAACAGTAAGCTTTCTTCTGTATATGCTCACATGCATCGGCCAAGCAAAAGAGTCCAAGTGAGAAATATTAATCAAACAAATAGCCAAAGCAGAGAACTGTTAACCAATTAAATACGTAACTATTACATGGTACTCCAAACAATCAACCAATCAAAATCATTAAAATTTGTAAAGCATTCACAAGAGTTATTCATTGATGGTAATGACTCAAACACTTCGCAGACAACTAAATGGTATGAAAATAATTCCAAGATGTGTGAGATACTACCTGTTTCCGCTGGAAACGTTTAATGTTACTTAGTTTATGAACCAACAATGGCACCGCAAAACCGTATCCGAACGTACTCAACCAAAATATCACCAACTTAGCACCTTCTAAAGATTTTTCTCCTAATCTCTACTTATTCTACCGAAATTTTTTCTCCCTAAAATTCCTCCCTAAACACAAGAATTAGCTAGCTATTTATAGCTTCTTCCCATTTACCCTAACCCTTGGATCAAATGCCTTAGATCAAATGGTTCAAATTAAAAACCTAAATATTATTACTCATTTTCAAAAATATTATTCTTATATTCTTAAAATTATCTGATATTATTACCAAATTCTAAAAGATTTCATTTAAACCAAGGATTTTGGGTAAAAAGAAAGACTTGGGAGTCAAACTATTGTATTTGGTGTCGACACTTAGGGTAAATGTCCAGCTAATGGGGATGGACAAGACTTCGTGGGCCTATTGGGATCAGGTGTCTAGTTAATGAAATTTGGTACTAATTAGTGGATTTTCAAGAGTGGACGACCCTGAATTCATTTTAGTCCAACGTACATGGTGGATATATAGTGGTACATGGATTTATAAAGGGACTTGCCTAGTCCACTAATTAGCTAAATGGTCACTAGCAAAAAGGTAAAAGTGTAGTCCATCTAAAATGTCGAAAAAGTGGACCTAATTTAGGCTCCACCCTATTTTGCTTACTTCCCTCTCTCGGATACGACTTTGCGGCGACATTCGCTACTTATGTTCAAAATTGGGGTGTCTACATGAGGGGTTCTGTTTGAAAAAATATGTGAAAAAGTCACAATATGTTGAATCGTTTTTGGTTTAGCATAAAAGCATATGTGTTTCGGGGTTTCAACTTTTGCATTGTAATAGTTAAAACCGGTTTTCAACCTTTCTCTGGTAAAGGTTGCTCTTTGTTGTTGTTCTTTTGTTTTGCGAGAGGACAACACAACGGGGGAGAGTTCTATCTTGAACTTGCACTTAATGTCATATCTTAAGGGGAGAAGAATTTGAGGTAACGAATTTGTTAGTTAATCGTTTTCCTGTTTAAGAAAAGCCTGATTTTATTGCATATATTTATTGCTTTTGCTTAACAGAATTTCGGTACAATTGATGTTTATTCCATTATTTGTGTATGGATGTGTGTGTGATTCAATTGTTTCTGGTTAAGAAAAACTATTGTTATCTTGCTTTATTGTTTGGTATCAATTGTTTAGGCTTACAAAATTTCGGTGCAATTGCGGTACTATAATGTCTATGTTTGTTTCAATTGCTTCCGGTTGAGGTAAATAATTATGCAAGTTGATTTATTTGGTTTGTATGGATTGTTTATGGCTTAACAAAAAGGTTTTCGGGATGAATTGTTTAGTCCAATTTGATTCCGAATAAGAGAAACTAAGTTAATTCTGATCTTAGTTAGACTTATCAAAGTGGAGGTTTCGGTTTTTCAAGTCTAATCGAATGCCTTAACAAGAAATGCTAGTTAACTAACCTAGTATTTGTCTTGTTTAAAAGTGAAAGGTCTAAGTTATTGATGAGAATAACTAGAGCCTGATGAAAAAAATAGAGTTAACTCTGATCTTTATTTTGGTCTTATCGAACAAGCGATTGTATTTGTACAATCGGTTTAGCAAAAGAACTAAGGTGCTTAGTCTATTTTTTTGGTTTGCTAAACTATTAGGGAAAATTGCTTCGGGCAATTGTTTCCTTGGTAACATATCAAAACAAAATTACTTTGTAGTTTCGGTTTTGATATTGGTTATCAAAAATGGTGTGTGGAACCCTCGTGCTTAACTCTTATAGGTTTTGCAAGTCTTTTGAGATTTGTTAGATCCTTTCAGTTTGTCCCTTATTAGCTCGTACCTTTGTCATTTGTGACAAAAAGGGGGAGAAATATATGGAGTAAACAAGTGATTTGATATTGATTTGGTATCACTAAGGGAAAGGACAATGATGCTTAAACGTTATATCTAACGAAAGAGTAAAGCATGGACTAAGGGGGAGTGACATATCATATGATGATGGGAATAACAAAGACGTGCGGATTGAAAATCTACCTATCTTACCTTTAGGGGGAGTATTAGCTTTGTTATTATAATGTCAACAGCGGCATTTTATGGATTGAATGTATACAGGTTATTGTGCTGCTGCAACTTGGAATCAAGCGTATGTGTAATTAATTCTTGTAATTTGTTTATCAGTATGATGTAAGAATTTTGTCACTAAAATTGACAAAGGGGGAGATTGTTAGAGCATAGCTTGGTTGAACCAACCAAGCGTTGGTATGTAAGGTTTGGTTGTCATATTTTAGTGAATGAAACCTCATTTAAAGAGTCGCTTGATTATTTACTAGAGTCAACTTCGTATAGGTTAGCTAGAAAGTTACTAGGATATGAGACTTACAAGTATTACGTGAAAACTTGAAGAATGTGAAGAAGTAAAGAACTACATCCACGACATCATCCTTCCACTTGAGGTTAGTAATATTTTACTTGAAATGTTCCATTCCTAACGTATCTTTCAAGTCGTGCATATTGAAAACATAACTGTGAAGCTGTGAATGATTATACTCTAGTTAGACATAGTATTAAGGAATTACAATACGAAGTATAACGTATATCTTTTGAACTTCGTATATAAGACATCGACATAATCGTATGAATGCTATTGTGATTATGTATGGGTATGGGTGAAGATTTCGTCCTAGGAAACAATGTTTTACATTCGTTTCAAGGAAGTAAATTCATGAACTTGTTTTGTGAATCGAAAGGGAAATCGCTAGGCTTATTGGTATTTATTATTCATTGCAAATCTTTGGATTACCAATAAGTGCGTTTAGTATAACCGCTCATAACTTGTTTATATATGTTGGTAAAACTATTCACAAGGCCTGACTTTTGTATTGGTATGACTTTTATTAGTGAAATCGATCTTAAGTAATCACCTGAGATGGTATGGTCGATTTGTTGTAATTGGTATGACCAACTCTAGACATTGGGGAACCGATCCTAGTAAGAGGTGCAACCGATCACAAAAGGGGAATCGATCCTTGTAAGAGGTGCAACAAGTTTTTAGTTATTGGGGAACCGATTCTATGAACATGTGCAACAAATACAAGTTAGATACCACATATATGTGGGAACTGATCATAGTACCTAGTCAACCAAGTTTTGGTAACTAGTATGACTAATTCTAATACCCACATGGAGGTAGAACCGAAACTTGTTTTGGTAGAACCGTGAAACCCATGATTGGTGATTTGATAGGATAATAAATCACATAGTTCTTGGAAGTTAGATGAACTAATTCTAAACTTGTTTGGAAGTGTGGAAAATCGGTTCCAAGATGGTAAATATGAAAAAGGATTTACCAAGTAAAGATGTCGACATACTTTGAACATGTGCAGTGATTCTTACCTTTTATTGTTCAAAGATATTCCTTAATAGCTAAAGGAGAATCCCGGATCGAAATAAATTGAGAATCTTTAAATTAAGGTTTTTAGTTTTATATGCTTTTAATTTACAGCAATTAAAATGCATATCTTTAGAAAATAAAAATTAGTAATGTGCATTTACTAGTTGGAGATTTTCTAAGAGATTTCGGTCAATATTTGGACAGGGCATTTCCAGGAATTATGAAAACCGAAATTTGGATTTTTTTTAGATTGAGGTATATTTGGGTACCCTCGTCTTTTCACAGAGGCCTTGCATTACTGTTTTGCTGGTGCCTTAAACTGCAAGGTTGCTGAAGTATGGAGACTTTGGCATATTCTGTTTGTTGTTTCTATTTGAAGTTTAAGTTGGGTGTTGTTGATCTTGTGGTATTAAAAGATAACATACTTGTGTTGGTGTATTTGCTTTGGTTGTTAGTTTGCTTTCAGTAAGGCCGTGTGTTGGCCAGTAGTGTAAATGGGAATGAGTCCCTAAGTTTCTTATGTAAGGCTAGTGTAATGAATGAAGGTGGTGTTTAAGCAAAAACTTTATCTCTTTTTGCTTAATGTAAAGCTAGTTCATTGGGGAAGCACTACAAGTATACTTAGCCAAAGTATGCAATAAGAAACGCTGAAAGCAATGCCAAGCAAGAAAAATTAAAGTTGGTGGCATAGACGAGTTTGCTGTTAGGGGAGAGTTACGTAGAAGTGCGACAGTATTTGGCAGCGATAGCATGGAGTAACGCAACAAGAATGAAGATGTAAGTCCATCAAGATATGAGTTAAGAGTAACTCATACTTATGAAGAACATGATGCTGTTTTTCTGCTACATTAAAGCGTAGAAGTTTGAAAGAACAAGTGAGGCCTTGTTAGTTTCAAAGGCGCGTGAAGAGGAACCTTGTCCAAAGTGACGGTGGGATGTCCCGGGTATCCTAAGTCATGGCTAATGTCATGCATTTCAGTCGAATTTTCACAAGAACAGTAAGGCCTGTTGAATTGCAAGAGTGCAATGTCAGTCGGAGCTGAAGGTAGTAAGCTAAGTTATACATAACAGGATGATATGTTGGCTGTTTAGCGTGTACACTTAGGCACGAAATGGCTTGAAGAAAAATTTGTGTGCGGATGCAAAAGGCATATCAACAGATTGTAATAGCATTTGGGTGTTAAGATACGAATGAAGTAGAATTGAAGCATAGTCGACGATGCTACAGTGAAGATGGAATTCATAGGATTAATGTCAAGGCAAACAAACTAAGTGGCAGCGTAAAGTACTAGGCAGATAAGTTTTGGAAAAGTTAAAAGCCAAGCAAAGTTGCTGATTTCACAGAGTGGCTCAGATACGTACAAGGCCAAGAAAGTTCAGTAGAGGTTGAACTGATGTTGCATTCAACGAGGACGTTGAATGGATTGGGTGGGGGAGGTCTATAACGTTCCTCAACAGTGGCGCACAATTATTGCGCAATACTGAAGTTGTAGCCTGGCAGATGGAACTGCACAGTCTGACGATGTAGCGCCAACAGGGATGAGACAAGAAAGGCTACTTAGCATATGTAATACTATGCGATAGTGTTGCATATCCTTATTCAGAGTGATCCCAGCTCAAGGAAGGAATAAAGGATGAAATGCAAGTCATGGAATGACTTTGGCATCGTTCCAAGCATTGGCCAAGGATTGGACAATGCATATTCAACAGTGGCGTTGCCAAATGCGCCATTGGTGATTATTGCTCGGCAAAAAGAATGCAAGTGATGCATATGAAGTATAAAGTTGAACTAAGCAAGTCAAGACTCAGTTGGCATGACATTTGGGTGTTGGCATCCAAATAAGCTAAGTGCATGATCGGGATGAATGAAGCGCAACCATTGCTGAATACTTGGCAGGAGGGAAAGTTGATGAAGCGCAACCATTGTCGAAGACTTGGCAGAAACCAAAGTTGAGTGTTGCACAATTATTGCCGAACATTGGCATGATCCAAGTAGTGCATTGCAATGATTGTCGGATTTGAGTTCAAGCTGTCAGTTGCGAGTGTGTGTGCATCACACACATGCCAAAGTAAAAGGGCAAGTTAGAGACGGTTATAAAGTGGCTTTATAACCGAGTTTCGCATATCCTAAGCGTTTGGGACAAGTGTGGCGCTACTGTGCAAACCAGCACTAAAGTTAGCAGTTAAAAAGTGATTGTGGCGGTTAGGGAACTGCCTAAGGACAGATGGATGTTCATAGGGCATGCAACTGTGTTGCATACGGATTTGGATGGTTCTTGGCATTATAAATATCTTGAGAACCTTTGTAAATGAAAGTCTTCAAGTGTTGATGAACCACATTGCAGTAGAGAGAGTTTTTGTATTAGGCTTAGAGAATAAGCTTATAAGTCCATTGGTTGGACGGATTTTGTATCTTCCCCTTAAGCTAATAAAAGTGAGTTTGTTGGCTTATATGCTTGCCTTAGTATTCTGTTGATTCGAAGATACTCCCAAATTCTGTGAAGCATAAACATGGAAGGAACCTCTTTGTAGTATGGGCTATATTGCTTGGTAGAGAAAATCTAAGTTAAGTCTTCCGTTGCATAACTCAGTGAAGTTGGCTGTTTGCATAGGTGCAAACTTATAAGGATGAAATACGAGTGGGTGATAAGAGATCACTGAACCACTGTATTGTCGGGTTACACTCTCGCGAAAAATTGCTTGGGGCATTTGGAGGTGTGACAGCAGGGGAGGTGGATATGCCCGTTGTTGATCTTTAGCTCCTTCTCGGTTGTAGGGTTGGTTTGCCTGTGCATTCCATCCTTCCTGGTTGTTATTTTCGTGGATATTTCATGGGGCGTTTGATACGGAGTTGACCGTATTGAGCCAAGTGTAATCCGTGTTAGACTCATCCACGCAGTTGGAGATTCTTGCTGATGCCTCTTCTAGTTCGACGAAAGTTGGAAACCTAAAGTTGACCAGGATTCTCTTGAAAGGGAGCGTCATTCCTCGTAGACAAATTTATACCAGCGCCTCCTCCTTAATGTCCTCGTGGCAGTCTAGCGTAAAGTGACGGAACCTGGTGATGTATTTTCCTATTTCCTCCCTTACGCGCTGGCCACATCTTCTTAGATCTATTATCGTGATCCTTCTCTTAGCTGAATAGAATTTTCTGAGGAAAGGGTGGACATAGCCGACCACAAACTGATGCTTCATGGCTTTAGGTTGTCGTGCCAAGTGAACGTCGTGTCAGTTAGCGATTTCGGGAATTCCCTGAGACACAACTTTCCATCAGTCGCGCGATCATTCATGGTGGACAAGAATCGGCTAAGGTGTTCACGCGCATTCCCTTGTCCGTTGTATACTTTGAATTTCGGCGAAGTATAATCCTCGGGGTACTGATAATCTGCAATTTCGGAAGAGTGTGGACTGGTCATGAAGTCCTAGTTGTCTTGGTTTACTACTCGGTAATTTTCTTCTAGGTACTTAGCCATCACCTCTTGTGACATGATTACCGGCTCCTCATCCTACTCTCCGATATTTTTCGCCGTTTATTTGGTGTTTTGCTCGGCTTCGTCCGCTTTTAACAACTTCCTCAGCACCTGCTCTCTCCAGACGTGGTCATCCAGTTCTCTTTGCATTTCTTGCATGGAGGGCCGTATGGGTAGTGCGTCCCCCGCTGCTGGATGTTTGTCTTTCTCTTGCAGAGCGTCTGGCCTTCTTTCTTGTGTGATTGGGCTTGACACTATCCCCACTCTCTCGCCTTCCAGATTGGGCGGTTGGTTGATCAACTGGTTCTCTAGCGCGCCTGAGCTAGTGCTCCCTTGGTGTGTCATGGTGGGATAGGCACGAGCCTCCGGGTGTGGTCGCCAAATGTTAAAGGGTGATTATGATATTGGTTCTACCCGTCCTAGTCATACCTAATGACAACACTTTCTGCGAATGGTATGAGAGAGAACTTGCTTTCCATTGTACTATGTACCTCCTTTTATAGACTTTCTCAAAAGACCTTCCTTTTATGACATCATGCCACATGTCCTAAACCTCCTTAATTACCACTAATTCCATTCCTTTCACCTTCTCCTTTTCCATTAATTCATCCCTTGTCCTTTCTTCCTTATGGATACTTCTTAGTGGACTTGGGCCTTAGTCTCCCAAGTCCCCATGTTTCATGTTGGGTTTGGCTCCCCTTTGGGGGCTCCCTAGCCCTGCTAAGGGGTAACTATTTTCATGTATCAACACAGTGCAAAAAATAAAATCCCACTGATTAAGGAGTGTTGGATTACTGCAACCAGTTCAATTCTTAAAGAGTTGTGGTTTCAAAAAAATAAAAAGTTATTTGAGCAAGTAAGCCCTAATGTTCAAAGTTTTAAATGAAGGATCAAGAAAATTGTTGTTGAAGGTGGCCTCAGAATCAAAAGTAACAAATGGAACCAGGACTATGATAACCAGGTAATAACCTTTTCCAATCTGGGTCCAAGAAGAATTAAGTTTCAATGCATTAAGCCTTGTTGCTGGTCACCACCAAATGATGGATTTGTTATGTTTTGTTATGATGGAACATCCTTTGGAAACCATGGAGTTGTTGGTTTTGGTGTAGTGATCAGAGACCACCTATGTCAGGTGATGGGGACTCTCTCTGGTGGAATAGGTATTGCAACCAACTACATAACTGAAGTTTATGCATTAATTTGTGCAGTTGAGTTGGCTGTTGAATGAGATTTACAAAATATAATCATTAACTCAGATTCTAAGACAGTAATCTCTGAATTTGCTGGAAATAATATGCCCTGGTTTATAAAAATAAGGCAGAAGGCTGTTAGTAAAATTCTTACAATAAGATTCTTCCATTGCTTTAGAGGGGTAAATTTTTCCGCAGACACAACTGCAAATAGAGGTGCTCAGATGGCTGAAGGACAAAGACACATACACTATGGGCCTAACTCCTGGCAAGAATAAAAATGCCAAATATTGAGTACTACAAGTTTGTTAGTCCCTGATTTTCAGTTGTGTTGAAGCCTATGTAGTTTGCTTTTATTTATTTTTGTTGTGGTCCCGTTATTTAGAACCAATTTTTTCTTATTAATAAAATTAAATGTGATTAAGAAGAAAAAAAAAACAAATAGATGTGTTGTGTTGCATGAATTTTTTATTTTCCAAAAAGAGGTATTCATGAAAATAAAAAATTAGTGAAAATCAAAAATTTCACTTCTTTGAAATCAATGAAAATGTATTTTAAAGAACTTCTCCAACACAAAACATTAACCAAAAAAGGGGAGCTAAAGGTGAACCAAAATTGATGGTTTTAAAAAAGCCACCCCTATAAATTTCAATGGTTGAAAGGATTGAACCACATTTGGACCATGTTTTTGGTCCACCCTTAGACCCGTCCAAAAAAAAGTATATCAATTTTTTTTATACGGTTTAACTTTTTACGTTAAATGTCATTTCATACCTGTTAAAGAACTCTAAATTTCAATCAATCTTATCTTACTTTTATTAAATCTTAGGTACATTGTTTTTGTTCATTTTCCAAATACTGTAGTGGTTGGGTGCAAATTTGTGCACCCCTCTAAAAACGGGGTGCACATTCCGGCCCTCCCTATTGGAGGAAGTCGTTGGTTGAAAACTACTTTGACTCTGTTTCCTAACTAACTCCTATTCTCTCTCTTGTTTATTCTTATCCCGTGAATAATCATTTTTTTCATTTTCCGTATATTTTCATCATATTTGATTGATCGATTTTCTTTTCTCTTTAACAAGCCTCTCTTTAACCAGTCTATAGACTCTATACCCATCGATGTTGAAATTTAAAACACAAAAGACAATTTATTCTTGCCATCTTTAAGGTATGTTGCAAAATTTCACAATTGAAGTAGATAGATTTTCCTTAATTAATACAATATCTTCTGTTGTATAAACCTCTGAGTTAATTAGGGTTTTTCTATTTTTCTTTTGGATCTATGAGGAAAAACTATGAGATATTTTGTAAAAGGGTCATAACTTTAATGCATAATTAGGGTTTGGGTCGTGAAAGATGCAGTTGATGCATTAGGGTCGTAGACTAACCAAAGACCGTTAAATTACTGTTAGTTGACATTTTTTATTTCCCCCAAACACCTTGACTATTGATAGACTAGCGTTGACAATTAAATATTGTTGAAACATTTAACTATCTCATCCTTCTCCATCTTCTTCCATTCCGTGAGTTCTCTTTCTTCGTCCATTTTTATTTGCCGACTTACCTAAGAGTTTTTATGAATTCTCCTTGTTCCTACCCTTAAGTTCGATCATCTCCATTCTCCCTTCCAACATTTTAATTCCTATCAACTTGCATTATATTGTTGAATTTAATCTAAGCATGAGATTTCCGTCAATTCCAACACCAATGACTATATCTTCCTTTTGTGTTTCCTCGTGGATTTAATGATGAAAAATGAATGTGTTTTACTGGAAACTGATCTTCTTCTTGTCCAATTGTTGAAGTCTTAATCTTTAAATTAAAAAATGGATCGAGAATAGTCTCTTCATAGGTTTAAATTCTATAGTTTTTTCTTTTTTGTTTATTGTAGTTGCAGGAAATCCTACAACCACATCCTAATGATAATCTATCAAGCAATCTAAGAAACCATAATGAAATTCTCAAAATCTTTTATTAAATCTTATAACAAGTACAAAGATGATGAGGGAAAACCCTAACTTGGAAAACAAATAACTCTCTCTCCTAAATATCTTATCTCAGCTCACCAAAAAGATCTCTCCCTTCTGCCAAGGCCTTTGGCTCCTTATATAGGAGTTTACATAGTGGAGGACAGCTAATAAAGCCCCTAATTTCGGATCTGACGCGCGTCAATGTCGCGTAGACTTTATCATTGCCGCGCGGTTTCTTCATAGCCATACAGGTCTTCACACTATTATCGTGACTAGGTGACGTCATCTGGTTCGTCATCTCGGATGTGCTGTATACGTTCGTATTCTCTTACTACTTATAGGAATCATTTCGCATAACTGATGGGTATGCGGTATTTTGCACCCACATTTTGCCTCTTCTTGTATCGTTCTTTCGTGAGAAGGAGTGATACGAGAAACTCTAGTTTGTTATTTTGCCGCACCAATTCATCTCTTCATATTCTTTTCGACCGACATGTTTCCGTGATTTGGGCTTAACCGTCTACACGTGTTGACTTTTTCCCCTTTTAACCGGCACGTCCTGATTTAACCGGTTGCCTCTTTTCCCTATTTATTGACTGAAGTGAGGAGAGATAAATTTTTTCTTTTCTTTACTTTTTTTCTTCATCTCTGTGAATTTTATTCATCTTCATCCTATCGAAGTCTTCATCCTTCATCCTTTCAGATATTTTTCCGGTATTGTTCTTCTTCTAGCCTTATGGATTCTCATTCAAGGTTAGTGTATTCTGTTATCATTGTTGTCTTGTTTTTCTTTCTTTTTAATTTCCGACTGCCATTGTTGATCTGCTACTGTCCTTTATATTTGTTGTTCTTCATATTCCCATACTGGTTTTATTACAGTTTCAAACCCTAAATCTTCTTCGAGCCCTAAAGATGATGAATCTCGCAAGAGGAAGCCTTCGCATAACAAGGTAGTAAGAAATACTTTCTTCTTTTTAGAGTTAAAACAATATTGTTGCCTCTGTTTCTTATCTGCGTTTTTCTTCGAAGGATACCGAGGGCGAAGCTAATTGTGAGAAGAATATGGTCAAGAGAGTTCATCGCGCTCCTACAATCAATACTTTTCTTGTCATCCCGGAGCTCTCCTATAAACCACGTCCTATGCATGAGGTTTCCTCTAATGACGCTGTTGACACTCCTTTGAAGGGTGTTGTTGCCTCTGCTTCTTTGGATGCCTCTGCGTCTCCGAAGGAAATCACCGCTTCTGGGGAGAGACTTTGACGCAGCACACCATCTCTTCTACTTCTGAGGACACAACTTTTTCCAAAGGAGTTAATACTGTTTCTACTTTTGTGAATATTCCCGCATCAGTGAAAGATATATCCGCTCCTGTTTCAAATGATATCGCTTCTTCTGTGATTACTCCTCCCCCTTCTATGGTCACTTCTTCCTCTTTGGAGGATGCTTCTGCTGATAAGGGCATTCTTTTACAAATTAGCTCTGGGACTGAATCTCTGTTGAACATCATTAATGCCGCTCGTTCATCTATTAGTGATCCTTCTCAAGTCCACATTTGTGATTATCTTACCAAGTTATTATGCGGCTCTCCTCCGGATAAGTTGGAAAGGAGCGAAATCTTCTCACAGCTGGATCCAAGCGTCAATCTTGCTTTTGATCTCTTGGTAAACGTCTTTTTATTTGTACTTTTCAATTTATACCATTTACAGCGTCTTTATGTTTTTGTTTTTTCTTCCTTAGGAATCTCGTCGCCGCCTAGTCCAAACTGAGGGATTCTCTGAGTCTAGCAGTACCATTCTAGAACTCTCTCGTCAAAATGCTAAGTTAAAGAGGGATCTTCTCGCTGAATCTCTTATAGCCGAGGAGCTTCGTAAGAAGAATCAAGATCTCAAAGGTGTGTTTTTCTTTCTCTTATTTAATCGCTCATGAGTTTTATTGCGTTCACGTCCATATTTTAAATTTCTTCGCACATATGTAAAAACTTAAACCAGAAGCGCGTCGCGGAGAGATATAATTATCAACACTCTGCTGAGGATGCTCGTGCGGATAATGAGAGATTGCAGAGTCAATTAGATCAATTAACTAATAACTATTCATACCTGCTTGACCAAATTGACAATTTGAAGAATGAAAACATTCGTTTATGCACTCAAAATGATTTTCTAAGCTCCCGAGTGTCCAACCTCTTGTTGTTTAGTGCTGATTTAAAAAATCAAACTCTATCAGATGAAAATCGAGTTCTTGCCGAAGAGAAGCGGTCTTTTGTAAATGAGAAAGCGATGTTTATGCGCCAGTATCTTGCTCTTCAAAAGACTTGTGATGATCAAAAGGAATCCCTTCGCGTTCTAAGAAATCAACACGATGAGGCCGTGAGAAGTATGAAGAATTTAACCTTGGAGAATGAAAAGATCATCCAAAGCAAGATAAAAGTGACTGTGAGTATGAATAAACTCCGATAGCAGCATACACAGTTAAAGGAGTCTTATGACATCCTAGCAAAGGAAAACGCCTCTCTTTCCCAAGATGATTAGAAGATTCGATCTCGCCTCGAAGATTTAATTGGTGATGATTTTGATAAGTGTATGGAGGATATGAAAAGTAGTGGTCTCGCTTTATCTCAATATCTCATTTCTCAGAGGGAAGGTAGTCACATCGAGATGACTTCCTCAGTTTACTTGCGCTTTTTAATTACTTGTATCTTGTATCTGCGAAATTGTCGCCCTGGTAATAATTAGATGTCTTTTTTGTAGTATCTGAGAGGTCATATCAATCTATTATCTCGAAGTTGAGGTCTGATCTAGCTAAGGCCAATAAAGAACGCGGGAGACTTTCTGTGGCACTTTCCTCTTCCCGAGATAGAGCGAAAAGGAGGTGTTTGTATCTCGAAAGATTGATGGAGGTTGGCATGGAGAATACTAAAAAGGGTGTCGCACGAGAAGTTCACCTCAAGGCTCAAATTCTCGCAGATCGAGTTTGTTATAATAACTCACTTCCTATATTAGATGTGGAACCTATTGATGTAGATGAAGATGAGGAGCTTCCTGAGCCTGATAGTGACTATGATTACGAGAGCGATGATTTCGCAGATGAAGACCTTCTTCAGGAGGATCAACCCGAAAAGGATGCATCCTGAGGTGATCTTCCTAAGGACCCAAATCCTGAAGTTAACCCCAATGCTGAGGTTGTACCTCCCAACGATGCTTAGCTTTTCTTTTCCTTCAATCTTTTTGTGCGTCTGGATGTATTTTAATTTTGGAAGTGGATTTTACTTATCTGTCTTTGGCGATGTATTAAAGAAGCGCACTTCTATTTCTGCTACTTTTATATAAGATTGTCTCTAAAAAGGGGAATAATACCTCCCTTATGTTATTCCCATACTTGTCTCTATTATTCACCTTTTTAGAAATGTTCTTTGTCTTCTCATCGATAAGACCTCTATCTGTGCGTCATTTATTCTTTAATTATTTTTCGGTCTTCGCTGTTTCTTTATTTCGAGTTCCTCCCCTGCAAAATAGGAATCGTTATAGTTAAAATTAATCTTAGGGTTTTATATTGAGGTTTTATTGAGCCTCCCTAGGTAGAGGTCTTATCATCCTCCCCCTTATGTTTGTCTTCGTATACTATTGTGCGGCAAAATCGCAGGCGGTCATTACCCTTTCAAGTAATGACCCATTGATCTTGCCTTATCTTTTTTCGTATTTTTGCCTCTGCAGGATGTATTGATGCGCCAATATGACAAGTCTTATTACTCCCGTGAGTAAAAGTCTCATGATATTTGCGTCTTTGACACAATTCAGCTCCCTAATAGAGAGTGCCATCCTTATATTCCCCCTGACTGCCCCTTCAAGGAAGCTTACCCCTACCGGGTTGGGGTGGGCTCTTCCCATCCAGTGATGCAACAATCAGTTGTGTTCGCGACCCCTTATCCCTCTGCCAATATGGCTTATGGTTATGAGACCTCACCCTAAGTGGGGTTTCTTGAGGACCGAGTGTATCATAGTCAGGACTTGCCAAGAGCAGCCAGGTATGCTCAAGACGCCCCAGGCACTCTTGACTCAACCGTGTACCCCGATGCCCTGATCGAGTTTCTACACTCCTTAGGAGAGACCTTCTCACCTTAGTCTTTCGACTAAGGCGTCTCAGCTGGATGGGCTTTAATTTCACCCTAAATCTCCATGACTCGGGTTCCAGGGTCGGTGTAGCTTTCGCATGAGTCATGCTAACTAGCTTTTCCCCAATTATGACGCGTGTTAGGTCTTATTATTGCCTCTTGCTGTTATGTGAACTAGGGTGCACGCCACAATTGGATTCCTAGCCTCCCTAGGTAGAGGTTTTAACTTCTGTTGCCTTCTATTAAGGTCTTATTATAAGGTCTTATTTTTGACTTCTTCTTATATGAAATTTTTGATATATATAATAGAAGAATTCTTCATTTTCATTCATATGCTTGATTAGTACAACTCTGATGTCTTCTTTCTTCATTTATTCGCCTACATAATGACTACTTGATTATGGGTGTTTATTAGGTTCGTAGACGAATTGTTTTCTTTAGATGTATGACGACTGCTGCTTGACTTATGGATAATATTTCTTCAGATATAATCTGTTCCACGGGTGTTCAAGCCTGCGTCCTGTATTCCTACCCTCACTATCCATTAATTCATACGCTCCATTTCCAACAACCCTTTTGATTATATAAGGTTCATCCCATGTCTTCTCTATTTTTCCATCACCTCCTTTCTGATAAGGCGGTATTTCTCTTAATACTAGTTCTCCCGGTTGGAATTCTCTTTCTTTGACGCGCTTGTTATATTCCCGGGATGGTCTTTTGTGATAATTCTCCATATGTTGCAAAGCAATTTCTCTATTTTCCTCTAGATCATCAAGTTTTGTTAAGATCAAATCTGTGTTCAGGTTCTTTTCCCATGCTTATTTCTTTGTTGTGGGGATTATAACTTCAGTTGGAAATACCGCCTCTACTCCGTATGTTAGACAGAAGGGTGACATTCCTGTAGCTTCTCTCTGCGTTGTTCTATACGCCCATACTGCATTATGTACTTGTTCGCACCATCCTTTATTGTGCCCTTCCAGCTTCTTCTTCAATATATCCGCAATTGTTTTATTAGTTGCCTCATCCTTCCCATTGCTCTGCGGATATAAAGGAGTTGATTTTCCACTTTGGATCTTGAACGCGTTGAGCAGTATCTCTATGTTTTCCTCCTCAAATTGCTTTCCATTATCAGAGACTAATTGCACAGGAATTCCAAATCTACAAATGATATTCTCAAATATGAATGTGAATACATCTCGATATCGGATATGCTGGACTGCTTTCACTTCCGCCCACTTTGTAAAGTAGTCTGTTGCCACAATTAAGTATCTTCTCTGTCCCGTTCCTAGTATAAATGGACCTACAATGTCTAATCCCCATTTTGCAAATGTACATACACTTGTTGATGAGTTTAGTGTCACTCCTGGTGCATGTATTATTTTCCCGTGACGTTGGCATTCTTCACACCGCCTAGACACCTCATTTGTGTCCTCATGCATGTAGGGCCAGTAATACTCTTGCATCTTTGTTTTGTAAGCCAAGGATCTTCCTCCACTATGGTTCCCTGCGTCTCCATAGTGTATTGCCTTAAAGATTTCCATTCCTTCCTTTCGTGTTAAACATCTGAGTGATGGTCCAAGGAAGGATCTTTGATAGAGTACGCCTTCTCTTAATTCGTAATTTGTCGCCCAGCACTTTAAATTGTGCGCCTCTAATCTATTTCTTGGAACCTCTCCCTTTTCCAGATATAAATGAAGTTGGATCCTCTAATATGTGTCTTTATCCGCTTGTCTTTCTTCTGCATTTTCCACCATCATTACGTCTGCGTCTTGTTCCTCTTGTTTTTTAATTGAGGGGAAAGAGAGCGTCTCTACCTTTATATATCTTGCGGTAGGATCCACTAACATAGAAGAAATGAATGCCAGTGCGTCTGCGAATCGATTATCTTTCCTGCATATGTGCCTCCAACTTATGTTTTTAATTTTTGTTGAGAGTTCTTCAACGAGTTGCTTGTATTTTTGTAGAGATGATTCATTTGTACTATACAACCCTTGTATTTGGCGTATTACCAATTGTGAATCACTAGTTATTCTAGCATCTTCTAATTTCATTTCGACCGCCAGCCGTAACGCGTGCACCACAGCTTCATATTCTGTTTCATTATTGGTGGATGCGAACTCCAATCTGAATGAGTAAGCCATTCTCGCTCCTTTTGGTGAAATGAACACTATTCCAATTCCGTTTCCTTCTCCGTTTGATGATCCGTCCACCAATATCTCCCATCTGTTTGAGTTACGCTCTGTTAACAAGTCTTTAGGATTTCCTTGGTCTTCATCTATATCCATCATTTCTTATATTCCTTCATCTTCTTCTAATGGAAATTCTGCCAGGAAGTCCGCAATAACTTGTGATTTTGGTGAAGATAGTATTTCATACTTGACTCCGAATTGTCCTACTTGTGCGTTCCATCTTTCTATTCTTCCTGATCTTTTTGAGTTCTTCATTACATATTTGATTGGTACTTTTGTTAATACTTTGATCTTGTGAGCTCGAAAATACGTACGTAACTTTTTTGTTGCATAAACTAGTGCGAGGATAAGCTTTTCGACCTTTGTGTAATTTTTCTCTGCGGAATTGTAAGTTTTACTTATATAGTATATTGGCTTCTCAATTCCTCCATTTAGGCGAAGCAATACGACACTTAATGTGTGCGTTGTTGATGCTAAATATATTAATAGTTCTTCTTCTGCCTCCGCTTTCTGCAAAATAGATAAATTCATTAAATAATCCTTAATACTTTGTAACGCTTTCTCGCATTCATCCGTCCATTCGAATTTAGTTCCCTTCTTCAAGATGTTAAAGAAGTGTTTGCATTTGTCTGAGGAACGTGAAATGAACCGGCCTAATGAAGCTAGCAGCTCATTTAATTTATGCACGTCTTTTATTGTTGCGGGTGATGGCATGTCTCGGACCGCTTGCACCTTCTCTGGATCCACTTCAATTCCCTCCTTTGATACAATGTAACTTAATGTTGTATGCACCCATTTTGCGAATATCTTTTCTACGTAGACTTCTAATGTTGTATGCACCCATTTTGCGAATATCTTTTCTACCATTCTTTGATATGTAGCACCTGCATTTTTTAAACCAAAAGGCATTATCGTATAACAATATAATCCTCTTGGTACAAAGAAAGCCGTGTGTTCTTGATCCTCTTCAGCCAAGGGGATTTGATTGTAGCCTGAATATCCGTCCATTAGTGATAACCTGTCGTTGACTGATGCTGCTTCCACCATTTGTGGTATATCTGGCAGTGGGAAACTGTCCTTTGGGCACGCCTTATTTAGGTCGCTGAAGTCGATGCAGATTCGTATTCCTTTATTTTTCTTTGGCACTACCACCATGTTTGCTATCCATTCTGTGTACTTTGCTGGCCTTATTATTCCTGCGTCAAGCATCTTCTGTAACTCTGCTTCTATTTGAGGATGATATGTTCTTGTTTATATCTAACCTGTGACATGCGATAGAAGGGTCTATACCTGGCATTTCGTCCATGCTCCATGCAAAAATGTCTTTATATTCGCGCAAAAGGTTGTCTGTCTTTTATTCTTCTTCCTTGTCCATCTTAGTTCCGATTTTCAACATCTTTGGTTTTTCCTCTGTCCCAATATTTATGTCTTTTGTTGGCTCTGCTGCGGTGAAATTCGCTTTTGGTTCTCCTAGTGGTGATGGTTCATTTATTTTATGTACTGGATCACCTTCTTTTTCAGGGATCTCGCTTGGTATTCCTTTTCCTTCCTGTGCTCTTATCATGTATATCTTTAGTTCTTCTTCTTTTTTCAGTTCTTTCGCCTTCCTCCATCTATCCTTTCGCTTCTTTGCGCGTCCTTCACAATTCTTTACATCTATTTGATTGCAAATTTTCTCACTCCAAGTATCTCCTTTAACTTTTCCTATTCCACTTGGTAGTGGAAAACGTACGCACTGATGAAGAGTTGAGGCCACACCTTTTATCGCATGCACCCATGGGCGTCCTAATAGCATATTGTATGGTGACTCCACATCCACTACGCACAAAGTTACCTGCATTTCTATTTCTCCTAAAGGTATTCGCATGGTTATCTCTCCTTTTGGTTTTGTTATTGTCTTATTAAAACCATGTATGTTATATGTGGAGCGCGTTAAATTCGCATCCTTATATCTCATGCTTCTGAATGCGCGGTAGAATAAAATGTCTACCGAGCTGCCCGTGTCTATCAAGGTTTTGTCTACCGCCCACCGTTCTGATGTTTTTGCGCTTTCACTTTTATCTTTTCGCTCTGCAGTTAGTGTAACCACTAGTGGATCTGTTCGCCTCAAATTCTCTTATGGTATACAATTTGCTGCGAATGTTATCTTCCGTTTTTTCCATTCCTCCAATGGGGCTATTTTCTCCACCGTCATTATTTTCCTTCCTTCATAATCTCGTTTATGTATTTTACCTATGATTCCTGTATGTAAATCTACCTCACTCACACTCTTTTTTGTTATTGAGTTACATTGTATACGTCTGCTCCCTTCTTTTGCTCCGATTATCCTTGTTGCTCCTGTTTGTTTGTTTTGTGCTTCTGCAATTATTCTCCCTCTGCACTTGTTGGATCTGTGTATGGATTTGTTGGAATTGGTTGTGTCTTTCGTCCATCTGTGAAACATCAACAGTTTCGCTTCTTTTTGTTCCTGCGGTTCTTCTACTTCTTCTGATTGCTATCATTTGTTCTTCTGTAGACGATTTGCTCACCATTAGTCCCTGGAATAATATCTTCTCTTGACAAATCAAATGGTATTTTTCAAAGATCCAAATTTTTTATTAATAAAAGGTTTTCTTCCTCAATAGGGTTTTCCTCCGATCTGTTTCCTAGCGCCAAAATGTATTTGCAGGAAATCCTACAACCACACCCTAATGATAATCTATCAAGCAATCTAAGAAACCATGATGAAATTCTCAAAATCTTTTATTAAATCTTACAACAAGTAAAAAGATGATGAGGGAAAACCCTAACTTGGAAAACAAATAACTCTCTCTCTCCTAAATATCTTATCTCAGCTCACCAAAAAGATCTCTCCCTTCTGCCAAGGCCTTTGGCTCCTTCTATAGGAGTTTACATAGTGGATGACAGCTAATAAAGCCCCTAATTTCGGATCTGACGGGCGTCAATGTCGCGTAGACTTTATCATTGCCGCGCGGTTTCTTCACAGCCGCACAGGTCTTCACACTATTATCGTGACTAGGTGACGTCATCTGGTCCGTCATCTCGGATGTGCTGTATACGTTCGTATTCTCTTACTACTTATAGGCATCATTTCGCATAACTGATGGGTATGCGGTATTTTACACCCACATTTACATAAAATGGGTGATCACTGTAGGCTTGGAACTACATCTTGTTTCCGGAACAATCCAAATCATTGAGAATTACTGTGCAGTAGTTGTGGCTGGTTATTTTATATCTAACCAGGAAACACAATTTCAAGTTGGTCTTCTAATTTTGATATGGACTATGGCTGGCTATTTGATTACATTGGTAGTTTGACGACTTTTAGCATGTGTGTATTGTGTTGTGACCTAATTTAATTAGTCTAACTTCAATTGAGAATAATATTAACGAACCATCTTGTTATGGGTTTGACAACAGGAGATATCTGAAAGTGTAGTATACATGTTCGATTAAATGTTTCCATTAAGCTAGGTTAATTATTTAACTTTGTTAGGATGTAATGTCATTTAATCATTTTGTAAGGGTATTTTCGTAAAAAAAACAGACGATCAAAGTTAGTCTACGACCCTAGTGCATCAACTGCATCTTTCAAGACTCATACCCTAATTAGATATAAAAGTTGTGACCCTTTTACAAAATATCTCAAAAATTATGGGATTTAATTTTTGGGGAAAACTTTTTACCGATAAATTTGTCAAGTATATTTGAATTTGGTTTTCAATTGGGGCATGGAGTTTACCCAGTTGGGTATCTAGTGATCCACAGAAAGTTCAAGTCTGTAAGACTACTTAGATTTTCAGATCAATTCCCATCGCCTCTATCAGTATGATCATTAGCATTATTTAAAGGCTAGTTGTAGATACAGGATTAAAGTAGTCCATAAATATGTCTATGTTTTTCATAAATCCACAGTCAATGAAAATGTCGCAGACATTAAAACAACGAGAGGAAGAGGATAGAGACAGAAGTGGAAAGAGAATTTCCATTTTTTTCTTTTCCATTTTTTTGGAGTGAAAATAGGAAATTACAAAAAAAAATGTAAAACAGTGGTTTTCTAACCGACCAATTCCTCTAATAGGGAGGGATGGAATGTGCACCCCGGTTTTAGAGGGTACACAAATTTGCACTCGTGGTTTATGATATAATAACACCACCAAAGCATACAAATAATTTGTTTCGTTATGAGCAACTAGGGAGCACAACGAAGAGTCGCACCACAAAAGAATCTTTCAAGACAAAATAGACCACTAGCTAGAAAAAAATAATTTCATTAAACAAATGCCTTCCAAAATCCAATTATATTACATCACATAATAATCATCCGAATATGTCAAGTGGAAGCATTTATGAATCGAAAATGATGCATTCACCGAAGAAGAGCACCGAGCTGCAGCACCGTGTGAGAGGGGGTGGGGCCCACTCCTGCCCCACTCCATATCCCAATGTTCAGAGTCATTCCAGGATCGTCGGATTTCCCCGAAGTGCATTACTCTCTTCTTCGGTGTGTGTAGCAAAGTTGTTTATGAATTGCACTTAACAATGCTGATGATGGATTTATAGGTGTATTCGACTCTATCTGTCTCTATAAATCTGGATAATCTGGTGCTTATGGCAATAGAAAACAAAGTACCTACCAGGTTAGACCCTGGTTAGTAAGTTTTCGAATGATTCGCGAATCATTTGCGAATTTTTCCGTATCACGAATTTTACCGTCTTATTCGCGTACGTTTGCAACTCCGAACCCAAGACGCGTATTATGTGGCATTCCCTGATTATTCGCGAATCGTTCACGAACTTTACGTATCCCGAATGATACGTCCGCTTAATTCACCAGAAATTCTTTAGCTTTTACGTTTTCAAAGGCCCCACTTTTTGGGCTTTACTGCCTCCCGAGCATACACGACCCAATATTAGACGTTGTTATAATTTTTATAAAACAAAAATGCTTGAAGAGATTTGAAGGTGAAGGTGAGAGAGATCTCAAACTCACTAACCAAGCATCTAAACCACTATACCACGTCCTCTTGGATGACTTGTATAGATTATTAAAATCATCATATTAAGTTTATTTTTTCTTTAAATAACTCACACATATGCATAAAAATTGGTCTATGACTTTATAAATACAAATTATTTGTTATATATAGATACCGAATTTTCAGAGCGGAACTCACATTTATAAATCGAATTATACACGTACGTATGCCGTTCCGAATTACCGATGAATCACGCCCCGTTGACCGAATTTTGGACCGAATCTGAGTTTTAAAACACCGTATAATATTCATACGTTTGCCGTTCCGTACGTTTGCCGAATCCCGAATTGCTAACTAGGGGTTAGACTTTGGAAGTTCAGAAGGATATATTCTGACCTTCACTGGGTGTTTGACACTTGTCCACACCCCTTTTATTTTATTTATTTTATTTTATTTTTATTATGTACAAAGGCCAATGCAAATCATAGGTCTCTGTGTCCCTTTACCTTTAGATCCTAGGTTTAATTAAGGTTTGGTTAGAATCTCATTGGTTCCTTCAAATCCTCAAAAGGCCAATTCACATGGGCCTAACCAATAAAAAATATTGAAAAGTTACAGTGTGACTATGCTTTGCCGTTCTTACTTCTATGCATGTAACTTCATTACTAAAATGTCCAAGATGATGTGATCTAAAACTAAAATGTAAACCAGTAACTCTTTGTACAGAATATAGAAATCCTGCAAGTTCCAAGTAAATTTCACCTGAAGTTTGTACTACACTGTTTTCTGAAAAAAGATCACCTGAAGTTGCCATAGAAATAGTTTCCTAGCTAAATAAAAGCACATCCTTTTTGAAGGAAGACTTCTTTTCCAAAAAAAAAAAAAAAAAAAATACGGAGGAAAAGAAGATCGACACCCATACGTTATGTCGACATAGCCTGGCCTGGACAGAAATATAATCATTTTAGACAACTTTAATTTAATTATGATAATTAGCATTAATTCAAATTCATTCTTTATCTATTCCTCGTACTACTTGCCTATATTTTATGTTATCAATTTGCTCTGTAATCAAGCAACTACCTACTAATGGGTAGCATTATCTGAGGAAAGTTAGCATGTTCCTCCATTATAAGTAAACTGGCCCCCAACACTGGCACAACTAAATTAGAATAATCTCAATTTCTATATGTCGCTTTAAGTACAATAAAACTTTAAAACAACCACAGAGAAAGGATATCCAATTAGCTTCTTCCCTGGTGCAGCGGTTAAGCTTAACCTTATCAGAAGTCTAGTGTGCATTTTTTGAACATGACCAGAATATATGAGGCTAGCCCATTATATGCACTGCTCGTTAGAAATTAATAGCCAAGTTCCATAAATATCTAAAACAGATACGGTACAGAGAGTACATGTACTTACTAAGCTTAAGCTTTGCTCTCCATAACCTACAGAACTCATTGCAGAAAAACCACAGCACTGATCCATGCTCCCCCTTTGTTATCGAAACATAAAAAATAACACTTGTACGTTGGTACAAAATATTGTGCGACTACAAAGTGACTGTTTTCCAGCAAGGAGTTCCACCTTCAACGGCGCATACGATGTCTGCGTACATAACTGAAAGCCCAGATGGTTTGCAATTTGAGTAAGTTAGGTTCTCCCAAAGCAGTAGAATGATGCACCATGAATTTTAATATCACATATGAAAAAACATTAAACAAAATTCAATAGAGCTTGTGATTAACGATTGAAGAATCCACTGAAAGTTGCCGTGCAAACGACGCTCAGTGTACGATGAGATATCGAAAAGTTAAACCCAGACTGTTGCGCTAGGAAACGTGATAGGACTTCTGCGCTGACAGCCATGGAAGTGGGTAAGCAAATCTTGAATAAATTGAAATATAAGATGGTACTACAAGGGTTCTGCGGCGAGTAAACTTCCTTATAAAGCTTATTCCTCTTTATTATTCCTACATATCAACATTGACTAGTAATATTGCTATAAAAAAATCGACATTTAGTGTTTGGTTTGATTCCACAAAAAATAGCTTTTTATTAGAAACCAAAATAGAAATGTACCAACAAAACTATCAGAAGTATATGCTCCATCAGACAGACTCTATAATACAAAGTTACGATGGGAGTAAATTCAGTCAATACACTGACCAGTTGTCCTCATTCCAAAATGCTTAAAACTATGGAAACAATTAACTTATTTTTATGCATAACTGAGAACTGGTTTAACAGACATTTTGAACTTTCTTGCAGATATACATACCACAATCTAGTCCACTTCTTTTGTAAACTCAATATTCCCTTTGTAAAACAAAACTTCTGAAGGATTGAAACTACATTTTAATCGACTCTGAATAATTGGCATGACTAACGTATAACCACATTGCTAATACATCACAGCAAGACAGCAAGTAAAGGTTGCATACCGTTGTTATCTCTTATCTTATCTCTCAGCTCTTTCATTCCCTTTCGATATATGCTATATTATGCGTACTTCAAAAGAAAAAAAAAGAAGAAAAAAAATCAATCCCGGGTTTAGCATCACTTACTCTAGAAGTAAAATGGTTATTAAGATTGTAAATCAACCACTCAATATATGACGTCGTTGGGCACAATTTTCTACACTTTTTCCTGTCTAGCTATATCCGTGTTGATCAAAAAGTTGCCGCAATTAAATGTTTCCTTGTAATTTCAGGAAATTTGGATAAAAGATATTTCGTAACTACTTAGGATGGATCTTGAGACTTATTTAAGAGTAAACTTCAAAGAAACCTACCACTACCAGTATGGATTCTAAAAGGACTCTACAACAGTCTTCGCAACAAACAGACAATGACACTAATCTAAACAACAAACAATGGTTTACAAGGGAGCAAACAGCGAAGAATGTCTATTTCGCACATATCTAAAGTCACAGCATACATCGTTTTGACCAATAACTGTAGGAATTGCTGTTAGAGAATGACTGTGTATAAGTTATTTAATGAGAATGTACATTTGTATATAAAGGTTAACGTGAAGGAAAGAAAGAAAGAAAAAAAAAAGAAAAAAAAGAGAAATCTCTACCTACATTAAAATAGAAATTTGTTTTAACGTGTCCTTAACCCATAGGAACATCCTTAAAATAGTAATAAATTATGGACAAAAAAAGTAATTAAAGTGCTTTGTACATTAATCTTTGATTAGTGCTTGTTAGTTTCCATACATAAAGTATTCCACCTTGGGATAATAACTACTGGTTTTGGTGAAACTAGGAAAATAATACAGTTTCAAACATAGGTAGTTTTTACTAATAAAGGGTTAGTTTAGATGCCTAGATAGACAAAAACCTCTGTCAAACAAAAAAGTCACCTCTCTCTCTATCTCTCTCTCAGACTAACTAAAGACTAGCAAAAAATAGCAAGAAATTCTTCTTTTAGGTTCCCATCTTTAAGTGGAAGGTTGTTCATTTCCTATCTTCAGATCTCTATTTTTTGTTTTGATCTTCATTTAATTTCTAAGTCTCTCTCTCTCTCTCTCTCTCTCTCTCTCTCTCTCTCCCTCCCTCCCTCTATCTCTCCCCCTTGACTTCTTTGCACAGGAGATACTTGGAATTTGAAGAAACTAGCTAAATAAGATGGGGAGAGGAAAGATTGTGATTCAAAGGATCGATAACACAACCAGTAGGCAAGTGACTTTCTCCAAACGAAGGAACGGATTATTAAAGAAAGCCAAAGAGCTTTCTATTCTTTGTGAAGCTGAAGTTGGTCTTATGATCTATTCTAGCACTGGCAGGCTCTATGAGTTCTCAAGTACCAAGTAATCTCTCTCTTCATCTCTTGTAATCCACTCAACTGATCCTGTCTAAATTAATATGATCATCTTTTTATCGTCGTCAATTGAGATCCCTAATTTGATTATAGGTCATTAAAATCAACATAATATACAGGGTAAGTTTATTTAGGAAATAATAATTTTGAATTTGTTTCTTTCATGTATCTGAATTAAATAGCATGCATTGCATCACTACGAACTAATATAACTTAATTAGGGTACTAAATTCTACCTAATATTCTTGAATTTGATTTCTGTCTTAGTCTTGTAACTTTCTATTTTGACCAATTTGTTTCACCTTTTAATTTGTTAAAATAACTTGAACACGGTTCCATTGGATCACCATAGATCAATCTATCAGTACTCTAATGGATTAAGACACTTAAGGCCAATCTATTTGTGTGTCCCCGCATCCTAGTTGTGTCTGTAAAGTGAGTCTCCATTTGTTTTCCGTGTGCCTGTGATGCAGAGGCCGCAATGTGACACTCCATTTACTGTTTGTGTAACCCTATCCGTGTCGCGTGGCTAATGTGACACTCTGTTTACTGTCTGAGTCACTGTGCCCCGTGTCTACTTAAAGTGTCTTGTGTGCATAATGCGACACTCCATTTACTGTCCATATCATATCATGTCCACTAACAGTGTCTCGTACTTCTACGTTTAAAATGAGCTTACTATTCTCTTCTTTTAACCAGTCAAGAATTATATTCTCAGAGATCTGGTGCCCTTGGAAACCTATGTATTAACCAAAACTGTAATTCAGATAACTCTACAGTTTGTAGCCATACTAAATTACCAATCTAATCCTAAAACCACTGATCGACTATATCTTGATTTCCTTGTCCTGTCATGCTGTTTTTATCCTATCCTGTGATCTTGTAAATGTATAAGTTGCCACTGGCTAACCAACCAACAAAACTTAATTAGATCCCTATTTCCTTAACTAACCCTAAATTAGGTCATTCAGAATATGAAAAAAAGAAAAAGAAAAGATGCTAGTTTTGTATTAAGAAAAGTAAAAAAACAAATTTGTTTATTGCATCATCCAAAATCTTCAATTATTATAAGGTAATGTGATTATCCAATCGACTAAGAATATAAGAATCTGATTACTTCTATCAAGATAGATGTTGATTTTCTGTTGTCTGGTGCACTATCATTTAAAATGTCTAATTTCATCAGTGAAATACTAGCTACTTTCTATCAAAATAACTAGTAAAAGATTTCCAACAGCCCACTGCTTCTTATTGTATTGAAACTTGTGTTGGAATCGTCATTATCAAACTTAGCAAGTATTTATTTAGTACTAATACTATGTTAGATGCCTCAAAGTTCTCATGCTTAACTAAGAGTCGTTGTTAGCTCCTACATATGAATGATATTGTTGAGTGCTAGGAAGAAGTTCTCTAAGTTAAATCCAAAGTTCCGATAGACATTGCACCATACAGCTACTTGAACAATAGATGTGATCATGCACAAGTCCTTAAATAACGTATGTGGATTCTACAGTCAACCAATAAAATGGAAGTTACTTGACTACGGTGCCCTTTTCATCCTCTTCTAGGAGAGGATTTTTGACTGCTGTTAGACAATGCCCTGATCATAGTCTCATTGGTAATTTATCACCCACTAGTGTTCCTATATAATTTAGTCTCTAGATAATAAATGGCTAAAATTTCCACTAATAAAGTGCACTTTGATTTCAATGAGTACCGGATAAATGATTTAACTTAGACTTGCACCAAGAGTTATAAATCGGTAACAGCTACTTTGCATATATAAGTTTCATATTCGGTTCTTCCTGTGCCGAACTTTTATCTATCGTGATGGCCACTAAAATCAAGATCACAGCATGATGACATTATGGACTGGGAGCAGCGCCATTAAATTGGTAAAAACCGATATAGACATGTTTAACTAGACAAGTTTTCAAAAATCCTAATTCACAGTTGTATGTTAAATTATTTGGTGATTATGCTATCTGGCTAGTTTGCAAGTGATATTCTTGTGTAAATTTAGCTCCTATATAAACTCTAATGTAAATTACTAACAATATCTTACCCATTTTACAGCATGATTTCTATAATCGAGCGATACAACAAGTCGAAGGAGGAACAACACCGTCCATTGATGAACGAAAATTCAGAAGTCAAGGTTATTTTTCATTATCCTTCAACCTGTTATTTTCCTCCAGCTTTTCCTGTTAGGAATAAACGCATACTGCATAAGTGGGATTTCATGTTCATCTATGTTAAGAGAAAACTTCAAACAATATTTTCATTTGAACCCTAGGAAATATATTAAGCCGTTCAGAAAACTATGCATTCATACTAGACGTTATCCTGACAGACTATATTCTTAGCAGTAATCTCACTTCATGCAAAGATTTATTTCAACGTATGTAGAATTCTAGATTTACGACTAAGCATTCAAGAAACAAACATACAGCAATTTTACAACTTGCAAAATGAAAAGTTTTTTAGTGCCATAACGGAAACAAAGATACCAAAGATGTTATTAAGTACACTGACAAGAGAAGAGTATCCAATTAGAGCTACTCTGTAATATTTTTACCATGATTTTTTTTAAGGTGGTAGGATATAACCACGAAAATCGTGATGCTCATGGTCAGAACATCAAACAGGATTAAATTACAGCTTCCACCCTATACTAGGAAAATGGAACACACAACAGACTTGTCGAAAACAAT
Source organism: Papaver atlanticum (assembly GCA_023531105.1). NCBI lineage: Eukaryota > Viridiplantae > Streptophyta > Magnoliopsida > Ranunculales > Papaveraceae > Papaver > Papaver atlanticum. Next base: position 303,193 of record JAJJMB010016019.1, read on the forward strand.
TTCCTCCTCTACTTTTTTTTCTCGATGTCCTTGGAAGTTGATTGTGATATAATGATTCAAACATAGAGACCAAGTGTGCAGCAAGGAGCATTCTCCACTCTTTCATAATTCCAAGTATTGTTGTCTGACACCTCCCTGTAAACAGCTGCCTTTCCAGAAACTTTCCAGCAAAGAATCCAAATTTCACTCAAAACCACAAAGTGAGTTAAACGCGGTCAGCAGAGTCCAATTTCCAACTTCCCACTCCCTTCTACAGATAGGACATATGCTGATCAAGAAAAGAGCTCTCTTGTTACATAACGGTCGGAGTTTGGAATACCACACACAAACACATTCATTACAGAAATTCTTTCTTTACTTCAGACTCATTACTATTGTCAAACTCAAATGGATAACACCAACCAGCCGTAGGACATTAATCAATTAGTTACTTCAATTACTGACATGTGTTTGTTCCTTCCTAGGGTTTAAATCACCAGAAGGCAATAATAGAATAGTTAAGATCATGCAAGTTTCATATTCACTGAGCCTGAGATTTGCTTAAGCGACAGTCAGTTCATGATCATTTATAAATTATGAAACTTCCCTTCTCCTTCAGTAGGGAATGAATGGTTCCGTACCTGGGGCCAACTGGTTATAAACTTATAAACTACAGTATTACACAGATGAGTATTCACTATATAATATGTTCTCATGCACAAACAGTAAATACGTCAGCAACTTCAGACATTTCAAGAGTTAGTATAGAAAATCTTGTAGGTCTAGTTCTACAGCAGACTAAAAAACCTTCTGGTTCATTACCAGTTACACATGAAAATGTGGCTGCCTTTCTGCGGGATGAAACTCCAGAACATGCAGTAATGGTATGTTAGCGAACAGGTTCTAGACCACCTCCACTGCATGGTTCTTGAATTTATTCTGCAGTCTACAGATTCTTGTGGCCAGGCAGTTGGCAAGAATTAAAGCTTCCATGAAAAGTTTGTTTACTAGAACCTTCAACATAAGTTTCCTATTTGAATCCTAAAATCCTGTGTTAGATGCTTAACTCTACAGTATGTCCCCAAGATTGGTCCATCACATGCTGGCCATTAGCTGTTCCGCATGAGTTGGTGCCTCACCTGATTCATTTGGACCTCGAGTGTTTTGTTACTGTTGTGGGTGGTAAGAGCTTTGTATGCTACCCAGGAACTAAATACTACACGGTGCACCTGAATATGCTTCATTGATCCTAACAACTGCAGATTTATTATTCTGCTCAGTGAACTCATAAACATTTTTGCACAAATGGTTCCCAGTTTTAGTTTGCAGACAATGATAAATTAACTTTTATTTGTGATATTGACTGCAGTAGCCATATTAACTTCAAAAGTTATAATGACCACGTTAACAAGTACTACACAATATACATTACATAAAATGCTAGCTAATAGGATCATGTACATCAAATCATAGCCTAATTAACTTAAATACTGCTACTTATTTTACATGCAGTTCTGGAAAAGGGAGGCAGCAGGCTTGAGGCATCAATTACAAAACTTGCAAGAAAACCATCGGTATGTTATTTTAACTAATTGTTCAAGACTGCTATGGAAAATAAACAAAGAACAAATAAATGCAAACTAAAAAAGGAAAATGCAAAAGACTTACTATATCCATGTGAATTGTGTCGATATCTCTAACTCTATCAATATTAGTAAATAGTCCATGGTGTTAAGTGTTTATCGAGTTGGCTCTGTTGGTTAGTAAGAATAGGTTCCCCAGACTGAATAGAACGGGGAGCTGCACAAGAATAAATCACTTAAAGATAACAATTATGACAAACTCTTAAGGACAAAATCTTTGGTACCTAGAAAAGCATGAATCAGATTTTATCCCCTATGGATAGTATCGGCTAAAAGTTAAGTATATTGATGTTGATAAGGCAAATAATGGCTAGATTCCACCAAGGGGTGGCCGTAGAAGCCAGTCCTCTAGCGAATAATAATCACCTACTTAGACATAAATGTGAAATGTGAAATGTGAAATGTGAAATGTGGATTTCCTGACAAACCGCAGTCCTTCATTATATATGTCATGAAAACTAAAAATGGCAGGCAATTGATGGGTCAAGAGCTTTCGGGTTTGAGCGCTAAAGAGCTACAAAATTTGGAAAATCAATTGGAAATGAGTTTGCGTAGTGTCCGTATGCAAAAGGTCTAACATACTAAATCCTCATGCCATGCTTTCCAAGTGAACAAATCCTAACAAGGTTTTTACTTCGACAGGACCAAAAGCTAACTGATGAGATACACGAGCTAAACCAAAAGGTCTCCAAAAACGGCAATTACTTACCCATTCCATTACTAAATCAACACGACTCCTAAAAGCTAACACTTTTGTTGTTTACACCGCAGGGAAACCTCCTTCACCAAGAAAACATGGAACTATTCAAGAAGAAACACCGTCTACATCAAGAAAACATGGACTTGTTACAGAAGGTACTTGCACAGACTGTATAGCTTCAATTAACATGACACGTCCTGTTGTGTTCTAGCTTGTCCAAAAGCATTAACTTTTGGTCACAAACTTTTGGTCACAGATAAATGAAGCGAGAGATGCAAATGAGACAAATAGGATTTCTCATTCTCCAAGCGGCTTTAATTGTGAAGAGGATGAATGTATTGAACTCCAATTAAGCCAACCACAACAACGAAACTATGCCACACCAGAAAACCCTACAACACCTAGGTAATGCCCTGATTCCCTTAGTGTTAAAATTTATGCATTGCTAATTATTTCAATTTAAAAACTAATTCACTAAAAATTCCATGAACAATATGCAGCTGACAACAACTGCAATGGTGAATGGCAGTTACAATTCTGACAGCAAATTTCCCTCTGAGCTTCAGTCAGTGACTCTGCATTAATAAGCAATCAGAATAAAGTATAGCCTGAAGATAGTTATTATTCTCTTTCAATTGTGCAGTCTGCCAGTCTGCGATGACTGGTGGGGGCCGACAGATCTTACCACCTGATCTCCTAAAATCCTTCATTAGATTGTCCATAGATTCCAATATGTTTCTTGACGTGAGGTGTGGTTTTCAAAATAGATATGATATATTGGAAGTAGAGAACCTTTACATTTGGTTAGAAGATAGTTATAAAATGACTATCAGTGTACACTGACAATAATTAATAAATATGTGTCTGTATTTGTCTAGTTTGTCGATATATTTGCATGTATTATCAAATCTAAGTATCGGAACCTATTGCCATCCAAAGAAAAATACTACTAGTTCAAAATACAATAACCACAGCCAACTATGGTGCTTAAAGACCTTACTTCTGAATTTCTAACTTAAGCGAGGTATGGTTAAAGAAGAGTTGTATCAACTATCAAAGAAACTAAAATCTAGAAAAGTTGGAGGGAGAGAAATAGAAAGAAAAAAAATTCAATGATTAGGGGGGACATGTTCTTAGCTTTTTGGCCTAATTCTTTTGGCACGGCAAAATCACAATTTTGCAACAACTTATCCATGCCGTGTAACACTCTTTACATCATAAGAGTTTGTATCATTTCACTACTTCCATTATATTATACATAAAAACATACACCTCAAGCTTTGAAGAAACGCAATTTCTTTGGATACATCCTGAATATTAGTTCCTAAACACTTACTGATGTATGCAGTTCTTTTGTTCCAGTTTCAGTGTCTCAGGTATTTGAAAAGTGCCTTGCGTAGCTGTACCCACAACATTAGCCATACAATCAAACTCTTACTAATAGAATTTAACCCGCCTAATCTTTAACCTCTACATCAAGTGAAAGAGGTCATGAGACTTCGAAAACAAAAAAGTAATCCATATGAAGCCATTTTACCATATCGTCTTCTCCTAGTAAGAAGGGTAATCTAAATTATCCTTTGTTGAACCTTCCACAGCATCTACATCCATCAAGTATTATGTTATCATATTCATAATCTAACACTCTACATCTTGTATACATCAAAACATTGCCAAACCCATGAGTCACGACCAAAATAATTGATACAAACTCATCTCTGCAATCAAATAAACATATGCGGGGATAGCTCAGTTGGGAGAGCGTCAGACTGAAGATCTGAAGGTCAGGTGTTCGATCCACCTTCACCGCATAATTGTTTGTTTTGAAAAAATTAACCACAAGACTTATGATACAAGATCATTTTTTGATTGATTTTTCCTATACATACAAGGAATGACGGAATCAAAAGATAAAACAGCTAAGCAATGAAACTGGTGCAGACATCACAATCACATGTCATCAAATGAATTGCTTATGTGTCTCTTAGCCTCTACATCATGTTATAGAGGTCACAAGACCTCCAGAAACAAACAGTCCACATGAAACCCGTTTACTATATCTTCTACTTCTACTGGGAAGGGTAAGCCACAACAAAAAAATAAGTAATAAACTAATAATGGCACTGTATTCAACAAAAGAAATCTTAAGAAACCGAACTATTTAACGTTTGGCTCATGTGTTTACCAAATCCTGTTAGATTAACTAACCTTTTAGATGAGTTTCTTTTTGTCTTCCAATAGCTGCAGACTACATGATCCTAACCTCAGTTCTTCGTCCGAAACATAAACCTAAGAAAATCGAAACAAAAACAATTAGAATTTTTTTGTACCAAAAACAACCAAATCAGACGTGTTATCCAACAAATACTATTTTTGTTGACACCGTTTCAAATTTTATTTGAACTCATCGCAAAGTGTACTAAAATGCTTGGCGAATATATAAAATCTACAGGAATTCAACTTATGACATGCCTTCATGCATATTTTCCAACCTCATAAATAATATATAAATTTCAAATAATTTTATCTAAATTTCTATTAAACTCTATGTACATACACTTACATAAGAAGAATTATGCTGCGTACGGAGCAACTAGAGAACACATCGAAGAGTCACAAGAATCTTTCAATTGGAAAAAAAAAGCAAGCAAGAAATATAATATAATTAAACAAATGTCTTCCAATTATATTACAATAATCCTTAAAATAATGTCAAGTTGGTATCATTTATGGTAATCTCTAATTAAAAAAAATAATCTTTTATGATATTCAAGGGAAGATATCTCTTTCTGTTTCTGTAAATGTTAAGCTACATCATTTTGATATGGGTTCACACGGATAACCAATAATGGTTATATCTGTCTGTATCTCCTGACAAAAATAAAATGGAAGATGGAAAAAAATAAACAAGTACTAGGAATTAGGAACCAATAATTTTATACTTCCCAGTTGCTTGAGATTCATTGGGTGTTTGACACTTGTTCAAAGCCTATTGTTCTTTTTATTATAATGTAATTGTTTATTTTGTTTTCTTAGGTTTTTGTGTCCCTTAATCCTTGGATCCTAGTATTAGGTTTGATTAAGGTTTGTAGGATAGAATCTCATTGGTGACTTCAAATCCTCTAAAGATTTGATTCACATGGCCTCAACTAATACAATATCAGAAAAGTTATACGTATATACAAATCAAGTACAGAAAATAACCCCAAAACCATGAATTCAATTATACATTGCCATTCTTACCCCAACACCATGAATCAAGTTGTTGTACTTTCTTCTGCAACTAGTAGAAGTTCAAGTTCCAGTAAATGGTAATACTTTAAGCTAAAAATGGTATGATGGGTACTGACTTAGTTTGTAGTACTAGTTGGCAATTCCCAAGTTCCAAGTAAATTGTTCTCCTTCGAGCAAAAGTTGGTAAGGTTTCTCAGCTAAAGCTGCCATACTTGCTAGATTAAGGTTTTGATTATTTTTTTCTTAATGTACTTGAAAATAAAAATAAAAAACAGATCGGCACCCATAAGTTATGTCTACATAGCTGGTCTTGACAGATATATGATCATTAGACGACTTTAACTTAATTATAAATATTTAGCATTGATTCAGTTTATCTAATTCATTCTTTATCAGTTCCTCGTACTAGTTTTATATATCTTTCTGTTATCAACTTTCTCAATTATTAAGCAACAGACTACTAATGTGATTTTCTTAGTACAACATTAGATATTTTATGCAGAAATGGGTAGCATTATCTGAGGAAAAATAGCATGTTCCTCCATGATATGTGAACTGGCCCCTAATACAAGCTTAATTAAAAAAACATATTAAGATAGACACAAAACAACCGCAAATAAAGGGTACCCAATCAGAAGTGCGCATTTTTTGGTACAACCAGAGTTTATTAAGCAGATTAATAAGTTTGTTGCCATACAAATTAACCCATTTCATACACCACTAAATAGAAATTAGCGAGAAATTAAATGGTAAGCTTTATATATAACTAAGACACATATGATACAGGGTACATGTACCTGCCGAGCTTTTAGCTTTACCCTCCATAACCTTCACAACTCCTTACATATAAACCTCAACAATGTTTCCTTGCTCCTTCTGTTAACCAGACATTAAGAATAATCACTTGTACGTTATTATCATTTTATGCAACTACAAAGTGACTGTTTTCCAGTGAGGAGTTCCACCTTCAACGGCGCATACAGCGCATCTGTACGTGCCTGATGGCCCAGATGGTGTGCAATTTGACTAAGTTAGGTTCGCTAGAAGCGGTAGAATTATGCAACATGAATTTTTATATCATATACAAAAAAATGTTAAGAAAATTTCAGAGCTATCGATCAAAAAAATATAATAATAATAATAAGAGGTTGCGGTTAACTATAGAAAAATCCACTGAAAGACGCTCAGTGTACGATATATCAAATAAAAAAAACCCGACTTGTTGCGCTAAGACATGCATCCTGCGGTGACAGCCATGGTAGTGGGTAAGCGAATCTTGAATAATTCGAATAAAAATGGTACCATGTGGGTTCTGCTGTGAGTAAACTTCATCACGAAGCTTATTCCATAGAAAAGGATTTCTCTTGATTGTCCTATGTCTAGTCAATGGCTAAACATAACAACACAACAAGTACTATGTGGTTTGATTACACAAGATTAATCTATATATATTAGATTTAATGGAAACCAAGAACAAAAATAGGAATGTACCAACAAAATTATCAGAAGTACATGCTCCATCAGACAGACTCTAACACAAAGGACAATTGGACTATATTAAGTTCAGTAAGCTAACACATTTGTTCAAATTCCAAAACCCTTAAAAACCATGGAAGATAATTAACTTCTTTTTATGCATAATAGAGAACTGTTTAAACAGACAAATATTGAACTCTCTTGCAGCTATACGTACCACTGTCTAGTCTACTTCTCTTATAAACTCATATATGTCCTTTTTCTCCCTACAAAATCTATTTTCGTACTTTTTCTCCTATTTAAGCTAAACATTACCTCTTCTTGTATAGTTGTGGAATAGAGTAAGACAAAACTCATGTAGGCTAGCATAGGTTCAAGTACAAATTTTATGGGTAACTAGCTAGTTTTAGTAAGTTTAAAAGAGCTAATTGCGAAGTTAATCTAGATCTCGATATTTAAGTAATGACCAGTACTTGTTATTTATTTTTGAATCTGTAAAAGAGTAAAAGACATGTCATGATCACGTGCTTTAGCGCATTGAAAGATTTCGGAAAAAAAACAACCAATCTTTTTCTAAAATAAAGGTATATACCTTGTGCGTCAAGTATCAATTGGCTAAGCGAAATAGCGCGTTTGTTGACCGTTGAATGTGTCGGGATATCAAATCAGTGTAACTTATTGAAAGTCGCGGTAAGGATCTCTTCAAATTTATTCATTGAGTTGTTAAATTTATCTAGTGGGTACCCTAAAATTGTAAAATCTACAATAAATGCAAGATTAATGTTTTCATTTCCTATCAGTGAAGTTTTTTTCATAAATAGGGCCAAAGAAACACCCTCCAAATCTCAAAATCAGATGGGTGTGGATGAAAACGGTTTATGAACACAATTCTATGAATTGAAATCTTATGTTTTCAGGAATACATAATTAGAATTGGTCCATTAGGTATTTGGTTGCACAACTTAATTCCTATATTACATAGTACATGGATACTGTTTTTTGTTTTTTAATTATTCTAAAATAAAACTCTATATAAGGATTGAAACAAAATTGCAAATCAACAAACATTCTATTGACTCTGAAAGTTTGGCTTGCCTAATGTATAACCACATTTTTAATATATAACAGCAAGTAAAAGTAAAAAGTTGCATATCGTTGTAATCTCTTCTCTTATTTCTCATCTCTTTCATTACCTTTAGATAAATGTGAAAATAAACAATCAACCCCAGGTGTTGGATAGCTTAACTTACTCTAGACGTAAAATGGGGATACTAAGATAATAAATCAAACACCCGATTTATGACGTCTAGCTATATGAATTTTAACAAAAAGTAGTCGCAACTACATATGTTTCCTTGAAATTTCAGGAAATTTGAATCGCAACAACTTAAAATGGATGGTTCGCCTTAGTTAAGAGTTTATTTCAAAGAAACCTACCAGTACGGATTTTAAAACGGACTCTACATCAAGTCTCCACAACAAACAGACAATGACATTAATCTATACAACAATGGTTCACAAGGAGGGAACGGAGAAAAGTGTTTATTTTGCACACCCATAATACGCGTGTATGAAACGTACCTTCTCATTCGCTCAACACTCGGAAAAGTCGCAGCATACAGGGTTTCGACCAATGACAGAGTAGAAATTGTTTAATGGTAAGGTACATATGTACACCTGACTTCCGATTATGACACAAATAAAGGAGCTCTGCAATAAGCAAATAACCAAGTGCATATTAGGAAAATAACAAAGGCTATAGTGAATGCTGAAAAAACAAAAAGGAAACCCTAGCTAACATTAAAATAGTAATTTGTTTTAACGTGTCCTTGACTCATAGGACAATTGGGGTATCCTAAAAATAGTAATATGATTAAAATAGTAATATGATTATATTATGGACAAATAAAGTAATTAATCTGATTTTTACTTCAATTTTTATTTAGTGCTTGCTAATTTCAATACATAAATTATTCCAACTTGGAATAACCACTTGATTGTTTTACTGGCTGAAACCAGAAACTAGTACTGTTTTCTGACATAGGTGGTTTTTACTGTTTCCCAAAACACCTGATTAGCTTTTCCTAATAAAGGGGTTAACTTTGGTGCCTAGATAGACAAAACCTCTGTCAAACAATAAAGTCACCTCTCTCTCTCAGACTAGCAAGAAATAGCAAGAAATTCTTCTTTTAGGTTCTATCTTTAAGTGGAAGTTTGTTCATTTCCTATTTTTAGATCTCTATTTTTTGTTTTTGATCTTCGTATCCTTTCTAAATCTCTATCTCTATCTCTCCCACTCCCTATCTCTCTTTATCTCAGTCCATTTATCTCACCCCCTTGATACTTGGAATTTGAAGAAACTAGCTAAATAAGATGGGGAGAGGAAAGATTGTGATTCGAAGGATCGATAACACAACCAGTAGGCAAGTGACTTTCTCAAAACGAAGGAACGGATTATTAAAGAAAGCCAAAGAGCTTTCTATTCTTTGTGATGCTGAAGTTGGTCTTATGGTCTTTTCTAGCACTGGCAAGCTCTATGAGTTCTCAAGTACCAAGTAATCTCTCTTTCTCTCTATCTCTTGTAATCCACTCATAGATCCTGTCTGAATTTGATTATCCCTTTATGCCTCGATCGAGATCCCTATTTGACTATAGTTCATCAAAATCAACATAATAAACCAGGTAATTTTATTCATGAAATGATATAGTACCTTTAAATTTGTTTGTTTCATGCATCTGAATTAAACAACATGCATCGAATAAGTATGAACATAACTTAATTAGGGTACTAAATTTTACTTAAAATCTTCTATTTGATTTCTGTCTTTGTCTTTTAACTTTCTATTTTGACCAAATATTTTTACATTTTAATTTTATTAACATAAGATTATACACGCTTCAATCGGATCAGCATAGATCGATCTATTAGTACTCTAATGATTTAATATACTTAGACTAATCTTTTTGTGTATCCCCGTATCCGTGTCGTGTCTGTAATGTGAGTCGTCAATTGCTGTCTGAGTACCCGTGTCGGTGTCGTGTGCGCAATGTGGCACTCTATTCACTGTCTGAGACTCCATATCCGTGCCGTGTACCTAATGGAGTGTCAACGCAATGTGACACTCCATTTAGTATCCGCGTCACCGTATCCGCATCGGTGTCGTGTCCGCAATGTGAGACTTTATTCACTGTCTGGGTCACCGTACCTGTGTCATGTCCCTAATGTGACACTCTGCTACTGCCTAAGTCACCATGACGTGTCTACTTAATGTCTTGTGTGCATAATGTGACACTCCATGACTGTCTGAGTCAGTGAGTACGTATCGTATTGTGTCCACTTACGGTGTATCGTACTTCTACGTTTAAAGTGAGCTTAGCGAAAAAACACAGAAGACTCTAGATTAAGGCTATCCGAACCTTAGCGCTCTAGGAAACCAAACGTCTACCTTCTATTTCTATTCCGAGAAAGGCCCACTTAGGACTACATGCATCTGTTTTACAGGCTAGTAATCTCTTCTTTTAACCGATCAAGAATCATATTTTCAGAGATTTAGTGTCCAACTCCAACCCTGTAATTCAGATACCTCTAAATATTATAGCCATACTAATCTAATTCTAGAAACCTTGATCAAAAATCTACTCGATTTCCTTATCCCATTATATTGTTTTTCTTCCTCTCCTGTAATATTGTAAATGTATAAATTGCGACTAGCTAACCATTTAACAAAAACTTAATTAGATCCCTATTTTCTTAACAAACCCGAATTTTCTTGTTTTCCAATTGTTTTTGTTAGTTAGGTATTTCAAAATGTGAAAAAACAGGCTACTTTTGTAGTAAGAAAGATAAATAAATATATTCATTTATTGGATCATCCAAAATCTTCGATATGTTTAAGGTAATGAAATTGCCAACCCACTGACAGTATAAGAATCTGATTACATAAATCAAGAAAGATGTTGATTTGTTGTCTGATGCACTATCATTAAAAAATGGTTATTTCCATACAATCATTAAATTACTAGCTACTTTCTATCCGATTTACTAGTAAGATTTTCCAACAGCCCACTGTTTCTCCTTGTATTGGAACTTGTGTTGGATCATCATTGTCAAACTTCACAAGTATTTAGTGCTAGTACTATGTCAGATGCCTCAAAGTTCTCATGCTTAACTAAGGGTCATTATGAGCTCCTACATATGAATGATGATGTTTTAGTATATTGATATTGTTCAGTGCTAGTGAGCAGTTCTCTAAACTAGGTGCATGGTGCAACCCTAAGTTCAGATAAGGTTGCACCATACATCTGACTTTACCAGCCGATTTAAGCATCCGCAGGTCCTTCAATAGGATGTATGTGGATTCTACAGTCAACCAATAAGATTAAATGATCATGTCAAGCATCTCCTTCAGGGTACTGTCAGCTAGCATTTCTCTAGTGGGAGTTTGGGTCATAAGACTCATAACACAACGAATCCGAACACGTTTTCTATATGATATTTGATTGCTGTGCTCTCTTTTTTCTTCTAGGAGAGGATGTTTGAGTGCTGTTAGACTATGCTCTGGTCATGGAAATCTATTTATTCCATCACCCACAAGTGTTCCTTTATGATTTTATGTCTAGAAAATAAATTGCTAAAAGATTTGCACCCATTACATGCGCTTATTAAGTGCACATTGATTCAGTAAGTATCCAACCTGCTGTATTATGCCACTGGAGATCAGTATTATTGGCAAAGGCAAAAAACTTGACCTAGACTTGGACCCAGAATAGAAAATCAGTGACAGCTACTTTGCTTATATAAGTTTCATATTGCCTTCTTTGTGTATGATTGAGTTATATCGAACTTTTTTATCTATCCTGATGGCCACTACAATAACAGCATGCTGACAAACTGCGAGCGGCAACATTAAATTAGTAGAAACTTACATAGACAAGTTTAAGTAGACCAGTTTTCAAGATCACAGTTGTAAGTTAAATGATTATGCAATCTGGCTAGTTTGCAAGTGATATTGTTTTAAAAATTTAGCTCATATGTAAACATTAATATAAATCATTATCCTCTTACCTGTTTTGCTACTATAGCATGAAATCGATAATTGAGCGATACAACACGTCGAAGGAGGACCAGCACCACCCATTGATGAATGCAACTTCGGAAGCCAAGGTACTCTTTCATCATCTTTAAACCTATTAGAGTCCTCCAGCTTTTCCTGTTAGAAATGAAGGCTTACTTCATAAGTGGGATTTTTATCTTCGTCTGTATTTAGAGAAAAATTCAAACGATATTTCCATTTGAATCCTAGGAAACTTATTAGGCCGGCTCAGAAACTTATGCATTCATATTAGATTTCATCCTGATAAACCATATTCTTAATACATATTAACAAGAATCTCACTTCATGCAAAGATGTATTGAAACCCCTAGTTATTTTGCTTGCAGTTCTGGAAAAGGGAGGCAGCAACCTTGAGGCACCAATTACAAAACTTGCAAGAAAACCATCGGTATGTTATTTTAACTAATATGTAGACTGGTATATGAATTGTGTATGTATTCTTATCTCTATCCGTATAGAGTAAATCGTCCATTGGTGATTACTTATCAAGTTGGCTCTATTGGTTAGTTAAGTACGAACAAAATAGGTTCCCCTTACTGAATAGAACGATGAGTTGCACAAGACTTAGAGAAAGAAACTATAACAAATTTTGAGGACAAAAATCACTGTGAGCTTCTCTCATCATCTCAAAACAAGCATCCCTAGGACTAATAAAAGATAAACATTAAGCATACAACAGATATGAAAATAAAGGGCATCAAACAAACAAAAACACGATGTCTTTAGCACTAGATAAACATGAAAGCTTTATCCCCTTCAGATGTTATCAGCCAAAATTTAGTATGAAGATGTTGATAAGCCAAAAATTTGCTAGATTCCACCACGACAATAGTCTTCGGGATTACTGATTATCATGGCATGCACATCTATTATTAAGCCTACCACCTAACTGTGTGGCTATTAGGAGGATTCCAATTTAACCGCACTTGTTTCATCGTAGGAGGATCAACCAAACAACAAACATGGTGTAGCCTGTTCTAACTAAACCTGGAAGACGCACACCAACCCACTTCTTTTAACAATGGAATATTTAAACATGTACAAGCCTACCAAAGCCACGTATACTTGAGAGTCTTAGAAGAGCCAAATTCATAACCTAAGCTACTGTGCATATATACATATCCTCCCAAAAGCCACAGCAACACATATTACCTGCTGACCCGATAGCCATGCCATTGTATTCCATAAACTATATCATGCATGGTAAAAGGAAGTCAACGCTTACAAAACCCTTTAATGAAGTACTCTTGAAGCCAGTACACAGCCACGCTAGCTAAAATGAGCTAAGATCTTAGTAAGAAGATGAGACCAACAGCAAAGCTTTTACATTTATGAAACATGTTGCATATGTTAAACCTTTGCACAGAATACTACTTTTATGTAATTTTTATACGAATTTCTGGATTGCCAAGTGAAAATTCATACATCTGCTGATATATAAATGTGAAATGTGAAATGTGCCATGTGGATTATCCGATCCGACAAACCTCACTCCTTAATTATATATGTCATGAAAAAAAAATGCAGGCAATTGATGGGTCAAGAACTATCCAGTTTGAGCTCTAAAGAGCTACAAAATTTGGAAAATCAATTGGATACGAGTTTGCGTGGTGTCCGTATGCAAAAGGTTTAACATACTAAATCTTCATGCCATGACTTGATACATGCATATATTCCAAATGAGCAGATCCTAACAAGGTGTATACTTTGACAGGACCAAAAGCTAACCGATGAGATACACGAACTAAACCGAAAGGTCTCCAAAAAGCGGCAATTACACCCATTTCATAGCTAAATCAATATAACTCCAAACAAGCTAACACATTTGTTAATTACACTGCAGGGAAACCTCCTTCATCAAGAAAATGTGGAACTATTCAGGAAGGAACACCATATACGCCAAGAAAACATGGACTTGCTAAAGAAGGTACTTGCTCAGACTGTATATCTTCAATTAAAATGACACGCACTGTTGTATTCTATCTCATCCAAAAGCATTAACTTTTGGCCGCAGATCAATGAAGCGAGAGATGCACACGAGACAAGTAGGGTTTCTCATTCTCCAAATGTCTTTAATCTTGAAGAAGAAGATGAAGAAGATGACTGTATCATACTCCAATTAAGCCAACCACAACAGAAAAACTACACCACGCCACAAAATCCTACAACACTAAGGTAATGTCCTGATTCTCTAGGTGTTAAAATCAATATATATCACCAGTTATTTCAATTTTAATGTGCTGACATTTCCATGAAAAAAATGCAGCAGACTACAGTTGCAATGACGGACAGGAGTTACAAATTCTAGTCCAAAACACCTGTTTACTTCACTCTGCATAAATCGCCCTTTAAAAATCAGAATAAAGCAAAGCTTGAAGATAAGTTCTATTAGCTATTATTTTCGCAGTCTCCCTAGTCTGGTGATCGCTCCTACAACCCTTTATCACTAAATTGTCTACAGATTCCAGTATGTTTCTTGAAGTCAGGTGTGCTTTTGAAATACTAGTTATATACTGCATTGAAAGTAGAGTACCTTTAATTATTGAATGATGAATACCCATGTACAGTTAATTGGCAATAAGAAACAAACAGTATGTCCTTGTATGTTTTAGTCTTTAGTGTTGGTACCTATTAAAAAGAATAAGACACTTTCTAGCAAAAGACCAAATAAGGCCACAACAATTTTTCATTTCACGATTTTATTCATCGTCATATCAGATATTGAAAAAATAAACGACCTGAATAACATGGAATTGAGTATAGAGTTGGTGAACAAATCAAAATACGATGAGTTTCTCATTATAGAAAAGAAAACCCTAAAATTAATCTGAAGAAATTTTGGCATCTAAGTTTTATTGTTAGTGGATACTTCTACTCGGAGATCATTCACCTTATCAGATTCGGGTTTTTTTTCCCCCATCAGTATCTGTACCTATTACGAGTAAACTAGTAGAAGTCTTACTATCGTTAATAACTTTACAACGGTTATTACAAAAATCATGCACAAGAACCTTTCAAAAATTAAAAGCCAAAAACAGACTAACTAGAAAAGAAAGAATTATAGGAAACAAAAGCCTTCTCATTATATTACAATAATGAATAATCTATGGTGATAATCTACGGTGGCTATATCTTTCTGCTCCAAGACATCTTTTTGGCTGTAGGGTCGCATGGATAGCCAGTAGTGGCTATCTTTCTACAAAGAAACCAATACTTTCTAATTACTTGAGTTTCTTATGGTGTCTGTCACACTTGTCCAAAACCTAGTTTTCTCTTAGTTTTTGTTAGTAGTATAATGTCTGTGTCCCTTGATCCTTGGATCCTAGTGCTATTTTGTTACTGGCTACTTCATATCCTCAAAAGGCCAGTGTGCATGGCCTCAATAAACAATCAAAAAAGACACAGTTTTTCTTGCCATTCTTACTTCTATATGCATGTAAACTTCATTACTATAATGTCCAAGTTGCTGTCCTTTCTAGTTTCTTCTGCAATTTATTACTCATCCTAACAAATGCCTAGTTTAGGTATAAGTTCATGTTCTATAACAGTTTGATGAACAAATATACATCAACTTCCAAGTAAATTGCTCTCCATTGCACTAAAAATGGTATGACGCATCCTGACTTAGTTTGCACTACTTGACTGTTTTACGACGGTTTTGCAACTCAAGTTGCCACAGAAGTTGTTTCCTATAACTAAATTAAAGTTTTGATTATTTATTTTTAATGTACTTGGGTTGGTAGTTTGAAAAGACATCGAGTTTTGGATTATATAAGAACACGTCTCTTTGAAGATTTTATTCCACAGACAGACGTCGTTTCCAGAAAAAAATAAAGAGAAGGAAAAACAGACAGGCATCCATAAATTATCTTGACATAGCCTGGCATGTACATTAGTACATTACTTACCGAGTTCCAAATCAATCAATGACAATTTTAGACAACAACCACAGCCAACTATAATATAAGCGTATAACGTACAACGTGTACAACAACCACAGCCAACTTTGGTGTGTAAAGACCTTAACTTTTAATATAAGCAAGGGATGTTTCTGGAAAAGTCCGGGGGGATACACAGAAAGAATACTGCAAAATGAGACAAACCCATAATTTTGCAACAACTTATCCATGCCATCTGACAAGCACTTAACAATAGTTCTACCGAAAAGCATACACCCAACCCAAGTTTTCAAATTAAATATATAAAGTTATTGTAATCAATCGTGAATTAGTTCTTATACTGTTCTTACTGGTATAGGAAGTTCGGATAGATGTATTTCCAGTCTCATGATTTCATAATCTAACCGGGACCATACAATTAGCAATACAATCAAACTCTTTCTAACAGTTAATCTGCCTCCTAGCCTCTACATCAAGTTAAAGAGGTCACAGAACCTCAAAAACAAACAATTAACATGAAGCACTTTTGTCATATTCTCTACTTCTAGAGGGAACGGTAAAGCTACATTATCCTCCTTTTAAACTTCTACATTTTTATGTGGGTTGTCGTCATGCATCAAGCATTATATTCTGTCATAATGTTTCTACGGAAAACATGAAGGAAAGAAATAAATCTAACACCCAACGTCTTGTATGTATCAAAACATTGAATTCCTACTCTTTCAATTCAACCCCATAAGTCATGACAAAAATAATTACCACACATTCATCTTTGCTATCAAATAAACATAAGCGGGGATAGCTCAGTTGGGAGAGCGTCAGACTGAAGATCTGAAGGTCAGGTGTTCGATCCACCTTCACCGCATTATCATTTCTTTTTTCTTAATCTAATCACAAGTCTTAAGATACATAATTTTCTTAATTGACTTTTCAATGATTTATCTGCCTCCTAGCCTCAACATCAAGTTATACAAGACCTCGAAAAACAACCAAACAATCCACATGAACCCTTTTACTATATCCTCACACCCTAGTGGGAATCGAAGAGTAAGCCACAATAAAAAAGAACTAGTTAACTATTAATAAAGGCAATGCATTCAACAAAAGATATCTTTAATGAAATTAAATAATTTAACAATCGACTTGAAAAATTAACCAAATCTAGTTAGATTCACTCACCTATTATTAGATGATTTTCTTTTTGTCTTCCATCAGCAGCAGCCCTACATACATGATCCCTAACCTCATTTCTTCGTCCCAGAACAAAACCTAAAAAAATTGAACCAAAAAGTAATTAGGAATTTGTTTATACCAGAAAATGTTAAAAAATGTGAATCATAAGAAGAACTAACCAGTAGAAACATCAGAATGTCTAGGGTTTGTGCATTGAAGATGATGAAATTTGGGATTTGGGGAATTTTTTATGTTGCGGGAGAAATCGGGAAATTAAAATTTCGAGAAAGTGGGGAGTTCAATTATTTTTAGGGCCTGGTATATGGAGTAGCGGGTTTTATTTGATTGTTATACTGAACATCGTGTATAGATGAACATAAATCACGAGGGTACCACGTGTAAGAGCAAGGGTTATGGAGATTGAGAATCTCTTTCAAAATGAAAGAGTTGATCAAATTGGATCAAATTAGGTCCTACTATGGGTAGAGGGAATCCCCTTTCATCCCAAACTCTATCACCTTCTCTTTCATCCAAATGATTTAATGAAAGTCTACACTATACGACCAACAATTTGCCGTTTGAAATCAATACAGAAAAAAACGGCAAACTGTTTGCCGTCCAAATTGTCTCTCTTTCTTGGTTTGCCCTATTCTCATTTGTGATACATAAACGGCTGAAAATCAGCTGTATTTGTTGACTTTCTTTACCATATGAAGCAAGTTTTAATAAATAGATATTAAACATATTTCACTGACCAATAAGCTGTGGACAAATGGATATGACCTAAATAAACGGCTAATAATTAGCCGAATGTAAATTCCTGACTTTCAATTTTTATTCCACACGGGCAATTGTTTGGCGTATAAGCTTATTATCTTTCTATCCCATGGTTGGTTTTGCACTCCTTCACCTAGACTCTCTTTCATTTGATTGGAATAGACTTTAAAATAGTCTATCCCATAGCCGTTGCTCTAATAGATGGATGCATACTTAACTTTTTTTTTTTTTACCTCGATTATTTTGCCCGTTTTACCTCGAACTAGTTTTAAATATAGTAAAACTCTATTAATTAATGCTGTTGGGACCATCAGAATTTATTAATTAAGCGAAATATTAATTAACCGATAAATTAATAATTATTAATTTATAGATAAATGTAACTTCTATCAACAGATAACATAAGTTTAGACAGTTTGGATGAATAGTTAGACGGTGATATCACTCAAGACTTGCAAAATTTGATCGAAAAGTTTGGTTACGCAAATTAGTGAATGTCAAGATGTTGTGAATATCTGAAAGAATATGAAGTTACACAATTGTTGACTGATGGAAAAATAATTGAGAGCGTTACGGGAACTGATAAAGATGGGAAAGATGATGATAAAAGTTCTACAATAGATCCCCCTTCACGAAACAAGGTTGTTAAAGTGGCAATTACATTAAATATTTTCTCGCTGGGATATGAGAATCAAAACTAGAAATTCTTACGATGATAAGAAAAAATTAGAGATGAAATTCAATGTGATATTGATTTTACCAAAAACGAGAAGACAATTGATTCATTTTTCAAGAAATCTTCACAAAACATTAATGTATTGATTCTATATATAGTGAATTATTAATTTATATTTCATACGGGGTCTACTTAGGTAATAAAAAATGTATTAATTTATAATTTTAGCGAATTATTAATTTGGCACGTTGTCCCCGACTCGGGACCGACTAAAAATATTATTTAAGAGAGTTTATTAAATAATCGGGTATTAATTAAAGGAGTTTCTACTGTATTAGTTTTAGGAGAAGGTTGGAATTAATTTTTATTTAATTTTTTTTTGTAGGTGTATTACCTTCAAATTTGTTGGTAGGTATATTACCTTCAAAACTTACATATTTTCTATAAATAACTTGTCTTAAATTTTAAGAATGAATCGACTATAACTTGCTTTTCATTTGAAAGCTATTATTGGGGCGTCACATTCCAATAGAGAGGCTTCACTTGGATTCCTAGTGACTAAAAAGTCGGTTATGGGGTGTCTCTGATGTTATAATAAATGGCTGGGGTTCTTGTTCTAGACGTAATAAAAGATGTTTTTTAGTTGATCACTAATTAATCTAAAATATCAGCAATTTAATCTAAAAAACAAATTATATAATCTAGTTAAATTATTAACATTAATTAACACTAATTAACCGAGGGCTATTTAGCCATTATACCCAATACAGTCCTTTCAAACAACTTTCCTACAAGCTCGTTACCTTATCGGTCTCGTTCTAATCAAAATTTTAGGCTTGGGATCGCGTTTGGTATCGTTTTCCTAAAGCGGGCAAGAAGAGAACGGTGATGAAATCCGAACTCTTATCTTATATGGCCAGGCCTTGCCCTTTACTAGGAAAATAAATGTCCGTATTCAATTCCTCAGCATATATGCACCTTAAGGAAGACAGTAAACCCGCTGACAGGGGATTCGCGGGTGTTTAAAAGTTTACCTCCCGTACCAGACGGGCGAAGAACCGTTGAAGTCGACTCGGGCCACTGACTCCTGTGTCAATGTGCGAACCCGAGGGGCCGAGACGATATCGTAATCGTCGTCCTTCCCTGCAAACAGTTTATATTTAATTTTAATCCTTAGGGTTTTTAAAAATAATAAAAGTCCAAAGTCCAAATGTCCAAAAAATAAAAAAAGTCCAAAAATAAAAAATAAAAAATTACAAGAATAAAAATAAAACCCTATTTACAATTTCTAAAAATAAAAAGTAATAAAATCTAAAAAAAAATAAAATAGAATACAATAACTATATACAAAAATCTTCTTCTTCACTCCTTGGGACTCCTCTTTTCTTTCCTTGTTTGGCGATGCTTTCCTCTTATAACACTTTTTCCTTCCTTTTAGCTCCGCTCCAAATCTGAAAAAGAATCAAAAAAATACCAAACGCGTAAAGAAGAACAAAAATAATAAAAATAAATCTAAAAACCCTAAAAACAAGTCCGCGTCGGCGGCGCCAAAAATTGATGTGAATTTTTAAGTTGTAGTGAAAGTGGTGAGTAAGGTTGTCGTTCACTCGGACTTGTGAAGATTCGATTTTTTAAATTTAATAAAAATATATACAAAAATATTAAACAATGGTGAGAGGTACTGGGATTCAGGATTCCACCGAATTCAAAACATAAGGTTCAATTATTAATTCTTTGACAATTTTAGCTCAAGAAAAACAAGGACTCTATTTTTGCCAAGGTAGATTCTCAAAACATTGATTGTAAATCCTAAGCATGATGTATCAAAACACCTAAGCTAAGCATACATCATCAAATTAAATGACAACCAATTAATTCAAATCATAATTTCAATTAAAATTAATGCAAAAGTCTTAAAAAGAATTAATAAAATTACCCCAAGTATGATATTCGTATTCCTCCGTCATCCCAGTGTTTGGGTTTAGCTCCTCATGGTAAAAACATGCTCAAAAGATAAAAACATGGCTCAAAAGGTGTTTTTATTGAAGAGAAATAATAATACAGCGAATCTGCAACGCTTTTCTGGCGTTACAGAATCACCGATACAACTGAAGTGCTGTTAATAAACGAGAATATAAGACTGCTTATGCGACGGTTTAGTGTGGGTTGAAGTTCTTCGTGTTCTTCGCGACTGTTCCGTGTGCGTCTTATGTTCTTCGTGTTCTTCAGCTCCGCACCAGCAGAAAACAGCAGCAGCAGCGGCCTGTAAACCTCTGATTCTCGACTCCTCAGCCCTCCTCAGCCCCCCAAACTCTCGACCCCCCTTATATATGACCCAACCAATCTATTTATATCAAAAATAACGATTAAATCTCTCCAAAATCTTTCGAAATCTCTTTCTTTCTCTTCACGGCAAAGTTGCGGCAATTTCTTGTTTTAGAATTTATACGCATATCTGGGCTTTCCTTTTGATTCTAAACTCTTCCTTAGATATATATTAAGCTTTGGGAAGAAAATCTTGACTTTAATCTCTCTAAAATTTCCTAAAATCGGTCACACACGTGACTTTCCATATTTTGCTGTTGAGATCAAAACCCGTCGATTGAGCCCAGTTTAATCGATTTAAACACCCATGTTAGACTCCTAGACCCATAAGGAGTCTACCCTATGAAAATCAGAGGTTTAATCGACCTCAAACACCTCTAAAAATCCATCACCAAATCTGCCAGGAAACACGCTTTTAAGTTTTTGGTTTCCCGCCCAAATTCAGAATTTGAACGTGAAGGGGAAGGTTACCCCTTATCCAATGGTCGCCCCTTATCCGTTGCTGGAGTCCGCATAACACTCGTCCCTTGGGTTGCATTTATCAACTTTTCGAGCCAATTTTGCCGCAAAAACCTATTCCTCCAAAAACACCTACAAAGGGATAAAATACCAAAATTAGTACAAAAATGGGTACTAACAATATACACAAAAGAGATGAAAAATAGACACATAAATGCGTCTATCAATCAGTACATGAGTTCTATCCTCACAAAGTTGTGCTCTAATCTAAACAGGAGAAGAGCTAGACCAAGAGGTAGATAAAGCATTTTCTCTAGCTAACTTAGAGAGAGTGTCTGCTACTTTATTACCCTCCTTAGGAATGTAAGAACATTTCCAAGAGTTAAAACTATGAAATAGACTTTGAATATCTTTAATCATATTGAGAAATTGCCAATCTATTGAAGCATTGTTGTTAATTTCTTTCACCACTGTCTTAGCATCAAGTTCAAAATGCACTCTCTCCATCTTTAGCCTTTGAGTCCAATTCACAGCTTCCCACAGTCCCATGCTTTCCGCTTGCTCTGCATTTCTTATTCCCCTCAGGTAGATGCACTTTGCGGCTTGCTGAGCACCTGCAAAATTTCGAATTATTAGACCAATCCCACCATTTTTATTAGAATTTAAGAAAGAGCCATCAACATTAATGGTAACAACATCCAAAGGAGGAGGTGACCAGTGCACATATCTTCGACAAACGAATCTACTAACACTATTATGAGTCATTCTTCTCTGAGCTAAATGTTCATTGATGAAACTACGACATCTTAAAATAGTTCTTTTAGGGCAAGGGTTAACATTATGAAACACTTTATCACATCTGCCCGTCCATAAGCACCATGCGATGATAGACCTTTTGCAAATTTCATCTGTCGTAATCTTCCTTTCATGGAGATCATCAAACCAACTTCTTATCCAGTCAGATAAGGAGATAGAGCCATTATAAGACCAACCAGAGATATAAAATCAAACTTACCTTGCTAAGTTACACTCCATTAATACATGAGTTGGAGTTTCTTGCACTTGTTCATAGAAAGGACAGGCAGTTTCAATCCCAGGTATTTTCGTGCTCAGTATGTCTCTTGTAGAGAGAAGGATTGAGACAGCTTTCCATAAGAATTGTCGGATCCTGGGAAGCAAAGGGAGTTTCTACATTGATTTATAGATTTTGATCAGTCTTGGCCCCAAAGATTCCGAGACATTCTGTTCTTCATACATCTTCCTATATGACAATTTTATGGAGAAAACACCATTCCTTTCAAGTAACCATACTAGCCTGTCATCTTGAGTGTTGTGAATATGAATACCAGAGATAAGTCTGACTGTGCGGAGTTCGAATAACTCTTGTAATATATTAATGTCCCACGAACTGTTATCCTGATTAAACAGTTGATGCACATATTTGTATTGCTGATGTAGAGTACAACCTTATTTTGGTACAGGAGGATTCGAGAGAGCTTGGATCCATCTATGTTTACAAATTAAGATCTTTTTACCATTACTCAGGCACCAATAGCTATTTGATTGAACAAACGCCAACTCAGAACTCATGCTTCTCCATGACCAGGTGGAATTAGACTTCTTCTTTAAGTTGAAGAGATCTCCATCTTGAAAGTATTTTTCCTGAAGAGATTTTGCCATCATAGAGTCAGTATCAGAACAAAGCTTCCATGCTGATTTCTCCAGTAAAGCTCTATTAAAGATGTGCATATCTCGAAAACTTAAGACGCCTTATTTTTTCGGTTTTTGTGTTCTTCTCCATGTGATAATGTGGTTTCGTTTGCATGTTTTCTTATTTCTCCAGAATTGTTGTTGTTTAATTAGACCTCATCTTATTTATGGTGACATAAGGTAGTTTGAAACTTGTCATGTGATGAATTGGTATTGCATTAGAGACATTCTTGATCATCACGGATCTAGCTGCTTCAGACATGTTGCTTCCATTCCAGTTGGAGAATCTGTATCTATTTTTCCGCAGAGAATAGAAAAGGGGATACGCTTTTTCCTGCCCACAAAGAACGGTAGTTGATAAGAACGTAAGTGTGACGCATTTTCACCCATAACTACATTATCTAGGACTC
>JAJJMB010016019.1:326777-524379 GCA_023531105.1 Papaver atlanticum
TTTGGCTGGATAACTTGGTTTAATCCAAACAGGGAGTTGGAGGAAAAACATGAGCTTGCACGAGTTGTGAGAAATTTAAACGTGTACTGCACGTGCTTGGAAGACTTAATCGATATCCTGGAGCGTGAAGAAGTTATATAAGGAAAGAAATACAGCTTCAGATGCATGAAAATCAAAATCAATGATAAAAATGGAAAAAAATATACCCGAGTAAAAGAAGATTATTTGTAGTTAATGGAGGAGATTCAATGTCGAAATGATGTATAAATAGGTTCCAAGGATCACATATAAGGGGTGTCGAGAGTTTGGGGAGCTTAGGAGAGCCTAAGAAGAAGAAATCACGAGTTGCAGAAACTCGAGTTCTGCTGCTGCTGCTGATGATGAACATCAAGAACACGAAGAACAAAAGCCTGTAAAGGAAAGTCGTTGAAAACTGTCGCTTAAATGAGACAGTTCCCAATCTTTTCCAGCGACCGCGGAACAGAGTCTACAACACTTCTCTTGTATCGTTCATTTTGTGACGATTTTTGTGCGTCGCAAATTACTGTTTTTCACTATTTTCTCCGTTTTCACCATTGTAAACAATATTTGAGCAAATAAAAAATATTTTGAGAGCGTCTATAATATGAGGAGCTAAACCCCAACACTGGGACTACGGAGGAGGCCGAACTTCATACATGGGTAAATTTGTTTTATTCTTTTTTATGACTTTTGCACTAAAATTAATTGAAATATTATTTGATTAAATTGGTTATCATTTTATTAGATGGGTCATGCTTAGCTTAGGTGATTTGATGTCCCATGCTTAACATTTACAATCAATGTTTTGAGAATCTACCTTGGCAAAAATAGAGTCCATGTTTATATTTCTTGAGCAAAAATTGTTGAGAATAAATAAGTTAACCTTATGTTATGAAGATTGGCTAAATCCTTAGTCCCAGTACCTCTTGCACCAATTTTAATATTATTGTATATTTTTATTAAATTTAAAAACTCGAATCTTCACAAATCTCAACGAACCTTTTACTACAACAAAGTTGATATCACATCAGTAGTCCAAGGTACTTCTCATCTGATATATTTATGTATCTGACTTGTAAAGAACCACTGATAGTTTGACAAGTCTCAGGATCATGATTTGAACTAAAATAAACAGCTGATTTATTGAAGTTAATCAGCTGTCTTGAACATAGAGAAAATTGTTGAATCACTTGTAGAATTTTATGAACTTGGGAGTCATTGGCTTTGCAAAACAAAGGACAATCATCTGCAAAAAGTAGATGGTTAATCTTTGGTGCAGAGCATGAAATTTTCATACCTGTCAATTGACCAGTTTTCTCGCAATGAGCTAGAAATCTAGAGAATGATTCCATTGCTAGGATGAAGAGGTAAGGTGACAATGGATTACCTTTTTGAATAGCATGAGTAGGCTTGAATACTGTAGTAGGAGAACCGTTTAACATGACTTCAATATGGGTTGTAGAGATACATTACAAAATCAGTTGGCGAAATTTTTCCGAGAAACCAAACTGCTTAAGATTATCCAACAAGAAACTCCATTCTAATCTATCGAACGCCTTAGACATATCTATTTTGAGTGCAAGATGCCCACTTAAACCTTCTTTTTTCTTCATTGCTTGAACAATTTCCTGAACTAGACATATATTCTCCGAGATTAATCTTCTTGGGACATAAGCAGATTGCATAGGAGATATGATGTTAGCAATATGTTTCTTTATCCTCAAGGAAATAATCTTTGAGATAATTTTATACACTGTATTACATAGGGCAATTGGACGAAAGTCTTCTAGTTTATTAGCTATATGGACTTTAGGAATCAGAGAGACTCTTGTGTTGTTAAGCTGTTGAAGAAGAAAACCAGAATGAAAGAAAGACCTGATCATTTTGTAAACATCTTCTTTTACCAATTGCCATTGATTCTGATAAAATCCAGGTGGAAAGCCATGCGGGCTTGGTGAAGTCCATGGCTCCATCGTCATAAGTGCTTGGTGGATCTCATGCTCTGTAGGAATAGCTTCAAGTACTTCATTGTCTTCCGTATAAATACACTGTGGAATATACTTGAGAAAGTGCTGACTGTTGGGAGGATTTGAGGTAGTCGTAATATCTTGAAAATGCTTTTTGAGAAGATCAGAAAGCGAGTCTCTATCATTACACCATGTTCCATCAGGGGCCAAGAGTGAATCAATTCTATTTCGAGATCTCCTGCGATTCATTCTGATGTGAAAATACCTTGAATTCATATCCATATCATTACAGAAGTGGTCTTTAGATTTTTGTCTGTTAGAACTTGCTTGAATATCATTGAGCATTTTGACTTCACCTTCTAAGTTAACAACATCTTCTGTGTTTGAACCATTCACATCTGCAACTTGCAAAATATTTATTTCTGATTGAAGCTGAGTGATACGTTTATTGATATCACTGAATTTTTACTCCACAGTGACAAAATGTGCCTTGTATTAGATAACTTGTTGGAAAGAATAAAATCATTTGAACCTGAATAGTTAGAAGACCAAGCAGTTTTTATATTTTCAGAGCAACTATCATGCTTGAGCCAATGCTCAAAAAACTTCCAATTTCTACCTGACACTCTATTTTGTTTTGAAAGGTCTAACAATATAAGAGTATGGTCAGAACCATTTTGATGTAGATGACTAAGAACAGAGTCTGGATAGGCTAAGTACTAGTCACTATTACCTAAAGCTCTATCTAACCTAGACTTAACAAGACCAGTACCATGTCTGTTACTAGTCCGTGTAAATGGGTTTCCACAAAAACCTAAGTCTGATAAGTTAGAGTCTTTAATAAGGTCTATGACATCACTAGAAGTAGTATTATTAGCTTCATAAAAGTGATATTCAAATCACCAATAAGAACCCAAGGTTTATTAATAGATCTGCTAAGGTTTTTAATGAAAGACCATTGTGCTACTTTTTCATGGTTGTAAGGGGTGCCATAGACACAAGATAAGTACCATTCCCCTCTACTTGGGTCATTGATAATACAGGCATGAATCATTTTTTCATCTTGGTAAACAATGTTTAAGGAGAAACCATCTTTCCATAACAAAAGTAAACCTCCAGCTAAACCAACTGAGGGAACAAAAACCTTGTTTGGCATTCCTAGAAAATTAGATAAATTTATCTTGGTTTCGCATATGAAAATTATATCTGGATTATGAAGATTATTGAGATAGAGAAGATGATCTCTAGTATCTTTGCCTAAAAAACCATGCATTTCAAACTTAAAATTTTCATACTGAAAATTAAATGGGAACGAGAGTTTAAAGTATAATTAATGCTAGGAAAAACCGTAGATAAAGCTTGCTGAATAAGAAAAGAATAAAAAGAGAGTATATTGGGAGTAGAAGATACCGAAGTGCTTGAAGCAGCAACAACCTCATCCATAGCATGGGAATACTCCTTAGTGTTATTCCCCCCCTCGTCAATCAGATCGTGCTACATACCATCGAACTCAATAATAGATGGATTTTTACCAGTACTTTGCTCAGTGATATTGTGTAACTCATTATTCTGCGAGAGATCTATTGAGTCAGAGTCTTCTTCTTCAGAGCTTCTTGATCTTTTGGGCCTTCTAGTCTCCTCCTGGTCATCTCCTTGTTCTGCCAGTTGTTTTCTGCTAGCTTCACAAATTCTCTGAATCAACAAGTCGAGATCATCACAGATTTCAACTCCATAAGTTTTAGACAACTCATGACAGTATTTAATTTACTGATCATTTGTGTATCTCCTTATTTTTTTAGAGCATGAGCAACATTAGCACACTCTTTTTTATTGTGATCTATTGTCCAACAGTGTAGACATAAATTGTGTGGTTGTCGCTCCCAATGGTATCTCACCCAAGTAACACCTCCTGCCCTTGTGTTCCACCATCCACCCTTAAAAAGAGGTTTGCTTAAATCTATTTTAACTCTAGCTGAAATCATGCTCCCAAATGTAGGTCTGCAATTTTCAGGGTTAGTCCATATTTTTGGACCCAATTCAACCAGAGCTTCATTAATTACTTGAACAAAATGATGTTCAAGCAGTAAGTTTTTGAATTGGATTGTCCATTCTTGATGAGAAAACTTCCAGTCTTTTAAAGGGATAACATCATCATAAATTAGGAGATTAAGATGAAACTTACAAACATTCCAAGGACTTCTTTTAAGAACAACTTCCATCAATTCCTTTGAAGGGAACTTGAAAAGAAAAATGTTTCTGTCTAGAGCACGAACTTCTCTAAATTTATATGCCTTCAAAAGACTTTTTAGTTCGTTCCTTACTAGATCTGTTTCCATGGGATCCTCAGCAAAAAAATTTCCTATCAAAGTGTGACCTCTTTCTTCTGTTGCTACCGATAAAGCTTTCACTGATCCAACCGCACGCCTTAACTTCATAGCAGAGATGTTTCGAATGTTAGCATTCTGGAGCTAGTTGGTGATAGCAGAAGCAAGGTTTTTAGAAGAAGAAGCATTGTTTTTCCTTGAGAATAATGCAGAGTATTTTCCAATAAAAGATGAAGGATAAACATCCACTTTTCTTAGTTATAAAGAGTGCTAATAGCGGCGGAAAAACAATAAATGGTTGTAGAAAAATAAGGAAGATCTTTTATTTTAGAACAGTCTATAACTGCAAAGATTATTATCGAATATCTGGCATTAAAAGAGTACAAGGTTGACTTAGAGAGCGTGAGATATGCTTTGGTAATTTGTTGAATACCAAAATTTGCATTGAATGGGTATAATATTTCCTGCGTAATGATCGCACAACAACTGTAATGCCGCCAATCAAGGGTTTTCAAATTTTGAAAATTTTCTGGCTCGAAAGGCATGAGAGAATTGACTCGGATCGGTAGAACTGTGTTTACAGGAAAAGATCAGTTGAGACATTGAAATCATATAAATGATTTCCTGCAAAATACTGGTACATACTGTTGGAATCCATCATGAGAATGATGGTCTGCAAAACTGCCGAAGAAGACAATGTGCATACTGCTTTTGATTGGAACAATAATTTTTTAGTAAGGAGAAGAATAAACCAGGTCCAATAATGGATGCCCCCCATGATAAAAAAGTGGATGAGGCCCTGCAAGAAGATTAAGCACTCATTAGATAGTTAATAAAACTAACAGACGTATAAGAGTTTGATTTAAACATGGGGAATAAAATAGTACTACAAAAAAAAGAAATAATATAAGAAGAGATTCGATAAGAAAAAACAACAGAAAGAAGAAATGAAACAAACTAGATTAAGTAAAGGGATTAGAGAATGAAAGCATAACGGGTTTTAATGATTAATCATGATAAACGAAGAAGAAAAGTAAGGAAGTAATGCAGAGCTCTTGTCAAGAGTGTTCAGCTATTACGGATTTATATCACAGATTTATTCTTATATTGAATTTAAGGGTTAACCTGCTACCCTTTAACTTTTTTTTCAAATTCCAAAACATGATTTGTTTTCGGTTTTCTCCCATATCTTGAAGTACACTTTCCGTAACTTTGCAACTTTTATTTTTGGGAAAATTGGGAATATATCCCGTTTTCGCTAATTTGTTTTGGAATCTATCTCATAACGGAAAATATTAATAAATCTATTCCGGAGAGAGAAAAAGACCGTTAAATGGTTGGATTCTCATATGTGTGGGTTTACACGCGTGTTCAAGTGATGCTTTTACCCTCATCAAATGGTACTTCGATTTTCTTCTCTGTAGAAAAAGAGAAAGAAACAGACAGAAACTTAAGGGGAATACTATTGACAGAGAAATCAAGCAACCAAGAAAAGGAAAAGGTAGATCGTCGCATATCGAGCGAGTTTATGTGTTTTTGGAGATGATTGCGTAACATTGGAAGGAGAAGAACTCGAATATATGTTTGGTTTAGTATTGATTACTACATTCAGATTCCAGACTTCGATCTTCTTTTTTTAAACACAGTGTTACAGGCCCGGTTTTGAGGGGTGGCTTCTTGGGCTCCAGCATAGGGCGGGACGGAGCAGTATTATTTTACAGGGCGGGATAGAGCAGAATTTGAAAGAAAAGAAGAAAAAAAAGATCCAATTGTTTTGTTCCATGTACAGACTTAGTTTACCTATTGGCAGTATACTTTCACCCATATTTTTTCAATTTTCATTGCATAATAGTGAGGATTAATATCAATAAATTATCTGTTTCTTTCAAAATAAATAAATAAATATATACTCGGTTATCAATAAATTATCTGTTTCCTTCAAAATAAATAAATAAATATATATATATATACTCGGTTAGTTTTAAAGGTGCCGGATACATTAAGATAGAAAATCTAGGATGGAGTATACATGTAATTGTGTAAGATTTTGAAAATCTTGGGGTGGCCATGGCCACCCACAAGCAACATGCGGCTCCGCCACTGGCTGAAAATAAATATGATACATAAATAGTATCCTGTAGCTGAATTTTGTTGGCCAAATTGGCTAATAAAAGAAAGGATTTTTTAATTAAAAAGAATAACCCCGTTGAAACAAAGTGGCCTTAACTTCTTTGAAACTCGTAAGCATGGTTGTTTTAAGTTTTCTCCAATCTCTTAAAAGTATTTTTCTGGCTTTCAAATATCTTGTTGGAAAATGTAAATAGTTTGTAAATTGAGATACGCACATGCTTTTCGGCCTACCTAAAAATCAAGTTAGACCTAGAAAAAGAGAATGGGTGAAAACTATAAATACACTAAAAAAAGTGACATGGTTTTCCAAATCTAGCAAGCTATGTGACCAGTTCATTTGATTCCAGTATCTCAAAAACTCATAAGAATAAGATTATCTATTTATGAATGCATACAATTAAGATGGAGTACTCCACCAACAGCGACGAGACCATGAATTTATGTTTGGGTGGGAAAAAAAAAAGAATTTCCCGTGAACAATCAAATTCACTTATCTTGACTATAAAGATAAATGTGGTAAAATACCTAAAATGAGCAAAGTTGGCAACACACTGTCTTTCCCTTAAAATTACAAGGCATTGAATCAAATCTGTTCGCCTTGTAGCTATTTCAAACAACAACATCGATATGCACCTTAAAGCAATAATCATTGAAATGATCCATTCAATGGAAAATAAAATTTTAGACCAAAATAATAGTGTCGTCAGATAGGTGCTTTTGGGTTCTCTTTCTTAACTCGGAATAAGGATACACTTTTATCAATCATCACTAAATGTGACAGAAACAATAATAAAAGCATAATTACTCTACAACAACCAGATAGATATAACCGACACCTGTCAGTATAATGATAACGTAAGAATAATTTTCTCTTACAAGCTACTAGATGACTGCTTGCACAATGATATACCAATACCAAAACCCTAATTGAAATTTAAGACCTCCCATGTAAAAATAAATAAACATCTCGGAACTTAATTATTGATAATACACTCCCAAAGAAAAGAAATAGAGCTGCAAACTCCACTGCCGTCCCTTGTTATTGATTCTCATTCTCTAAGATGAGACTTACTACATGCCCTGGCTCTAACCCTACTGGATTATGTATAGCTAATCCATGTGTAAAATCAAAAACAAAATATTAAAAAAAACACAGCTAATTATGATCTATTAAGTAGTCTAACAGCTAATTATGTTCAATTGAAAAAGAAAAAAAAATCAAAAAAAGAAAGAAAAAAAAGCCACGAATGAAGTACCAAAATGGTAATTTGATCGTAAAATAAACAAATGGATAAGTAGTTATAAAACAGGTGGATGAAGCTGAAGTCTCGTCCAAACATCCACCTACTTGAGAACGTGTCCTCACTTTCTACTTTTCAAGTCCCTATTATTATGCATCAACAGTAAATAAACTAGTCATTTTAAAGTACAGCTATACAGCCATTATATGCCGTTACATCTTCTCAAGAATACATATTTGGCTTTTCTTTTTAGGTCCTCACACGCTAATCAAAATGTGAAAACTACTACCACACCCATTTTTAAGATTTCCTACACTGTGAAACCCACAGGCGGAAAACTTCACGGGCGCACCCAATTTTTCCTCAAAAATTACTCGCTCGCCCATATTTTCTAAAATTATACTTTTGTTCATATTTTGTCTTCTTTTCCTTTGTTTTCTCAGTCAGAGGAGCTTTACGAACTAGAATTTTCTCTAGGTTTCATTATGATTTTGCTGTTGTGTTGGAAGATGAGATTCTGCTGCTGTGTTGTTTGATTTAGAAGAATGGGTTTAGAGCATATTCACAGATGGATGAGTTGCTGCTATGAAGAAGGTTCTGTGGATTGTATGGAAGATTCGAGGTATGGCGGATGGCAGAGAAGGTGAAGATCGAGAGATTGATGGGGTTCTTGATGATTATTTAAGCTGTTATTAGGTTGACAGAGAAGAACAACGGTTGCTGATGGTGATTTGAGAAACTGAGAAGGAATAGATGATGGGTCTGAGACATATATTGGGGGTTTCTGGTTGTAAACTGCTGATGGAATTAAGGAATTGGCGGAATTGAAATCAAGATGAAGATGGTTGAGTTATATGAAGAACAAGGCAGTAAGGATTGTTCATAACAATTTGAATCTGTTGCTGCTATCAACAGTGAGAACGAAAAGATTAAGAAGTTGTGGGTTTGAATCTGAGATATGGGTTAGCCAGTCTAGGGTTCATTCAATACCATATGTAATTGAAGTTGAGTGTTGTTTGAATTAGGTTAGGGTTCATCTACAAATCAGAGAAGGATGAAATTGAAGAATTGTATCTAGAGTTTCGAATAAAATGGGGGTTTTCATGTTGATCAATGAATTCTATTTGGTACAGAGAAGATGTTGCAGGTGGTAGTGGCTCTGGAGATTAGAGATGGTGGTTGTGATGTTC
Organism: Papaver atlanticum; assembly: GCA_023531105.1. Lineage (NCBI taxonomy): Eukaryota > Viridiplantae > Streptophyta > Magnoliopsida > Ranunculales > Papaveraceae > Papaver > Papaver atlanticum. Next base: position 335,651 of record JAJJMB010016019.1, read on the forward strand.
ATCCACAGATGGAGTATGAGTTATGAAATGCAGATGGTCCTGATGGTGCTGTTTTTATTGTTTATGTTGGAAGAAAGGTTAAAGCTACATAACAAGGATTGTAATGGCATTACAAATGTTGCAGGATCGGTATTGGCAGGATGGCTTGATATGGCTTGAACTGAAAAAGTAAATGCATGTTAGGGCAGGAGATTGTAGGTGCAGTTCAAGGAGGAGATGTCCGAAATAGAGGAAACTCTGCTAAAATCGTCTCTCTGACGAGTTGACTCGTACCCTCCGATGTCCGAGTGCAGGAGATTGTGGAGAATTATTGGCTCGAGTTGATAAGAACTTCAGGTGGTATTTGGCTTGAATCTGTTGCTGACGAGAATGTTGCAGTCGAAGTTAGCCGTTAACTGGCTAATTGTATACAGATTTTTAGGGTTCTTGTATAGTTGGAGATTAGGTTTTAATGGCATTTCTCGATTAAATATATATACAACAACACATCAATGGTATTCGTTGGTAGGGAAGCTACTGATGTATTGGTGTTGGTCATAATGGTTGAATTATCCGTTATGCATCTACGAAAATGGTTGCATAACCTGTTATGCATCTACAAAATTTGTTGCATAACTTGTTATGCAGTCCCGAAAATGGTTGCATAACACGTTATGCAGCTATTATCTTAGGTGCATGACAAGTGATAGACGCATTTATGTGTCTATTTTCATCTCTATTGTGTATATTGTTAGTACCCATTTTTGTACTTATTTTAATATTTTATCTCTTTGTAGGTGTTTTTGGAGAAATAAGCTTTTGCGGCGAAATTGGCTCGAAAAGTTGATAAATGCAACCCAAGGGACGAGTGTTATGCGGACTCCAGCAACGGATAAGGGGCGACCACTGGATAAGGGGTAACCTTACCCCTTCACGTTCAAATTCTAAATTTTGGCGGGAAACCAAAACCAAAATATATACACGTTTCTTGCAGTTTTGGTGGTAGTGATTTGGAGGAGTTTTAGGTCTATTAAACCTCTAATTTTCATAGGGTAGACTCTTTATGGGTCTAGGAATATAACATGGGTGTTGAAATCGATTAAACTGGGCTCAATCGACGGATTTTTATCTCAACTCGGAATCGCGTATATAAACCGTTCATCGTGTTTTACCAACTTGCATAGATCTTGCCAACCGTTTCAGCGCGAAAGGATGCCTCCTCTTCTTTGAGTCGGACAAGGGAAGCAAAGAGCTTCCCCTTCTAATAACTTTCTGAGGAAATTCGTCATCAGGAAGAGGCTCCCAACTCCTCTTTATCCTCCCCTTTCTCCGGAGGCTCGACTTTAACTTCGTCCAAAATTTGGGAGTTTATCGAATTTGCCTTAGCTAGAATCAAATGGTCTCGAAGATCCCTATCGCTCTTATTCATAGCTTTGAAGATACAAAACTCAGAATAACATGGGTCGCCATGAATAGGCAAACCATTAAGAGCGACCACGTCTTCCAGCACTGAAGTCTCCTCCCCCAAGCAAATAAAACATGTGAGGATCAATCATCCAACGAGCAAATAAGAGCACCAAACTGTCATGATCTCGCGGACATTTATACCGAGAGACTGCTATGGCGTCCTTTATGCCCAAATAGCGGAGCATTTCCCAATGATCGGGGTTGGAGTATAAGTAATCCACCCAAGGCTCCCAAGCGGGTGGAGATTCAGCGGACGAGAAAAATACGATTGTCGGAAAAACATAGTCTCCCTTTGAGTTGCTAGGCGAGGTGCTTCCTCTAAGGTAGCTATCGGGGACGCATCCGCCTGGAGACAGATAAGCTGACCATCGGATGAGGATGAGGGGAATACGTGAGGGGTCAACATGCACGGATGTGTCCGCCTGAAAATTCCATCAGTTCCAATCATTAATTGACGAATCAACATGTGACTGTTGACCTGGCCTATGACAAGTCAACAGTCAGGGGACTAATGTTGATACATGAAAATAATTATCCATAGAAAAGGAGTCCCCTTATCCCTTTAGGAATCCCTCTTAAGATACGAAGACTTGGGGACTAGGCACAACCCATAGGGTGATGGGTGATCCTAGCCCAAAAAGATGAAAATGGAAGAATTGGGCTTCACTTCAAGCCAAAAGCCCATGGTAACTTGGATAAATAGGAAGTGGTAGTTTTGTAATATATTGATCTTATGGATGCTTATTCATAAGAGGAGGAGGAAAGATTGTTATAAAAGGGAAGAAGGGATATTTTGAAAATCATTCTTAACTGGTCCATTCTCTCTTCACCTCTAAGGGGGTAGGCTTATTGTGGCTTGGACTAGCTTCTCTTTCCCACTTTTACCCTATCAACATTGGACTTTTCAGCTGTCAGTTGGAAGTTCAGACGGAATGCTTATATTATGGAATACGGATATTATTGATGTTTTTGATACTTTGGTGGGTGATTATACTCTCTCTGTGGCATGTACCAATAAATCCGATGGTTTCCAATGGATTTTAACCAACGTTTATGGTCCCAACAAGCCACAAGAGAGAGATAGTTTATGGGAGGAGTTAGATAATGTCAGCAACTTCTGGGATCTTCCTTGGTGTCTTGGTGGAGAGTTCAACACTGTTCTTTCTTGTGGTGAGAAGAAGAAAAAATCTACAAAAAGTATGCAGAATTTTGCAACTTTCATTGCACAACATGAGTTAATTGATCTACCACTCAGAGGTTCCAGATTTACTTGGTCCAACAATCAATCCAATCCCATCATGTGTATGCTTGATAGATTCCTGCTCTTACCTTCTTTTGAACTCAAATTCCCTCTTGCCTCTCAGCTTGCTAAACCTAGACAAACTTCAGATCATATCCCTCTCAGTTCAGTGACTTTTCAAATGTACCCAATGAAATTGTGATTAATCATCTACATTATGCAGATGACACAATTTTCTTTCTCAACAACTCAAAAGATGAACTTCACAATCTGTTTTCTTCCTTGAAGTGTTTTGAACTGGTTGCAGGTTTAAAGATAAATACAACAAAAACAAGACTCATACCAATTGGTGATTGTCCTGACTTACATTCTTGGGATGAAGAGATTGGATGCATCAAAAACAAGTTTCCTTTCATTTATTTAGGTTTGTCACTTGGAGCTAAAGAAAATTCAAAAGCCATTTTAGATGTAGTACTTGCTAAAGTTGATGTCAGACTTTCTCAATTGAATAAGATTTCAGTTTCAAAGGGAGGTAAACTTAATTACAATGTTGAAAACTATTCTTTCATCACTTCCTCTTTATTACTTCTCTCTTTTTAAAGCTCCAACATCTGTGATTAACCAACTACAAAAGAAAATGAGAGATTTCTTATGGGGAAGTTCAAATACATCTCATTTGATCAACTGGAATTTGGTAATGGCTGACAAAAGTAGAGAAGGTCTGGGAGTCTTAAATCCCAAACAAATGAACATTGCTCCTTTAGCAAAATGGGTTTGGAGATTTGGAGTAGAGAAAGAACAACTTTGGTGTAAGATTATTTCTGAAAAACATGATGCCATGTCTTCTCATTGGTTTCCTAGTAAATTTTTTAATTCAAGTGGGATATCTTGTTGGAAAATCATTATAGAAACAAGTTCTCTGGTTAATACTTATTTTACAATCACTATACATTCAGGTATAAAAGTGGCCTTCTGTTTTGATAAGTGGAATGGTGCTGATTCTCTTAAATTATCTTTCTCTAATCTTTTTAAATTGGCAAACGATAAATTTGTTTCAGTCTTTTCTCATATAGATAATTGTAATTGGGTCTTTGATTTCAAAAGGAGATTATTAGATGAAGAGGTGAACCAGTTTGCATGGTTACTACTTAGAATTGGTTCTTCACCTCCACCTCTAAATAACCTGCCTGATACAAGAAGATGGAGCTTAGGCAATAATAGAGTTTTTTTCTGTCAAGACCCTTTACTCTGAGCTTATCAAATTAGATGGTGTAAATGATTTTCCTTATAAGTTTGTCTGGAACTCAATCATTCCTCCTAAAGTATGTTTTTTTGTTTGGTGCGATGTGCATGACAAGCTCAACACTAAAAACCTGCCTAGCTTTGCCGTTGACCACATTAATGAAGATGACAGTTGGACCTAATAAACTGATAGCATACTTGTGCCAATATTGATTTTTGATTTAAACACTTCAGATGAAGAGTTTATTGCTCGAAAATGATTCCATTTCTCTGTGAGAAAGGTATGGCACTCTTTGGCCTTGCGCAGTTTGACGTGTAGGCAGGCACATAATTACAACGGTTCTCCGTAACGGTGCATATCAGAGAGTAAATGGAGACGACCTAACAAGGATATATAACCACCGTACTAAAACTAAAAAGAAAGTAGCAACCAAATTTCACCTCCACAACCACCAACACCACGACCCACGCCTAGCTTTGCCGTTGACCACATCCATCTAACATAGAGTTGGTTGCCTAGTGTTGTTATTGTCCTTCTCCCAAAGGGAGCAGAATGCGCCATAGATGGAAGTGTCCATCATCTCAATGTATGAGTTGTGAGATCCTTTAGGAAATGATAAAAGTGCCCAAATTTTTCTGGTTTGGGCACTTTTTCTTTGTCAACTAGAGATATGCTGTTAAGGAGAGGTATCCCTATTAAGAATAATAGATGCGGATTGTGTAATGTTGTAGTAGAGGAGCCTGTATATTTGTTTCTCCATTGTGCTTTTTTTTTTGAGATATGGGACTACTTTAATTATTAAGGAGTTTCGTATAGCCTGGCTAATTCCGGAATCTGTGGACGAACCAATTTTTTTGAGTCCAAATTTCTGCACCCCGGTTTTGGCTTTCTCCGTTAATCCTTAAACAAACAGATGAAAATCATCAACTTTATTTGCGAAGTTGGCCTCACGGTAAAGATTAAGATGACAATCGGATATATAATCCAAGGTCATGATTAAGATCAGACTATTAGACCATTGCAGTTCGCAGTATTAACTTCTAAATTTTGTTCATTACCGAATTAGATGTGTGTAATGTGCATACCAAAGCGATAGACCTTAATACCGCCAAGACCAAGAATGGACTTCTTTCTCAAACCAAATGCAACCAATTCCATTCCATCATCAAGTTTGACAGGAAAAGAGATCCCCGTCTTGGGTTCGATTTGAACTGCAATGCTCTCTTTGCTTGTAGATCCAGTACTCGCCATCTTAGGCGCTAGTCAAGAGTGAATACTTGATTGTGAATTTCTATTTCTATTTGTTGAGTAAAATCTTTACTCAAACAATTTAGAGAAGAAATTCTTCTAATTAAAAACAAAGAAGAGACGAACAATAAAAGAAAGACCGAGGAAAGTCTTCGATTAGATGGCTAATTAATCTGGCATTGGATTAAAAGCTTTATTTCTTATGATTGCATTGATTAGTTACCATACACCATCACAACTACAAAGTGGGATTTCAGTAACTTCTTATTGATAGTTATAATCCTAGGAAGCTAGATAGATAGATAGATAGATAAGCTAAAAGTCGACTCCATGGTCATAAATCAATCAGAACATAGATAGTAGAGACATTCCAAATCTTTCTTTTGCTTCCTTGTCGAAGGGATCATCTCCCAAGTACATATGGACATATGCCCTGCATAGAAGCTCACTCTCTACCTTGCTTACTACCTCATCCTTCACTGCAGCGCAAAATCCACATCCAACAAACAAAGGTTAGAATTAGGATTATGATTGATATCGGCAGAAAACATGTAAATTTTAAATACGATAGCCGTTGTTAAGTACCCTTTGTTTCAAGAATGAACCCTGGAAGCCTAGTGATTTCAATTACTGAACCAGTTGATAGCTTGATGTCATCTGATGCTGCACCCATGACCCTAGAAAAGAGAGGGACACCAAACTTAAATTTAACTAAACTGCCTATATAGAGATATAATAAATTATTTTGCCGCTACCACTTTAAGAAGATTTAGTAAAAAGTGAGTGTATATATACTTGTTTGTGAGCTCATCGTTCTTTTTACCACCGTTGAGTTTCTTAATGGATCCTCCAAGACCTTCATCGAAATTCTTTTTCACCATGTTCATAGTGAGGCTACCAAAGACTATGACTAGTCTCACCATCATCCCCACATCACTGTCTATTACTAGCTGGTACATCTCCTTTGATGGTTTTGATGGAGCCTTTGTTCCTATCTTCGACCTAAGAAGCTCCTTAAGTTTTTCGTTGTCTGCATACATCCCTGCGTAGCAAACACTAGAAGGTTTAGAAAGAATAAATTCTCTGATGCACTTCGTATAAGACGAAAATAATCTGCTTTGGAACTTTAGTTGTAATTTAAGTTATGAATGTTTATATCCACAAGAAATAAGACATAGAAATCTAACTTCGATGCATGTATATATATACAGATAGATTGTGTAGCATACCAAAGCCATAGATTTTGATACCAAGGCCAAGAATGGTTTTCTTCCTCATACCAACTGCATTCAACTGTTTCCCATCATCAAGTCTAACAGGGAAGGAAACACCCGTCTTCGGTTCAGTTTGGACAGGTACGCTCTCTTCTTTCTTCATCATTTCTTCCTTGACCACAACATCACCACTGCTCTTAGCTTCGGACGCTTCAGCAGTTGGATTCTCATGTTTGGAAACTTCATTGTCTTCTTCCAGAACAGCATCACTTTTTGGTGCATTTCCTGTCGCAGTATCTTTCACCACTAGCTGGTCACCATTGGTATTAGTACTCTTTTTTGGCTCCATCATTGCTGCCTCCTCTGTTGGCAGTATGTTCTCTGGTGTAGCCTTAGTTGCCAACCCATTTTTGGGGTCAATCTCGACCATTCCAGTCTTTGTGGTCACTTCCTCAAGAGTGGGTGCCATTCTGGGATGATGCAAAGAACTAGCTAATGAAAAGCTTGAGTTATGAGGATTTAGTTGCTGCGAACTTGGTGGTGTAATTAGAGGGTGCATAATAAGGTATTTATATAGCGGAGAAAAGAATTGAGATAAAGATTTATGGGCTCTTTTCATGCCAGGTAGAGTTAAGAGTCTTAAATGCTATCTATACATTGGTATTGTTAACTCTTTTATTGCGATGAATTATCTCCACTGGCAGTACTTCGTATAGTTGTTGTTTCCAAGATATATATCATTTTCGAAATGTTATCGTGTTATCAAGTATCCCTACTGGTTCTGTTCTGTTAAGTTAGTAGAAATGGAATTCACACATTTCGAGTATCGTTTCGGCTTGTGAGGTCTGTGAAATGACTGAATCAGTGTGTTTATTGTGCTGACACCCTGATCATGTCGGAGCCAGGATTTTAATAATCTTTCGGTTGCATCTAAATACAGGATTTGCTTTGAATGAGCTTTGAATGGCGCATTTTTTTTTTGTGAATGCCCTATCTAAAGACTTAAAGACCTAGACAAATAAAGCTCACACGTTTAACGGTGAGGAAACCCTCGTTTTCTATTGGCCGAAATAGGTCTTTTTTGAGTTTTGTAAAACAAACGTTTTGGTGAGGACACTAGGCAACGTATAATTGGTTTAAAAAGTATAGGAAAAAAAATAAAAAAAGAAACCAAATTCAATTTGGAATTCATATTGAACCACCTCTACCAGGATTCATAAGCAAAGCTAAATCTAATGAATAATGAAATTCATATTGAACTAATAGCATCTTGTGCATGTCAAGGTGGAACGTCAATGCAATAGGCATAGTAAATAATTTGGCGCTGCGGAGACACCTAAGTTACTTACATGGTGCGTGCTGAGCTTGTGTCTCTGAATCTTGAAGAGATGATAGTTGTTTACTCACTCATTTAGAGAGCCGAAAACAGCTTGGAACTTGTATAACTCAGTCGTCAGTACTTTAAAGTTCAACAATGAATGGGAGTTTTTATCCTCAATCGCTATATTGATCTATTCGATTGGTGGTGTTATATGTGTAATTCCTCTAATGTCTTTGAAAAATGATTTGAGTCTCCAACACTGGAAAAAAAGTTAATCAAGCCATCCATCATTGTCAAAATGAAACTATGTATTTGGTGAAATTGCAGTACATAAATATCTTAGGAGGCAATTGACTAGCGGGGTAACTAATTCAAAGAGAGCAGAATGCAGTCATAGATAGAGTGCAAGAGAGGGAAATAGGTAAGTTCTGGTCTTTAGTGAAGTACTCCCATCTCAATTTCATGAATCGTGTTTATTATGGGATCCTTCCGAAAACGATACAATTGTGAAGTTCTTTTAAGATACCTAAAACAAATGAACTGGTCATTCGTTGTGGAAAATCAGGTTACTCACACTGTTAGTCTATTGCTGAGTTTCGTCCATTTATATGAACTTTATGAAAGAGTTATAACTAAGTACTAACCACCGTTTCCAAAAATAAATAAATAAATAAAATAAGTACTAACATATTTTTTTCTTAAATAGAAAATTTGAAGGGCGAAAAAAATACTTACGAAACACCGGTGAAAACTTAAAATACATTAGAGGAATGGTGGTTTTATTTCCATGCGCTGTTCCATTTAAAGAGGTGTAAAAAGTTTATGATTCAACATTAACTAAGGTATAATCTTCGCTTATTTTTATTTTTATTTCAACTCTGTATATATATCTTGTGCTTCGTTGTCTCATTGAAAAATGTAAGAATAATTGAAAAGAGTGTTTTTAAAAACCCGCCAAAAAAAAGAAAACGACATTAGTCCCCGACCACGAAATTTGCAGTTTGTAAAAAATTGTGATCATAGTCGGACCACACACCTAATGAATTGCACCTTTGCAATTAGTTTTAAATTTTAAGAAGCTCGGACGAAGTGTTTATTACTCTGCAATATTGAAGAACAAGCTCAGTAAATCCGTGCAATTATGCGGGTAAGTTATTAACATTAACCTAGTATTTGTCTTTGCACAAAAAAAATGTTTTGTGTTTTTTTGACGAGGAAGGATCCATGGACACTTTTAAGTGGACACTATCATATATGATTTACGCCATTTTCTCCGCAAAACCCAAACGGCAATGAATTTGAATCTAATATTTTGATGATACATTCCTCTTATAAGACTCTACATACCTACCAAAAATGAGCACAATTCGAGATACCAAACCTCACCATCTACTGATCTTAATTTCAACCGTTAACTTTTAACGGCTGATATTCAAAGAGATGGATTATGGTGTTATACGTCTCAAATTGTGCTCATTTTTGGTAGGAATGTAGAGTCTTATAATAGGAACGTATCATCAAAATATTAGATTCAAATTCGTTATCGTTTGGATTTTGCGGAGAAAATGGCGCAAATCATGTATGATAGTGTCCATCTAAAAGTGTCCACGGATCCTTCCTCTTTTTTGACTTATTATCGTGCTTTATTATAGTCCAATATTAGAAATAGATGGTCGTGAAGATGTTATAGAAAAGAATGATTCAACATGTAACACCAACACCTACTCAGCATCTATTACCAGCATAAAAAGCAAGAAGAGATTAAGGTTCTGTTTGATATGAATTTTCAAAACAGTTTTATGTTTTTAAAAACGGAAAATGGGAAAAAAATGCGTCTAGTAGAGGTATTTCCAGAAAACGCTTTTCCATTTGTTTAGTGTTTTTAAGAACCCAAAAAATGAAAATGATAAATAGTGTTTTTTATTTTCTTTTCTTTTTTCCTCTTCTTGTTTTCATAACAAAATAAGTGGAAGAGTTGAATGCAAGAATTTTTTTTGTCATTATCTCGACGAGTCTTTACATTTGATCTGGTTTAGTTGACTTTCGTTGGGTTTCGAAACACTTTTAAAATTTCTACCAGATAGCTTTTAGAAATAAAAATAAGGAAAATGAGTATGTTTTTAAAACAGTAGAAAGCTATTTTGGAAAACGGTTTCTAAAAATCGGACCAAACAAGCCTTAATCTTTGGACACGAAATCTACAATTTTTATAAAATAGTGAGGATGACCACGGGACCTAATAAACTGACATTATACTTATGCCATTGATTTTTGATTTTACAACTTCAGATGAAGTATTTACCGCTCGAGTATGAGTCCATTACGTTGTGATGAGAAAGGCATCGTACTCTTCGGAAGAGGTGTAAATTAGGTTGTGCTAGCACGAGCACAACCCATCAAAATACTCTAAAATTTGAGTCCATAATAAGTGCACTACATATAAAATTTGAGTCGCTAAAATTTGAGTCCATAAAATTTGAGTCCATAATACAATGGCACAACACGATATATAACACAGATAAGTACGCTACATAATACGGTACAATGCAATACATTTAGTGGATATTTCACAAAAGAGTGCTTGTTCTATCCAATTTCTGACATTTTATCCTTGTTATGTTGAGTTATTACTGATGTCGTTTTGTAGTTGTAGTGGTAAAAAGGTTCGTTGCTCGAACTTGTGAAGGATTTTCGAAAATTAAATAGAATTGTTTTGACAATAATAAGAAAATACCGAGACTTTGGATTCCACCATTGACCAATTAATTGATAAACTCTAATCAATATTCATGCAATATTCTTCTTTAAAGTGATTCTAATATTTGCCTCTAATAGATTTTTGAAGTAATAATTGTAAGCACGAAGCATGAAACATCAAAAGTATTAAAACCAAGCATGTCCCATCAAAACACTTCACAACTACTCAATAAAAACCAATTTTTCTTTTAAGTTCTATGCAAATAATCATGTAAAATAATTGCAATAAATAATTAAAATAGAATTATACCACTTTTCATGGAACAATGGCTTCCTCCGTCGCCTCGGCTAAGGGGTTTAGCTCCTCATATTAATCACTTGCTCAAAATACATATTTGGTGTTCAAAAGTTGATTAAAAGAGTGAAAAGTGCCAAGCAGCGGATTCTGTAGTTGCTGAAGGTCTAAAACAGAAGTCTGAGTCGTTGCTGAAGAGCTTCTGTGACTGAAGGAAGATGTGACCGTACCTCGTTGTCACTGAAAATAAGTCTGCCACTGCGACTGATTCTGAGGGTCTAATGTTCTTCGTCTTCTTCTTCACAGCAGCAGCAGGAAAGTTTCTGAACTCGACTCTGTGATTTTTTTCTCGCTTCTCTATAGCTCTAAACTTCTCCAAACTCCCCCAAAATTGTTCATATATCTAAATATGACTTGAATCAACCTATATATAGCCTCCAAACCACAAAATTACTCGAGTTAATCCAAATATTTTCTTTTTTTCTTCACCGCACGTTATGGAATTTTAATCTTCTTTTTACGCGTTAACTTGGTTTCCAAACTCTCTCAAACTCTCTCAGGACTGAATAAGGACTCCATACACTCCTATCTTGCCGTAAACACTTCACAAATTCTTTTGTAAACCGAAAATAACTCAAATTGTGAATTCTCCCTGTTTTGCTCCAACACGGATTTCTATCCCTGTTTAATCGATTCTACAGCCCATACCATACTTGTTTATCCTTAACAGAGTTAACCCAACGAAAATCAGCCCTTTAATCGTCTGAAAAATCATCCAAAATCCAAACAGAAAATTTCTGTTTTCTGTAAAAAAATTCCCGCCAAAATCTATTTTGAAAATTTGAGAAGAAATGTGATCTCCTCCTATCCAGTGCCGGTCTGTGCTTAGCAGCTGCTTGGAAATGGGTTACCCCTTATCCAAAATGAGAGTCCGAATAGCAAGTGTCCTCCCAGGAGCCTTTAACAACTTTTCGAGCCAATTTTCCCAAAAATGTTTATTCCCCAAAAATACCTACAAAGGGATAAAATACCAACATTAGTACAAAAATGGGTACTAAAAATATACACAATAGAGATGAAAATAGACACATAAATGTGTCTATCAATTACCATAACAACACATATAATATGTGAAAAATATTTACTTTGAAAAATATAAAATAAATTTGACAGGCAGAGCACAGCAGGACCCAACATGTGGCACAACACAACACATCTTGATCTATGGCACAACGCATAACATGGTGGGATTGCCTTTTAATCGGGTGTGCCGGCCCGTTTTACACCTCTCTTAACCGGCCTTGTGCAATTTGACATGTAAGCAAGGGGTGAGTATTTGGTTGGTTGGTCTGGTTATGAGGCTTGATCGAGGCAGATCCGACCTAAAAATCCTTCGCCCAGATTACCCATCGGACCCATGGAGGTGCTGCTCAAGTCTGTCCAAGTTATATTCCTTGGTTTCCCCGAGTTCCTCGGGGTTAAACCAAGTTTGACATCACATAACAGAAATGACAATTCTGTTAGTGCGATAATAACAAATTTTAGTATCAATAAGATTTAATTGCACCATTTCTCTTAAATTTCCAAATAAGTGAAAATTATTTACAATAAACCAATTTTTTTTCTATAATCAATATTTTCATTATTATATTTGAAAATAATAGCTAAAATTAGTACAAATAGATAATAATATCAATTATAAATGATTTTATATTTGGATTGGGTCGGTTGGTTGGATTAGAGATGTTTATGTCCATGCTTACCAAAATTTAATTCGAGTTTATAAAATTTATCCCCAAAATTTTCAAATGTGTTGCCCATGTTCTCCCAATATTCAGGTTGGGCATGGGTTGGATGGGTTAACCCAACCCATGTCCCACCCCTAATGTAGGTATGCACATAAGTAGAATGGTTCTTCCATGGTGGTGCATGTCGCAGGGTAAGCCAACCTAACAAGGCTATATGACCGTATTAATAAGAAAGTAAACGGTAGGCTAAGAATTCTGTTTTTACATACTAAGCTATTCCCCTGGCCAGAACCAAATAGCACTCCTGGTTAATAGTGGGTTAATAGTGTTGTTTTTTACCTTCTACCCATAGAGAGAAAAATGCCTTATAGGTGAAGTGCAAGATGGGGGAAAAGTAAGTTCAGGTCTTTGGTGAACAGTGACGGAGGTGGGGTGGCTTACCTAGGCTACAGCCCACCCCAAAATCCGTAAAAGTGTTACTTGTTCCTCTTAATTGGTCTGAGAAAAACGAATAGCCATATTAACAATTTTGATCGGGAAAATTAGGAGCATGCCCAAAAAAATTAATAGTTTCATTGTCATGCCCACAATTGATTTTAGATTCTGTGAAACCCATAATTATATGAAATTTCGCAAAATGTCTGCATAACCGGTTATGCATCCTAATTTTTCAGGGGTATAATTGGCAACTCAACTTGGATATAACATATCTAAAAATCGCACCTTGGAATTTTACAAATTTTATATCGTTTGAAAGCTTTTTAAGAGAGCTACACAACGAGTACAAACAACAATACCAAATTTAAGTTTTTTGCGAAAAAATCAAAGGCGATTGTTCTTTTAAGGAATTTTTTCCAAATTTTGGTACATAACCATTATGCAGCCATCAAAAACGATGCATAAAACATTATGCAGACACAACAAAAGATGCATAAAACGTTATGCAACCATATTTTGGTTCATGCATCTATTAATTTATGCATAACATGTTATGCATCCATGTCCTTGGATGCATAAAAGATTATGCATCAATTTTTTTAATTCAGTGCTTACAAAAATATGGTTGCATAATGCTTTATGCATCCATTTTCTCGGCTGCATAACATGTTATGCAGATATTATTGTAGGTGCATAACGTGTTATGCAGCCTTTTTTTTTGGTTTCAATACTAACAAAAAAGTAGCTGCATAACGTGTTATGCAAAAAACAAAACGGTGCATAACTTGTTGATGTAATTTTAAAGTGGTAAGTAAGGTTGTCGTTCACTCGGACTTGTGAAGATTCGAGTTTTTAAATTTAATAAAAATATATACAAAAATATTACAAAGGTGCGAGAGTTACTGGGACTCAGGATTCCACCAAAAGTAGATTTTTGAAAAGCAATGACTGTAAATCAAAAGCATGATGTATCAAAAATACATTGACCAAGCAGACATCATCAAACAATATCACACCCATTCAATAAAAATCATAAATCAATTAAAAATCAATGCAAATAATCATAAAAGAATTATTAGAATTACCACATGCGTGAAATAGGGCTTCCTCCGTCATCCCAGTGTTGGGGTTTAGCTCATATTAGAAATATGCTCAAAAGTTGATTTCATTGATCAAATAAGGTGTTTTTATTAGAAAGGACGAGCTATAGTTACAGAAAGCTTGTTGTAAGGAAGGTAATGGTCGCTGAAAGTATTAAGCAAAGACAGTCAAAAACGATAACAGCTTTCTGTAGTTGAATATAAGACTGCTTCTGAGACGGTTCGTTGTGGGTCGAAGTTCTTCGTGTTCTTCGCGACTGTTCAGTGTGCGTCTTATGTTCTTCGTGTTCTTCAGCTCCGCACAAGCAGAAAACAGCAGCAGATAGCTTTCTGTTCGTCTTGATTTCTCACTCTTCAGCCCTTATCATCCCCCCAAACTCTCGACACCCCTTTTATATGACCCAACCAACCTATTTATATCAAAAAGATCGGTTAAATCTCTCCAAAATCTTCCAAAATATCTTCCTTTCTCTTCACGGCAAAGTTGCGGCAATTTCTTGTTTTAGGATTTCCACGCGTATCTGAGCTTTCCTTTTGATTCTAAACTCTTCCTTAGATAGATATCAAGCCTTGGGAAGGTTTATAGCACTTTAATCTCTCTAAAATTTCCTATCAATGTTTGTCGTATTCTAATAATAATCCGATAAGATTATTGTGTGTCAGTAATGGGTTTCCCGTTTGTATCCTAGTAGGCGCGGGGCATTCTTAGCATAATATGTGATAAAGGCGCGGGCGATAGAAAAGCCATTGACATTTTTATAATGAAGTCCCCGAGTGCCAAAGCGAACAAATTCTGAGTCATGACGAGTAAATTATGCTTTACGCGCTTATATATGCGACTATTCCACATGAGGCGCAAGTATATGAGAGTCACGATGTATGACAAAGCGTCTTTCATAGAGTGGTTTTAGTTACAACATCCAAATGGTTACATATTGATCGGATAGCTCAAGCAGACAGAGCATACGTGCACGCAAATGTATGTGTTTCATGGTCTCACGAAATGGTAAGGTTGTTCGCATAGTAGGCATGACCAATAGACTTTAAGATCAGTTTAGATATCGACTCCTACTACTCTTTAGGATATGTTAAGGCGCTTCTTTAGCGCCTCACGTCTTAAAGAAATATGCTGGGTACCGTATCAATTACTTGTTTCCTTAGAGATACATTAGCTTTTATCCTCGGCTTTGTCGTGCTAGCGGAATTTTATGTTTCTCGCTTATTATGAGCTTTGGGTGAAATGACAAATACGCATATCGTTGGAATTTATTTTTATCACATTGGTTCTAAATTGCGAGGAGGGGGATTTAAGTCGATCAAAATATGCCCATGATCCTTGTTTTCTCTAGTATTGTGGAAATTAGCTAGCTAAGCTGCTACAAATTATGTTCTGTCAACATGATGGTTAATCCTCTCTTTGGGTAAGTGTTGAAGTTTTATTCATTTGTGGGTGGATGAATGCTCAGTATGTGAGTTTTATTCAAGTGTTCAAGTGGAGAGCGGATGAGTGCAGCCTTCGCGCCTCCTAGAATAAGTGTTCAGGTGGAGGGAGGATGAGTGCAACATGCGCACTTCCTAGCATAAGTGTTCAAGTGGAGGGCGGGTGAGTGCAACCTGCACGCCTCCTAGAATAAGTGTTCAAGTGGAGGACGGGTGAGTGCAATCTGCGCGCCTCCTAGAATAAATGTTCAAGTGGAGGGCGGATGAGTGCAACCTGCGTGCCTCCTAAGCACATGATTCTTACTTTTATTTAAGTGTTAGAGATATGATATATGGCTCATTGTCTGTGCGCCTCTGATGCATATGCTTTCTAGATTTATTATTTAAGTATAAATCAACCTGCACATCTTCAATGCGTATCGGTTTTGTAAACTACTTGATTAAAGTGAAAGTGTGACTATTGGGTGTTCATGTTGTACAAGTATAACCCCCTAGATGTTAGTTATGCGCGTCTGTATGGTAGGCGGTGTTTGGCGCTTAACCGATTAGACTATTCATGCATATTGTGTAAGTATAATGTTTTAATAACCTGTAGGAGCATTTAATTTTGTTTTGTGTATGTCGACATCGTGGCAAGTATTGTTCTTTGATCAATTACTTCATTTTGTTAAAGCATTATTTCGTTATTTTGACCCGAGTTTGCTCGGTTTTGGAGGTGAAGCACCTCAATCATCTAATGAATGTATTCCGCGTCACATGTGATCATTTTGATAGTGAGAATATGCTTTGAGATTCCCGACTGATAAATGTCGATCGGCTTGAGAATAAAGCTCACGGGAGCGGTGTACTACCTTCTTCTTTGGTTCTTGACAACATCGTGAGCAGCAGCTACTTACATATTTTCACCATTCGAGCATATGTAGGCCCACATGGTCGTTCAACCCGGCGTTTAATGATGTACGCTCAGCATTCTCTCCCGTTAGTTGAGAGGGTTGTCATCTGTGCACTATCATTGGAATCATTTGATGATGCCGATAAAGATGGGTGATCATAAGCGTGAAATGACATTTGCAATTGTCTGCTTAGTGGGTGAAAGCGCGTCAGTGGCCTTGCATAAAGTCTAGCCATACTCGGGGGTACTTGTGCATTTCATTGACCATAAAGAAGGATAAAGAGAGCGCATCAAGTTGCAAGTGGAGATGCACAATCGCAAGCGAGGGCTTCTTTAAGCAATCATGTCCAGATGTATCCGCTTCGCAGGAATTTGAGGATTCATTCTCAACAAGCCAAGTGTTGTATTTGCAGGGTATGAATCTTTGTGCGAATGTTTTAGGCACTCGCCATGCTCCCTTATCAGGCGTGAGAAAGATGACATTTGCGCGAAGATATTGAAATCATTTATCAATGAGGGCCTTGCGCTGAATGTACTTAAAATGTATTAAATGAAAAGTAGCATTACATGCTTTCCCTTTTTTTTTTTTTTTCAAATCAGAGATCATCTCATAGCCTTACTCATGACCGGATTGTGTCATCGCTCAGCGTTTGCCGCTGACTAAACTCATGGCGCATTCGAGCTATCTATCCATTTTATTGTTATTTTATTTTTTATTTCTCATGGTACATTCGAGATCACCTTTTTTTTTCCATCACTCAGCCGTACTCGTGGTTATTTTCAGTTCATGGTGCATTCAAGGCCATCTTATCTCACTGCTCGGATATTTTCATTTTATCAGCCGTATTCGCAGCCTAGTCATGCTCGGGGCTTTATTCATTTTTCATGCTCGAGGCTTTATTCGTTCTAATCATACCCGGGGCTTTCATTCAATCTAGCCATACTCGGGGCTTTATTCGTTCTAGCCATACTCGGGGATGTTATTCAATCTAGCCATACTCGGGGCTATCGTGCATTTCATTGGCCATGCACAAAACCTAGCCATACTCGGGGCTAATATTCATTTTATGGCATGTACTCATAGCCTAGCCGTACTCGGGGCTGCTGGTGCACTTCATTGGTCATGCACGGAACATAGCCAGATTAGGGGCTATTGGTGCACTTCATTGGCCATGCACAAAGCCTAGCCATACTCGGGGCTACTGGTGCACTTCATTGGTCATGCACGGAACCTATCCAGACTCGGGGCTACTGGTACACTTCATTGGTCATGCACGGAACCTAGCCAGACTCAGGACTATTGGTGCACTTCATTGGCCATGCACAAAGCCTAGCCATACTCGGGGCTAATATTCATTTTCATGGGCTATATTCGTAGCCTTTTTCATTTCTCATGGTGCATTCGAGGCCACCCTTTCTCACTACTCAGCCGTACTCATGACATTTCCTTCTCTCTCGGCCGTACTCATAGCCAGCAACTCATACTATTATCACAATCCGGTTGCGAATAATTCGATACAAGATGACATGGATGCGAACGAGATTTCAAACGCTTTATGCATACTTAGTTAATTGGTCATATGGCAGTTTACGTATGCAACTAGATGACATATGCACGTTTCATGGAACTCAAAATATCAATGCGCAAATAGGCGCTATTCCAGCACTTTTGGCCTAATCTACTAAACATGCTAGACGGGTGTGTATATTCGTAAACAGTGAGAAACAATTTTGTACCTTAGGCATAATATAACCATGCATAGGTTTTATCTTAATAACAAAGGTTGAGATACAGATTTCATGCTAGAAGTTAAGTTGTCATTTGAGAAAAATAGATTGTAATATAATATGTCACACCTGTTATAGGGCCTATGACCCATGGATGTGCGGTCCATTAGTATACTAGGGTTTTCCATTTATTCTTGTATAAATGCTCTACCTATGTAATGGGTTTCCCCTCTCTGGTTAATGAAAAATCATTCTCTCTTCCCTTTATCACTCCAAATACGTTATCATTGCACAAAGCTCGGACGCTGAAAGAAAAAAAACAAGGAACTCTCTGTTGAAGAAAGCTCCATCGTAGTCTGGGATTTTGGTACCTCTGTTTTGTTCTTTTCTGTTTTCAATCAATCGGAAAGGTACACCTAAACCCATCTCTTCATTTTATTTATTACATTCCGTTTGTAGATATGAAGGGGATCTGCCAAAACTTGTCTACTATGTCTGTTGATTAGATTGCAAATACTTTATCATGTTTTGATTTGTATGAATACTGTAAGATTAATCTACTGTACGTTTGAGTAGATTAATGAAATCATCACCTTTTCTTTGTCTTGCATAAACAATACTGATATGAATCTGTATTTCTTTTAGCATCTCGATTGCCGTGATATATTATTAATTTGATTTTTTTATTGTGTAACTTTATCTACTATTAGTATATCTATTTATTTTATTTTATCATTAAGTATTATTATAATATTATAATGATGCTTCGATTTCGTGTGTATAAGAGATTTGTTTGTGTTGGTTCCATCAATTGATATATATATAATATTATATTTGATTCTGTGGTGTCTTATTATGTTGTGTCTTGTCTTTGTATGGTCGATGTTGTCCTGACATAATTGATTGATACACTGTTAACTAATATCGACTGATATGCCTGTATATCTATATATAAAATGGTTATTTGTAGATCCATGATCTGTTTTATCCTGGGCTATATTTATTTTTTTCTCTTTTGAAGCATCCTAGGCTATATATATCTATATATATATATAATATCTGTTTTAGGACATAATATCTTCTTGCTCTTGTTGTGTCTTGTCGTCACATGCGTCTATTAATGGACAAATATTTTCTCTCTATATATATTTCTGTCTTATATGAAATGTCAAGAATTTTCTGTCCGTTTGTGATCATGTATGCATGCTGTCTGTTTCCATTGCCGATCCCCATCCCAATGTCTTGCATGTAATTAATTTCTTATAACATATTCTTTAATGATTATAATGTACATTACAATGATAATAATTAATATATATTTTCCGTCTATGTGTGATTTGTGTATCGTGTGTATCGTGTGTATGTCTTTGTATAAATTCTTTTTATTAATGTGATTATTATATGACCTATATTTTAACTTTAAAAGAAGATTAATTTTTTTTTGCCTTTATCTAAACCGATAATGGAGTACTGTCATCTGTTAAATTTTGACTCAACCGGAATACTTTAAAAACCGCAAAGAAATTTGGTTCTCACTCCATTGGCAATTAAGAAACTTGGTCTTTAGAAATATAGTATCGGAATGGGTCATAATAATGTCCTTTAACCTTGTCTTATGTAGATGAGCAAGACGGAATATATCCGACAAGAGTTTGGACTGTTGGATATAGATGGACTTAAGTATCACCGTTGGATGGCTGATATGAAGATCGCTTTTGTAGCAAAAGAATGCACCCACACCATCAAACCCTCAACGGACAAAGATGCTGCCCCAACAACTGAAAAAGAAAAGGCTGAAGCCCTCCGATATTTGAAGGCACGTATTGACCATAATCTCCTTTGGGGATACCAACACATAATGTGTCCTAAAGAATTGTGGGATGCACTAGCAAGCCGTTTAGGGAGCATTGAGGATTGCCTTCTCCCACAGTTGAATGAACAGTGGAATGACATCCGGTTTCTTGATTATGTGAAGGTAGGTGATTTCCAAAGAGATATGCTTAAGCTACAAGCACACCTCAATTTCTGTGGGATAAAACTCACAGATAAAGACATGATTCAAAATACATTGTCTACTTTCCCTTTGTCATCTGTTATTCTAGCCAACTAATACCGCATAGAAGTTGATAACAAGAGAATAACAACTTTCAGCAAGTTGATCAACTTATTGCGGGTGGCCAAAAGGCACAATGAAGTTCTAGCAAACAACAATGCTAGAGCCCCCGGGAAGAAGAAAATTCTCGAGGCTAACTATGGCAAGGATAACAAGGGAAAACACCCGAAAGAAAAGAGGGTTAAAAATGCTGATTCATATTCTTATGTTCCATACTCACGTGGGGATAATAACCCACGTGGAAGAGGAAAAAAGGGCCATCGTGGAAGGGGTCATGGGCGTGGAGGCCATGAGCGTGGAGGCCATTCAAATACCTGGTCTAGAGATGTTACTTCTGGACCTAGGGGTAGGGGCAACACTGTTGAAAAAACACATAAGAACCCCATGTCTAAGAAGGTCGATAATGACAATGCACCTTGTTACAGGTGTGGAAGCTCCGGACATTGGTACGAGCAATGCAAAGCTAGTGCCAAAGTAGCAGCCATCTACAAAAAGTACCGGGAATCTATAGATCAAGAAGCTCACTGTGTGGAAGAACATGATCATGCCCCAGATGTCAATTTCACCATTTTAGACTTCCAGGGCAACAAGAACCATGCCCGTATGGAAACACCTGACTTTGATTGATTTTTATTTCTTTTTTAGTTTTAGTTATCCTTTGAACCTAAAAACTTGTTTATTTTCTTGCTCTGTGGTTTAGCAGACTTTGGTTTAAATAATTCTTTTGATGACTTAAACTATGTTAGGTAGTCTTAAATTATCGAATTTTCTGTTGTTGATGGATCAGTGGTTTTTTATTTTTATGGGTACTTATTATGCTTTGGATTTAATTTTTACTGTGATAATCTATTGCATGATTGAATTATGTGACCAAATTCTCTGAAGTACCATTTACTTGTAAGAATGTCATCCTCAGAAGAGATTGAGTGCCTAGCTGATAGTGGCACCACACACACTATTTTAAGAAATAGGCAATTATTTGTTGACTTGATTCCTTATAAATCCTATGTGACTACGATGATTGGATCATCATAAGTGATCATTGGGCGAGGTAATGCTCAATTTTTGTTGCCAAATGGCACAATGATTAAAGTCACAGAAGCTCTATATGCACCAAGAGCTAATCATACCTTGTTGAGCTTTAAAGATATCCGTGCAAATAGTTATCATTTTGAAACTCACTGTGAAAATGGAATTGAATATATAAATATTATATCTAATACATGTGGAAGAAAATGCATTTTAGAAAAGTTAATGAGTCATTCTAGTGGTTTGTACACTACTACTATTCGGATTATCGAATCACATGTTGTTACCAACGATGAATTGTTGAACAGTGACTTATACAAGCTTTGGCACGACCGCTTGGGACACCCAGGTCGTGATATGATGATCCGTGTTTTAAAGAACTCACACGGACATCCTTTCTTTCGAGTGAAAATTAAAATGGGAAAAAAGAAAGTTGCAATGCAAAGTAACAACGTCTGCCAATCACTGCCATCTACAGCAACTAATGTGCAACCTCTCTCTCATTCCACTTCGTGGACTTTGTAAAAAGGACACCACTCATTTTGCAAAGCTTGTTCTTTAGCAAAGACATGAGCGAGACCATCCTATGCTAAAGATACAAAACAAAACATTCCATTTTTACAAAGAATACAAGGTGATATTTGTGGACCTATACATCCATAGTGCGGACCATTCAGGTATTTTATGGTTCTGGTAGATGCTTCGACCCGTTGGTCACACGTTGCATTACTGTCCACAAGAAATGATGCCTTTGCAAAGCTCCTAGCACAAATTATACGTTTGAGGGCTCACCACCCCGATTATCCAATCAAGTATATCAGACTTGATAATGCTGGAGAATTTACATATAAAGGATTTGATGATTTATTTATGTCTATCGGAATTGACGTAGAGCACCCTGTACCCCACGTACACACTCAAAATGGTCTCGCAGAAGTTACCATAAAAAGGTTACAGATGATAGCTAGGGAATTGGTTATGCGTTCCAACCTGCCTATTACTGCTTGGGGGTACGCCATATTGCATACAGCATTACTTATTCGCTTTAGACCCACTATTAGCCAACCATTTTCTGCGTACAAATTGGTAACTGGATATGAGCCTGATATTTCACATTTACGCATTTTTGGTTGTGCTGTATACGTGCCTATTACGCCCCCACAACGTACTAAGAAGGGTCCCCAAAGACGATTAAGTATTTATGTTGGATATGAATCCCCAACAATTATCCGCTATTTGGAACCTTTGACAGGCGATCTCTTTACCGCTAGATGTGCGGACTGTCACTTTGATGAGACAACCTTCCCGTCGTTAGGGGGAGGTATGGAAAAGGATTTCCTAAGGGAACGACAGGAATTGTCGTGGTGTGTCCCCACTTTGTCTCATCTTGATCCCCGCACCTCACAATGTGAAAGTGAAGTGCAAAGAATTATTGATCTTCAGAATGTGGAAAACTCAATGCCTGATGCATTCAATGATATTGCTAAAGTGACGAGATCACACATACAAGCTGCAAACGTGCCTGCAAGGTTAGAAATCCCTAATACGGGAAAAGGCACCTTATATAAAGGTGTCAAACCTACACTTGGTGGAAGTGTAGCTGAGGCCGTGGACCCCAAAGGAAGAGGTGAAGACCACCTGGTTCGATGGATACTCACCCAAGGAAGAAAAGAGTGAGTAAGGCACAACCCAATCCATTTATCATCAATACAGATAATCCCTCTCATGAAATTGTCTCTGATTACAGTTATGTCCATGAATCAATACTGGAGGACGCTCCGATGTTTGAAATGATTCCAGAGAACAAAGAAATCTCTATGGATTATGAGAGTGCATACGTGTTGATGGAAAGATCCTCCACGCAGATTGATAATGCATTTGCATACATTGTTGCTCAAGAGATCATTGAGCACGATGACATCGAACCACGCTCTATTGCAGAATGTCAAAAAAGGGCATACTTGCCTAAATGGGAAGTTGCAATCAAGGAAGAATTAAATTCACTGGCAAAAAGAAAGGTATTTGGTGCGGTAGTGCTAACCCCACTAGGTGTAAAGCCCGTAGGACATAAATGGGTATTTTTCAGAAAGCGTAATGAGAAGAATGAAGTCTTGAGGTATAAGGCTCTCCTTGTGGCGCAAGATTTCTCACAACGCCCTTGAATTGATTATGAGGAAACATACTCTCCCGTAATGGACGTGATAACGTTCCGCTACTTAGTTATCTTGGTAGTTTCAGAAGGACTTGAAATGCATCTTATGGATGTGGTTACAGCATATATCTATGGGGATCTTGATTCAGAGATATACATGAAAGTGCCTGATAGCCTTCCATTGCCCGAATCAAGTAACTCTAAACCACGGAGTGCGTTTTCAATTAAGTTAAAACGCTCACTTTAAGGATTAAAGAAATCTGGGCGGATGTGGTATACCCGTCTAAGTGATTATTTGATTGGGAAGGGATATACGAATAATGAGTTATGCCCCTGCGTATTTATAAAGAAAACGAGTTCCAGATTTGCAATTATAGTTGTTTATGTTGATGATATGAACATAATAGGTACTTTTGATGAAATAAGAGAAACCGCAAGCTATCTTAAATCTGAATTTGAGATGAAGAATCTTGGGAAAACTCGTTTTTGTCTAGGACTTGAGCTAGAACACCGAGCCTGTGGTATACTAATCCACCAGTCTGCATATGTCCATAAGATACTCAGGCAATTCAATATGGACAAGGTGCACCCTGCTAGCACTCCTATGATTGGTCGAAGTTTAGATGTACAAAAGGATCCATTTCGTCACAAGGAAGATGACGAAGAGGTATTGGGAGATGAAATTCCCTACCTAAGTGCAATAGGCGCATTATTGTACTTAGCGCAATGTACTCGACCTGATATATCATTCTCAGTGAACTTGTTAGCTAGATACAGCTCAGCGCCTATGCAGCGTCATTGGAATGGTATAAAGAATGTTATCAAATACCTGAAAGGAACCATTGACATGGGTTTATTCTATCCCTATGAAGGAGTAAGAAGGACCGCTAGTGGAAATGCAACTCCCTACACTGAAACCCCAAATAATGTTTTGGTTGGTTTTGCTGATGCTGGGTACCTCTCTGACCCGCATAAAGGTCGGTCACAAACTGGTTATGTTTTCACCATTGGAAACACAGCGATATCTTGGAGATCGACCAAGCAGACTCTTGTGGCTACCTCCACGAACCACTCTGAGATCATTGCCTTACACGAGGCAGTTCGTGAGTGTGTATGGTTATGGTCTATCATTACACACATTCGAGGGACATGTGGTATGAGTTCTACCACTGATGAGCCAACTTGCATTTATAAGGATAATGCAACTTGCATCGAACAGATGAAGCAAGGGTACATTAAGGGTGATAATACGAAACATATATCACCAAAGTTCTTTTACAATCAGCAACAACAGTCTCTTCTGAAAATTCAAGTCAGTCAAGTAAAATCTGATGAGAATGTGGCAGACCTATTTACTAAGTCACTGCCTAAATCGACTTTTGAAAAGCACGTCAAAAGTATCGGACTAAGAAAATTGTCCGAACTCCCTTGATTGCAATCAGGGAGAGATGGCGACATCAGGGGGAGTATCTAATAATATGATGTCGACATCAGGGGGAGTGTATGTTGAACTCTTTTTTTCCCTTCACCAAGTTTATTTTGTCCCAATGGTTTTTGTTACTCGGCAAGGTTTTTAATGAGACAAGAACAACACTAGGATTATGACTCCCCGGTTGAGATTATCTTTTTTCCCACAGGGTTTATATATTTTAGGTTTTCCTGAAGAGAAGTGGCCAGCGTTATCAACACGTTGTACTCTTTTCCTTTCGTCGAGGTTTTTCCCATTGGGTTTTCCTTGTCAAGGTTTTAATGAGGCAACACATTTGAAGTTCCGCTTTTGAACGGCACAAGGGGGAGTGTTATAGGGCCTATTGCCCATGGATGTGCGGTCCATTAGTATACTAGGGTTTTCCATTTACTCTTGTATAAATAGAAAGTATTTACCTATGTAATGGGGTTCCCCTCTCTGGTTAATGAAAAATATTTCTCTCCTCCCTTTATCACTCCAAATAACACCAAATATTAAGCAAAGAAAATGGGAACTTATCTTTATATCAGGCTATATGTGAAACAACGGATTCTCTTGGATTTTGGCAGCGCTTAGCTTTAACCAGATCCATAGGTGTGCCTCTAGGGGCTACTATGGCCTCTAATTTTGAGGTCTACTCATTGAGGTCTACTCATTTACAGCCATTATAAGACAGTTGTAGGTAGAAATAAAGAAGAACTTAGCTTTATGTGTGAGATGTGGGATTGAAACCACTCACAACACTTAGCTTAAGTGGTGGCCTTGAGAATATTCATAAATATAGATTCTTAGCTGTAGAGTTAGGCTTTAAAGTTACAGATAAACAATTCTGGAAATAGTCAGCTCATAGGTGACACAAAATTTCAGGTCGCTTAATTAAAACATATCAGATCGTATAAGTGACAGATAAATTCATAAATCAGCTCATAGGTGACAAATTAAAGTTTAATATTGTAAGTTCATAAAATTATGTTTGAGCAGTTCAGCTCAGATAGGTGTCATAGGGGCTACAAGGTTTTAGTTAAGCTATATCACTTCAATTGCATGCTTATAGATCGACTAGGATTCATGTATAATAATGTAAACAGATTATCATGCTTTTTTAGAAGAGATATTTTAAATGCTTATTCAGCTTGATTTATTTCATCTAAGTACACAGCTCACTAGATCTTACATTGCTATCATAGATAGTTATGTGAATCGATTCAGACTTAAAGATCTCAGATCAAGTTAATGAGGTATAACATTAAACGTCACTCAGATGTAATTAAAAGCAATAGACCAACTCATAATGTATGAGAGATATATATAAAAAGCAGATTTGTGTTATTCAAGCAAGATATACATGGCAGATACTAGTTGAGCAAATTTAATCATCTAGTTCATTATGCAGATGTTTTATCCACATGCAACAGTTGTACCTAGCTAAGCAAGCTCATGCTTTATGATTTAAACATGTTTTATCATTATAAGGATATTTTACTTTTATCTAGCATCCAAGCATTGATTTTAATTATAAGGCAATTCATGCTTTTATGCATTTAGCTAAGGTGAGACACTTATATGGCAATAAAAGGTAGCTTAGTGCTTTCCTAGATAATTTATATCATGCTGTTTTTATTGAAACTCAAAAGTTTGCATGCATTATAAGATAAAAAGGGTTAAGGAGATGTGTGTACTGACTGAAATGTTATAACTTGCAATAGTTGTGTAACTCCGATATGCTTTCAAAATTCAGCTTAAGAAAGTAATGCTTAGCTTTTGCTGAGGTCAGGTAGCTTTTGATATTGCTGGTTTTATTCTCAGGTCCTAGTTTGGACTTGTATGAATGACTTCATCTTGCCAAAGCTTGAGTTCTTATCTTTGCTGTGCTGCTCTTAGATCAGTAGTTGTTCAAAGATAATTAAACATCTATTTTCTGCGAGTTAGATCAATAATCATAATAATATGTAGCAGAAACTGATTCCAGCAACTAAAAATTATAAGTAACACAACATTGTTAAGTTGTATAATCCAAAGATAAACTGATTGAACTCCGGGTATGCTCAAATGTGCTTAACTCGAATTGATACAAGCATACAATTTAAGAGGATTAACAATAATGTATCTTAGGACGCCAGGGTGAGAACATCATGAAGCAAACACGTTATGAAATGAACTTGGTGTTCCAAGAACTGTCATCAAATAGTTAATGCATAAACTGGAATAAGGTTCTTCTTAGCTTTGGCGATCAAACAATTCATATTACAAATTTGCTAAAACATAAAGCAACATTCAAATTACGGGGCCATTACCAAATGATGGTGAACCATAAAAGAAGAGAAAATAAAAAGGCAAGTTAAGCATTATTATCAAGTCCGCTGATGCTGGTTTTGAGCCAATGTGAAGCTTACTAAGAGTGCAGGTAAATTGATCGTTTCAATTAGGTGTTATATTTCAAGTGAAATTTAAAGGTTGTAGAATGCAGAGAGCGTTCAAGTAAGTTCGAGCAATAAATACAACAGTTTCCATTAAGCAATTGAATCATAGGTGACGGAAGTTGCATATACAAGTAAAGATCAAGGAATACTTATCTTTGATGTGTTTGTTGTGGTTCAATATCCGTCTACTGATGGTTATGAGACTAAGTGTTGTTCTCTGGGAGTTCAGCTCGTATTCTTGTAGTGATTTACCAAATACCTTCACCCTTAACGGGCACTTCCATAGATGATATACCAACACCACTCTTTCTGGTGCCGTATCCTGCTCCCATACATGAGAAAAATCAAAGCAGCTGCAGCTCCAAGTGATCATGCATTTACAAATTTCCAGCTACTACTCTTCCTTGATCTCACAAGTTTCTTATTTATCAATTGAAATCCAATTCATGATTCCCTTATATTATATAATCGATTCTGAGAACATGGAACCATAATTTCTTAATTAGTTACTAAAATTCAACAGTTGATTTCCTTACTACCCCATTACATACAAGAACTGAAGCAATTTGTTTCATATACAAGTATACGTGCAGGTTAGATCGAAAAAATGAATCTTATTCAAAATAATTTGATGGGTTTTCATATTCAAGATTCACTGTTTTAAAAACTGAAGTTTAATTTTGAATTACAATTAAAGCTTGAGAGATATAATAACTCTCAACGAAGAGTTGCACCAAAAATTTTGTGGGATTCTAAATATTTTCCTCAATCACAAATTGGATCTTAGGTTTCAAATCAGATCATAAAATAGAAAGAAATCTCGAATTTGAGTCTATGAAAACCCTAAAATATTTTTTTGGAAAACCTGAAATCAATCAATTAAAACGGTAAATGACAACAAGTAGATTGAACTCATCTGTTCGATTGATTTTGTTGATGAATCTCTGATTTAGTTGTTGGTATTATTCCTCAAAAAGGGCAAAGAATGAGTGATGGTTGATCCGAGAGGAAGGAAGAAGAATTCGCCTTGTTTTAGCGGACGATGCTGATGTAGTTCAGCAACGTTGATGTGGTGAAGCGGCTGTTAGTGTGACTCAGAGTAGGTGAGCTGAAAGAACGAAGAAACAGCTGGGTTTGAATACCGGAAAGCTCTTCTCTGCTAAATTGAGACTAAATGCTTTATATTGTTTAGTCTGACACCCTCTGTATTTGTCTTCGACGAAAGATCACCCGGGTTGATCTTGGTGTGAATTTTCCGGATTCAAGGCGGTAATGGTTACGACTGCTCCTATAGCTTATCTTGAGATTTTGAATTAAAGATAATAACTAAACTGATCAATTAACAATTGCAATCCAATTGATCAATTAACTAAACTGATATAAAAGAAAACTAAACCAAACACAACACTTATCTTCATAATCGCCCTTTGTTGGATCCGATTCACAGTTCATCATCCGCCTTATACAGTGACGCTGTTGTCAAAAAACAAAACGCAATCATTCCTCTTGGTGTTGATTCTCAGCCAGATGAAGGCGCTTGTCACTCAAACAAAATCACTTGTCTGATTAATTGGGTGTGCAGAGGAAATGGGGCGAAGGAGAAGAAGATATCCGGCCTATTTTGGGGTAGTCGGAGGGTGAGGATGGTGCGGAAGTGGTTTGGGAGAAAAGTCAAAAAGCTCTTGAGCGGACAGAGAGTGAAGAAATATTAGGAAGGGAGGCGAGAAGTAAGGTTAGACTCGGAGATCAAAGAGATGTGTGGTGAGGAAGACAGAAATGAGAAATATTGTGAGAGTTGGGCGGGTGGTATAGCTTGCTGGGCGAGAGACTAAACTCATCCCATTGTGGTCGCAATGTTGATAGGGTAATAGTGGGAAAGAGAAGCTAGTCCAAGCCACAGCAAGCCTACCCCCTTAGAGGTGAGGAGAGAATTAAGAATGATTTTCAAAATATTCTTTCTTCCCTTTTAAAATAATATTTCCTCCTCCTCTTATCAATATATTACAAAACTACCACTTCCTATTTATCCAAGTTACCATGGGCTTTTGGCTTGGAGTGAAGCCCAATTCTTCCATTTTCCTCTTTTTGGGCTAGGATCACCTATCACCCTATGGGTTGGGCCTAGTCCCAAGTCTTCGTATCTTAAGAGAGATTTCTAAAGGGATAAGGGGACTCTTTTTCTAAGGATAATTATTTTCATGTATCAACATCCAACCATAATTTTTATTGCCACAAATTTGTTGTATATCAAAATGTGAGCAATACATCATCTTAGTCTCTTGGAGAATGATGATGGCAGCTTTGTATAACTGAATAACTTTTTTTCACAACAGTTCTGCGTTCTCTAGAATAGAGACCTCTGACATTCCATGTTAGAATCTGCATACCCCCGAAACTCTTCTCTTTGGTTTTCTTTGTGTACTGCTAACATCTGAGGTTGTTACACCAAGTCGCTTCCATTGAGACAACATCTTCTTAGGAAGCACACCATTTGTCTTAATATTAGAAGTCACATCATCAGACAACTCTTCGTGTTGCACGCTCAGCATGTCCGCCTGGAACAATCTGTTCCTGGTGCTCGTGCTTCCTTGCCTTAATTGGCTTGTGTTGCTAGTGTTACCAGAAATAATTGTTGTTTGGAGACAACACGTGTTGGCGTATGAGTGGTGTTTGGTTCTTGTGTGCTGGTTGGCTCTCCGCTCCGCGCGGAGAACGGCAAGCCCGATTACCTCTTCAGTCCCGAGGGAATTGTCTTACACTTTCCCTAACAAGTATGCGAACAGGTCGATCCCCCTTACAAGTATGCGAAAACAAGTATGCGAGCAGGTCGATCCCCCTTACGATTATGCGAACAGGTCGATCCCCCTAACAAGTATGCGAACACAGGTGTTGGACAGACAGACATGGAGGGCGGCGATACGCATGGAAGAGGTAGGTCTCAGGTACGAAAACTAGCAAACTCATTTTCTATATTTTTCGTCTATTTCATTACTACTCAATCAGCGAACACGTAAAGGCAACCATGCGGATTGTGAAGGGGTAAAACCCGTAGCATCCGCAACAAGGACATGGTGTGAGCATTTCCGCATTAATGGTCAAGAATTCGTAATCCCTTAAAACGGTGATTACTTACAACTTGGTCCATAAACAATCGCGGCGCGGGTAGCGTCAAGTATTTTGCTTGCCCTGGTGCGAGTTGTGCAAGGCTATGACAGGCCGGCGTAAAAACTATGTTATATTTTTAGGAGATACTCTCCAGTCGACCCGGTACTTGCTACTGGAAAAGACTTTGGATTTGGATTTGGATTTGGATAAGTAGGTGTAGATGAAGAACTATTGTCTTCAAAGATCACACAACTATTCTCATCAATACGTTCTTCAATGTTAATAATGAAGGTGTCTTGAAAACCCAATAGAGGTTTAACTCTTTCTTTTGGTTCTCTAAGAGAAAGTTGAGTATGAGAAGTATTATTGCATAATGTTTGAAATACAAAATTCTTCTTAATGCTGACTATCACCTTCGAATTCTTGAAGACATGACCATCCAAAGAATCCGTATTTAGAAGCAATTTCTTTGAATGATTTGGCATACTGTTAAGATCAATACCAAGATTGATGCCACACCTGAACAACCTATTAACTTCAGCTACAACCAAAGTTGGTATTACGAAAGTGGTATTACACAGATTAGGTGTAGTAGAAGGAGAGGGAGTAGGTTTGAGAAAAGAGTGGATTTTAGAAGGACTGCGTAATAATGGTGGTAATGGAGAAGTTTTTTTGAATAAAGAGTGAATATTAATGGAAGGTGGTAAAGAAGATGGAATTGGAGGTTGGTAGTGTTTTATGAATGAGAGAATAGAATTGGTAGCTAGATTCTTTTGATAAGAGTTATTGATGTAATCTCCAGGAGATGAGATAGGACTGTCCTCAATAGAGATTTGAAAAGCAGGTTTTGAGGATGTCAATGGAATATCAATATCCATGTCACCAACCTCTAAACAAGTTACAGAAGGTACTGGGATAATAGGGTTGTTTTTTACCCGGGTTTGGCTTCAGTATTAAGTCTCCAAACCTCTTTCGCTGTTTCTGTTTTTTCTTTTTACTGACCCGCTTTTTCTTGTTTTTACCAAACTGTGTTGACTTTCTCAAATCCTCATTCAAATTTAAATTTGAAAATTCCCCCGAAACAGAAGCCTCCGTAACAGAATCCTGTGAATTGATTGCAGAACTTTCGGTGCTAATTTTCCCGCGCTTCTTACTCCTCAAGTTATGTGATGTAGCTGGATGCTTGACTTTAGCGTGATGATCATGAATGTTGGAAGATTTCCTGATCAAATTGACATCCTTACTTTTGATGATGTTCACTACCGATATGAAAGCCGTGTAGATACCTTGTTTGGTGTGTATCTTCACTGTTCTTGGTATAAAATTGATGTCGTTCTTGTTTGTGATCTTCATCTTCATTGCATACAAGTCTTGAAGTCTTGGTGTTGTAGGATCAATGCATAGAACCTCACCACAAAGTCGTCCTAATGCATTCATAAGGCTTGAAGACCAAAACTGATATGGAATTCCATATATTTCAATTCTAAAATCTGTGTCCAAAGCATTAGAGTTGGAAGTCCAAAAATCAGAACTCCATCGATTAATCATAATTATCAACTTGTCATGCTCAAAGGAAAACAAAAGCTTTGGATCATATAAAGGGCCATAAAATAAAGCCTGAGAAGAATTGATGGGAAATAACATTAGATTGGTTACTCCAACAATTTTTTCTAAGGTTATGGCTACTGCAGACCATGAGATAAAACATGAAGAAGCAGATAAAACAAAAGCATGTTGCCAATTTCCTAAGATGTTGGAATCCAATGATGAAAGATTTAAGAATTCTCCATCTCTAGCATTGTGGTTAGAGATCGAGGTAAAAGAAGCAAATGATCACCAAGGAAAGGTGAGTGTAATGGATGTTGCTTAGGAGGGTAAATAGGAGTAGGAGGTGTAGGTGGATGTGTTTGTTGCTTATGTTTATTCTTTAGAATTTGAGCATAGGAAACTTTGGGAGTTGGAAGTTTAGGATGTGGCAGAATAGAAGTTGGCAGATTTAGGTTTGGAGGTAAAGATTTGTATATTGTAGAAGAAAATTGGATTAAACTATCCAAAGCAGTGGCCATTGCAAACCATCCATCAAAGACAGGACCAGAAGGAATGTAAAAGGATGTAGGATTTGATTTTTGGTTTGAGTTTGAGAAGTGAATATGCAGATAAAAACCTTTCTCGTTCCGATGTTTATTAACCATAAACCATAAACCCTTCTCCTCTAATTTCCAATGAGATTTGCCTATATCACCATTTTTTGCAGCTTCAAATAAGGTTTCCTGTAACTTCTTAGCAAGATTGGATGAGATAGATCCATGAGTAGATCCATGTGAGAAGAATTCCGATAAAATAATGGTAGAGAAAGGAATGTTAGAGCTACATGAAAATCTAAAAAGTTTCTGATCTATACGAATAAATCTTTTTTCTAATTGCATGATTGAAACAAGGAAGGAAAGGATTAGGAAAAGGAAAAGGATGAAAAGCTAAAATCTAAGGTGAAGAAATTTAGAGATAATCATCACGAAAATCGAATAGATTTTTGGAAAATTTTGTTGAAAAGAAGAAAGAGAAACTCTCGTCATTTTAGGTGGTTGATTTCAACAGTGGTATATCCAAAAAATCTATCTAATTATGGTTTTAAAATTGAGTGATCATAAAAAGCCAATTAATTTTACTTATTTTTGTTTTTTAGTCTACTCCAATGCCTCAAAGTTACTATTACAAGAATGTAACTAATGTAACTAGAAACATGCACAAAATATATTGCTCTAATATAGGTAAGACTCCTGCATCGTATATAAAGGAATAGACGAAAATACAGTATGTGTCTCTCCTCATCACGACAATTTTTTCAAGAGATCACTCGTTTTACATAGCAATAATTTTTCCAAAGGCCAAAACTATGTGTTTCTTATATTCCAACAGTAAGCTCATGAGAATTTTCCCTTTTACTGCTCGGAAAACTCGTGAGATAATTTACTTTTTCAATAGCCAAGGCTCATGAACGTTTGTACCCGCGTGGCTGTGTTCACAAGACTTCACAAGATAATAACATGATAGAGTAGATGTCATATAATTTTTGTTCAAGCAATTGATGTGTGCAAGAAAATTATTGCCGCGGACAAACTTTATGCTTATAACTTTTGTTCGTTGGATGGCAGTTGTTGTGTTGGGTACTCATATACATTACTGGTTCTGCTCAGGTGCTGGTACTGGTAGTGGTGAACGGTGAATGGTGATGCTGAAATTTGGTTCTTGATACAATGGGTCATAAGGCCTAGTTTGGTCGGCCTCATTTACTCTCTGACAACCATTTCCAAATTCCAACAAATTATCAATTAGGTGGCTACGACTACAAATTAAATTGCAAATGGCCCAAGAGTTAATATGCCCACGAGTTAAAATATACCGGACTGATGGAAGCTCAGTATTGTAAACGAAAATATAGATCATTTTTTTCTACAAATGACGTCAGTGATGTGCTATGAAGTGTTAAGGTAGTTTCAAAAAGGTTCCATGATAACCCTCGTCGATACTAATGTTCAAAATTCAGTGTTGACAAGGCACCAATGTGCAAGGAAGAGCAGTGTGCATAAACAAAGAAAGCTAGCTTAAAATTTATCAAGGTTACGTATTTTCCTAGAGCTATATTTTGTTGCCCAAAATTACATCTAACATATCCTTGAGAATCTGTCCATTTCCTCTATCGATTTTCAGAAACCTGATTATCAAATTACCAAAATCATGATCACGAAATTCTACAAATCAGTAAAAACAATCCTTGTTTCAAGTTTCCACCAATATTAAGTAAAAAAAATAAAGTTTTCTCCAATATCTCAGAAGTTTTTTTTTCTCATTTTCAATAATCTTTGTGAAAATCTAATGAGTTTGTATATTATGATATTCGTATGCCGTTTGGCCTACCATAAAATAAAATTAGAGCACTAGAAGGAAAAAATGGACGGAACTTATAAATAGACAATAAAAAGTGATCATGCATGATTCTCCACATCTGGCGAATTGTGTGACCGGTTCATTTGATTCGAGTATCCCAGAAACTTCATTAAGTTATCATTTCTGAAAGATATCACGATTCGTACAACTGAGATCGAGTACTTCATCAGAAGACCCAAACTTTCCTTTTGTCTTCTCTCGCACTTCACCAATGACGGATTCTGCTCTGTGTGCACTGTATGGGTGGAAGGGAAATAACAAGTACACTGTATCTGGGAGTGCCAACTGCAGGATGTGGTTAGGAGCAGAGAGTACGATGGTTATAAGGCCATGTTGATAGGCCTCGGCCATTTACTCTCCAACACGGACCATTTTCAAAGAACCGCCCTACGTAGGTTCCTATACGCATCAAATTGCACATGGTCCTAGAGTACGACGCCTTTTTGATCGTTAGGGGGAACAGAACACTGAAATTCTCTGAGTGGTAATACTTCCTGTTAAGTGTTCAAATTGGAAATCAATGACACAAGGGCGAGTAGATGTTAAATTACACATTTTTGTGTCTTTTGGGCTTTTCCCTTATGGTTTGGCCGGTATTCTACTTCCGCGACCGCATGTTTTTTTTTTTTGCTTTTTCTTTTAATGAAAAATCAGGTTTGTAAACATAATTATCTCCCGCGCATTGTGATTCTTGTGAAGTATTAAACCAGTTCTAAAAGATTTCCATTGAAATAATTTATATCAAGTTTTCCTCCAAAATCTCACGATCTGAAGTGCTTTTCTTGCCTTCAAATATATTGTTTTGAAATTATAAATAGGTTGGAGTTGAGGATTTTCTCTCGGTTTACCTTAAAATCAAAGCAGCAGAGAAAGATGGACGAAGCTTGTAAATAGATTTTGTAACAATATCAAGCACATTGTGTGACCAGTTCATTTGTTTTGAGTATCTTAAAAAACTTCACAAGTTCATCCCTTCTCAAAGGATCTTGATATCATGGTGCACATATATCACTTGCCACGCATTCTGCTCTCTGAGTGGAAGGAAAATAAAAACGCTATGCATCCAAGAGCGTTAGTTAGATGTGGTCAGGGGCGAGTTAGGCATGTGCAAACGGAATTCGCTATCCGGCATATTAAGTGGCTCCTAAGCTCTATCAAAGTTGTATTTTTAATTGAGAAGGAGAAGGCAACCGTGTATTAAAATTTTCAATCTTCCTCGATGACCCAAATTTCGTGAACATATAACTTCGAGACATATATTT
Source organism: Papaver atlanticum (assembly GCA_023531105.1). Taxonomy (NCBI): domain Eukaryota; kingdom Viridiplantae; phylum Streptophyta; class Magnoliopsida; order Ranunculales; family Papaveraceae; genus Papaver; species Papaver atlanticum. The sequence continues at coordinate 371,195 of JAJJMB010016019.1, forward strand.
CTCATGAGGTTGTTAACAATGTTCCATTCTTTATTCTTTCTAGCCAGGTACGATGTTGTATGGCATTCAGGTTATACACCTTTTCCTATTATTTATGTTTAGTTTTAGTTTCTGTACTATCAGGAAAAAGGTATGGTGCCGGCATCTAGATAAACAAAAAAAAACAAAATGGACCAAACTTATAAATAAATAGATTAACATGATTTTCCACATCTAGCAAATTGTGTGACCAGTTCATTTGTTTTCAGTATCTTAAAAAACGTCACAAGTTGATCATTTCCCGAAGGATCTCTGGATAAACACAATCCATGTAATTGAGATGGGAAAAGGTGCGACGTGCATGACAAGCTCAACACTAAAAACCTGCTTCTTCGAAAAGGAATGTCTTTGGATCAAGAATGCATCATGTGTGAAGATGCTGTAGAAGCTTCTAGCCATTTGTTGCTTCACTATAAAGTGACTTATAAGTTATGGTTAAACCTAATTCCTTCAGGCTGGTGCTGGATTATACCAAACTCTTTTTTTGACTTGGTTCAGGGTTGGCAGCAGCTGAATCAAAGTAGTAATAAAGTGTATTGGAACTTGATACCAGCAGCTGTGGTGTGGGTTATTGAAGAGAAAGGAATGCTCGAACTTTTAAGAGTTCACACACTTTCAAAACAGATATTGATCTCATTATTGAAGCCAAATCTTTGATTATTGCTTGGGCATCAGCTTTTGGCCATATCATTGTCTCTGCAGGTGACAATTGGGATGTCATTTTTTCATAGCAGTTTCTTGTTCTCTGCTACTGTTTCCTGTAGTTTTGAATTTTGTTTGTTGTTCTTTTTTCAGCTACTTCTTGTAGCTTATTTTTTTGTAAATTCTCTAATCTAATAAAATCTTTCTCCTTCCGATCAAAAAAAAATAGATAGATTTTTTAAGGAATGATATTTTTTCACTCTAAGTGGGTGGTGTTTAGCACAGTAGATTATCAAGGAGAACTGCAATAAGGATCATGTACCAATCCACCATTGTTGGTTGCGTTTTCATTGTAAATGATTTATGGAAGTTAAATGTCAATTTTATTTTAGTTTTAAAAAGAAACACACATTCAACTATTTATAAAAGGTAATATTTGCTATTGTCTAGCGGTGGCCGCCTCCTTATTACACTAAGAGCATCTCCAACAGCACGTGTTAAAAATTCTACTTGGAATTTTTTTTGAGACCCTTATTTACAAGAATTTGTACATATAGTAAATATAGGACCCCATGACTAGAAAACCATTTCAAGCAGTATAGAGGTTTGACCCTTAGAAAATCTTGTGTGATGAAATCTTAACCGTTTAATTGTTTTTTAATTAATTTTAAAAAATAAAAAAGATGAAATGGAGGTCATTCCGGAGGTCAAGATAAGACTTTCTTCAAAACCTTCAAAATTAGTATTTCATCCCTCCTGTTTTATAGGACCTACTATTGGAGATGGATTTTGTTAAAATGAAAGTCTAAAATCCTATGTGTCACTAAAAAATAAATCTTCCACCTTCTCTTGGAGATGCTCTAAAGACCAGAACTTTACCTATTTCCTTGATCTCTTGCACTCCATGTATGACGCATTCTGCGCCCTTTGGATAGAAAATAAAAACACTATGCAACCAAGAGTGCTAGTTACTTGTGCAAACGGAATTCGTTGTCTCCGCTAGGCAGTTGCCTCTTAAACATTATTGAAGGCTACGTCGACACCGGAAAAATGTTGTTTGTAATCCTCGGCGATTTGAGACCATAATTTTGTTGCCCTTTGTTACGTTCAATCCTGGATCCACCGGTGATCTGTGGTTTCATTTCGGCTATGATAGATGGCGCAAATAACCATTTTTAATTTCCAAAGTTGGAGACACAGTAATTTTTCTACACAATTGGGGAATTACACAGAGAACAAGACTAGCGGAATAGATCGTTCATTGTTGAACTTTGAAGTACTGACACTACTGAGTTATACAAGTTCCAAGCTGTTGTTGGCTCATTTAATTGAGCAAACAGATTAATATAAATTCCAAAGGCGAAAAACCATATACTAGTGACTGTCATCTCTTCTAAGATTCAGAGATTGAAGGACTTCGGTTCCTCAGCTGCGCGACATGCACCGGTTCGATCACTTGGGTGTCTTCGCCGCATGAAATTATTTGAAATCTTTCAAGTCTTGAGCAGTCGGTCAGTAAATGTAACTTCATTGTTTGCTTGCTTGATCATAGTCTTCTTCTTTGTCGTAACTGCAAAATTATCCGGGTTAAGAAAATTTGATTAGAATGACAAAATGCAAGAAATAAGTTTTAGCTTTTATTGAGATCCAACCACTCCAAATTTTGGGCAAAATCTTAGAAGTTGAATTCCTCAAATTCAACACAAAAAGTTGAGTAATAACGGAAATTAATAGTTGATCGATGGCTCGGAACTTACAGTATATCATGATCGAATGATTGTTACCCGGAACAAGCAACTTTAGAACTGCCAGAATATCAAAGAATAAGAATTGGGTTTTTGCCCAGATTTATTGCCAGAATATCAAGAATAAGAATTTATTGGAGAAATAACCCTGAGGCAAAATAGCCTAACTACAAATTCTCAAACGTGATTGTTTCAAGTTTTCTCCAAAATCTCAAAAGTGTTTTTCTGGATTTTGAAAATGTAAATAGTTTATAAATTATGGTATTCGTATACCATTCAGCTTACCTTAAAATCAAACTAAAGCACTAGAAGAAAAAAAAACTGGACGAAATAGACTATAAAATGTGAAATGATTTTCCACAACTAGCAAATTGGAGAAATTTTTTGATGGGGGCGTTTTTTAATGGGGTTATGGGGACAAATGAGATGTTAACACGTATTTAGCATATTAATTGTTTGAATAAATAATGTTTCCAAAATTATCAAAGATAAAAATATAACCATTTAAGACAACTAATATTTTTTCCAAACATATGTTTCTTTTATATTTTTGGGAACAAAATTTATGGTAATCAATTAATATGCTAAACACGTGTCAACATCTCACTTGTCCCCCATGCTCACATCAAAAAACGCCCCCACCAAAAAAATTCTCAGCGAATTGTGTGACCAGTTCATTTGATTTGAGTACCCCAAAAACTACATTAAGTTTATCATTCTCCGAAGGATATCACGATTCATACAATTGAGATGGAGTACTTCACGGAAGATCCAAACTTATCTTTTTCACTCCCTTTGCACTTCACTTATGAGGCATTCTGCTTTCTATGTGTAGAAGGGTAATAACACTATGCAATTAACCAGGAGTACTAGTTTGATGTGGTCAGGGACAGAGCTAGCTTGGTATGTACGATGGTTATAAGGCCTTGTTGATCATCGGCCTCGACCATTTACACCTACGCGTCAAACTGCACATGGTCCAGGAGTGTGATGCCTTTTTGATCGACAAGGGGAACGGAACAGCATAATTTTCGGGTGGTAATATTACATGTTATAATTGGAAATTTATGGCGCTAGGGCTAGAAGATATTATGGTTTGGTCGGTAATCTAATAAATAACTTCGGCATTTTGTTATATTTTCCTTCTTTTATGAAAAATTATGGGAGGATAAATTTTGACATTTCCGTCCTATTGAGATTTTTCAGAAGTATTAGCCAGTTCTGAAAATGTTCCATTGATATGGAGTACTAGACGAAAAAGATCTAATTGAAATAATTGAAGAGTTACACGGTCAAATTTCTTGTTATTCAATACTAGAGGTTTTTCAATGTATTTTGAGATGATTGGAAACTCATAGAATTGTATTGAACTGATTGTGTAAACCAATGATCTATGGTATTCGGACATAATTAAACCTTAAACATTACATTATCCGAGTCACAAGATCTACATAACACTACACTATCAGTTCTAGAAGACTGCAGTACTAAACAGAGAAATATGCATGTCAGTTTCATAAGTCTAACAATTCCTAAGACTATTGCAGAGACGTATAACTTTTTTTTTTTTGAAAGAAAAAGCAAAGATTGTCATTGAAAAGCCAGCCGGCAAAGTTAAGAGTTACCGGACAATCTTTCAGACTCTAATTTAGAACTAACACACACCGGTAGATCATCAGACCATTTCCTATTGCGGTTATTACTGGACAATCTAAGTTATGAGTACAGAGTTTCTTAATAAAGCTAGGGCTAGAGATCAGATGAAGAGTAATCTTTGGATTCTTTGGTCTTCTGATTATGCTAGACCTGCGGTGATAAGTAAAAGTAAACAAGCAATTTTTGTGGTCCAAGAAAACCGATGCGCGTGCTAACGTGCAACGGCTTTATAGGTAGGAGCCGTTGCTTGTTGGGCTTGTCGTCTTCTCTAGTAATGTATGCAATGAAGGAATTAAAAAAGGGGTCAGGCATGTTGCTTCTGCAGTAGCTGCGGAAGACAAAGCAAATACCCCTTGCATACCTTGCTAGAAGATCAGCCACTTGATTACACTTCCTATTTTTAAAACACACAACAAAACTACCTAACCATTGAACTAAATGCTGACATTCCTTAATAAGAAAATCATCTTCCCGTGAAGATATGTTATGAAGACCATTTATACTATTAACCACCTTCTTGTTGTCCCCTTCCACAATGACATGATGAGCTTGCAGTTACATAATCCATTGAAGAGCTTTAAGAGTAGCTACTGCTTCAGCTTGAGTGATGTCTCTAACTCTTTCTACACTAGTGGAAAATGAGTTTTTTAAGTCTGTTTGGGATTTATAAAAACGATTTCCGATGGCTTTCTTTATGCATTAGGCTTCCCATGGAAGACGTATTGGGGATAAAAACAAAAAGAGCACCCGAGGGAGACTTAATATTCAGGGGTAGTTCAATAAATATTGGATTGTGCCACGTGGATTCTAATTAAGTCTGTTAAAGGAACTAGTTTTTATGGTCCCAAATTCCAGGCGGAATTTTTATTAGATTAATATCATTTCTCACTCTTCAGATGCACCTTACAAACCCGAGATCACCTTCAACAAAATTACAGACCCTATCTTTTGTTTCATCACCATTAACTGTTTAATTTGAAGAACAGTTTATTCATTTTAGATACTCAAAATCAACGAAACCCTAGAATAAAAATTTGGGTTGTTTCTCATTTCACAGATCGAAACTTGCTGTTAGAAATCATTTATCCTAACCTCTATCTCAAATTCAAAATCGATGTACCAGCAGAAATCAAAAGGAAACTTTGTAACTCTAGATCTAATTGTTTTTCTCCTGAAATCATTAGGGTAATATCGATTTAATTCTTGTTTCATAAATTTGATAAACTTTTAGTATTATTAACGATTTGAATTTCTCTTTATCTTCTCTCATTTTCTGCTTTTCCCGACAACAGAACTCATCAAAATGGGTAGAAGATCACTTCTCATAGTGTAATAAATAAAACCCCTAAATCTAATTTGAACATAACTATGATTCTATTTTGATCTTTTACCCTAACTAATGGTTTATTTTGTTGTTTTTTGAGTCTTTTAGGTTGAGGAAAACGTCTGCACAAAGAAGGGTTTAACAACATCATAGATTGGTATTAATTTCATGATTCTCATGGTATTGCTAAAGTTAATAGTTTTCTCTTAATTGGTTTATTCTTTGCTGCTTTTGCCCGGTTGATTTGTATGCGTTTGATATTTTTCTTGTTTTTATGAAGGTTGGTTTAGGTTTTTGAGTAGTGGGTTTTCTTAATTTTTAGGTAAGATATATTGCTTACAGCCTTGACACATTCTAAAGATGTGTGGATTGTTTGTTGTTTAGATCTATTTGCAATGAGGTTGTTTGTTGATGATTCCCCACAGAAGAAGGTTTTATTTCCAACACTCTCAGGTTAGTGTTGTCCTGTCACTTCTGTGTCTAATTGATGAATGTAGCTTGATTATGTGGACTTTTTGGTAAGAATTTGAACTGAGTATGTAGTTTATTTGATGTTTAATTAGGTGAGAATAAGTTGTTGACACAACGGCCACTACATAGGACAGGTTTCTTCTTAGTGCTTGAATCTAGTATTTTATCTCTAAGCACTACGGGTGAATCTTGGGTTGACGAGAAGCTCAAGGTAGATATGATAGTTATTGGTTCAGTTGCCAATGATCCAAAGACAGGAGCACGGCTTGGTAAAGGCGAGGTAAGGATTTCAACTCGATTGTTTTTTACCACTTGCTCGTATGAAAATCGTTGGTGGGATTGGATTACTGTTGGGAATCAGAACTATAATTGTCATGGTTGGACATATTATATAACTTCGATTGAAATAATGTTATGGTGTATGAGAGTAATACCATTAGATGAAAGAATTGATTAGTATTAGTAGTTTGACACAAGGATGTCTTTGGATAAAGTGAGGATAGCGATGTTGTCAAAGTATACTTGATTGCAGTATAATTCATCTTTCATAAAATAGCTGTAAGCAAATTTCTCGTGCACATGGTTTTGATAGGGGTACAACATTCTCAAAGTTTCTTTTTCATCAGCGTGATGCAATGTGAATAACATGAAGTGGAGTCCGTTGATTAGATGTGTATGACATACTTATACATACTTTAGAATGACCCTTCCTGTTTCAGAACTTTAGAACTAAAATTAAGGTTGCCATTTTATTATTATGGATGGTGAAGCCGCTGCAATGCGTATTTCAGATATGAACTGTTTATTTACAGAAACTTTAAAATAGAAGCTTGAAAAATCATTTTATGATTGTGTACTGTTCAAAACGTATACAGTATGAATAACTTTCAGTTATCTTCAATGCATAATTCCTGCATAATGGCTATGTAATCTCAAAAATTTCACTGTTGTTACTTGCTAACTGATGAACACATCAATCCTCATTATATAACTAGCGAGTATGTCTTATGCATCCTGTATATACATTTTAATACACAGTAAGGTTCGTTAAGTTATTTTTCCTGTGTTTTGGGGGTTTGCCATACATGGGAGCAATTGATGACAATACTCCAGTTGTCACTGAGTAGAACTTTATGTAGCTACTTTTTATATCTTCTCCATGTCAAAGTAATGCATTAAGTTCGGTTCACCTCATTTTGGAAACCAGTTGAAACGCTGATAAAATTCATGACCTATTAATCCTACAATTTCAAATCATGATTCCTTTTTTTTTTTTTTTTGGTCGGCCTCTTGACATGATTCTTACTCTGTCCTTTCTCCTTTTGTCTTCGTGTTAGTGTCTCGTAGTATTGTTTTTATTTAATATCTTACTGATACTGGTTTTCTTTAAAATATCTTATCCTTGGCCTATGAAGTCTATACTCATTGGTGCATGCCGCCGACTTGTCGAGTTATTGCTGTAAGTATCACCTTATTGTATTATGTTTCTAGACACTGCTAGATGTATGGTAATTTGAGAGAGATTTTATTTTGCAGTCACACATCTCCTAGTGTACTCATTCCTGCCCTCCGCATGGTTGGCAATATTGTCACTGGATTTGATCGTCATACCCAGGTATCAATGACTTTGTTTAACCTCTATCCTTATGAAATGTGATGATTAAACCTTTTTTGTTATGTTGGATTATGTTTTGTTTTGTCCTCTATCTAGTGTATCATTGAACTTCAAGTGCTTCCCTGCCTCATGAACCTGTTGACACAAAACCATAAAAAGAGTATCAAGAAAGAAGCTTGTTGTACTATCTCAAACATTACTGCCGGAAACAACGACCAGATTCAGGTAGTATATATTATGTTTTTAAGGTGGACTCCATTCTGTACTTGAAATTTCTGACATTTGCACCAAAAGTCTCTTGCAATTTCTGACATTTGCACTAATGGGATACGCTTTCGTTTCAATTTTCTGTAGTCCGTGATAGATGCTGATATTATTGGTCCTCTAATCAGTCTGCTTCAAAATGCTGAGTTTGATATCAAAAAGGAAGATGCTTGAGCAATCTCAAATGCAACTTTTGGGGGATCCCATGTACGTATTCGTTCTGTTTTTCTTGGGTTCAGTAGCATTGTTCTCTGGTTTAGTTCTTACTTGATGTGTTTATTTAAATCTTGGATCTTAATGTGTGACAGGTACTTCGTGGCTCAAGGATGTATCAAACCACTGTGCGATCTTCTAATCTACCTTGATACTAGGATTGTTACTGTCTGTTTGGATGGTCTTGAGAATATTCTGAAAGTTGGTGAGGCTGAGAAGACCATGGGCAACACTGATAGTGTGAACTTGTATTCTCAGAAGATTGATAAGGCAGAGGGATTGGAGAATATTGAAAACTTACAGAGTCATGACAACACTGAGATATATGAGAAGGTGGTGAATATTCTTGAGACTTACTAGCTGGAGGAGGAAGATGAAATGCCTCCTCCAGGTGATGCTGACCAAACAGAGTTCCATTTTGTAGGGACCCACCCCCAACTTCGTTCTGGTGGATTTAACTTCGGCTGAAGATTTTCCCACCGAATGACCATATTATATTTATGTATGTATGGGAGGCATGGAAAATGCTATACTGAGTTGTATCTTATTCCAGTTTGTGGGCAAAGTTTTGCTATGATTAATATATTATCTACTGTATTGGATGAATAGTTATTTTGATTTGGCTTCTAAACTAAAATTCCAGTTATCTTTCCTCTCTTGAAATGAAAACTTTGCTTTAAAATCACTAAGGGATGATGTAGTTTACTATTATGGATCACATGTTCGAGTTATTATCTTAGTATCTTGTATCTTTGTACTTAAGGAACCATTTCGCATAACTGATGTGTACTCTTCTGTCCAAAATTTACAGGAAGGTGGGTTTGCAAGGGATGAAAGTTACAAGATTGGAGAATGAGGTGACTCGTGAAGGTCAAGTCAGGTCAGGTTGGGTCAGGTTTTTTTGGTCTGGTCAGTGCACGTCATCAATAAGTTATTTGGTCCTGTTTGCATAGAGGTGCTACAAAATAGTAAGGGGTCATCGAAGAACTACGCTATTTCACTTTCCAATGAGTAAAAATAGCTATATTAAGCTTAATACTCGATTGTTGCCGGTTCTATTAAGTACCTGGTCGTTCTAATAAGGTTTGACCTCTCTTCTATAAATATTTTGTTAGCGTTCATTACAGTGGAGCTATGACAACAATGAAAACTTATGCAGAAAAGCGATCCAACTTGATTTCTTATTTTATCTGAACATCTATGAAAACTTATAATTGTATGAAAACCACTCATGATTGTATGAAAACCACTCATGATTGTAGGGGGTTTTGGTATTCTTGACTCATGTTTTTCATTATTTTGTAATGTTTCCTAACATGTTATCTTTCTTATCAAGTACTAATAGCATTTTGAGATGAAGATAGGTGAAATAATGGGTTAATATTGCAGGTACTTGATCTTAGATCGCTGACGTTGTCGAAACTGAAACTACAAATTCATCAAGCATCTGATCAGCTGGTTGACAACAATGCTCAGGAAGATCTACCTGCAACATCGGTTTACAGCCCGGTAAAGCATTTCAACACTTCTATGAAAGATATGTTACTTCCCTGTGATCCCTAGTTCTGTTGTTTTTGCATCTAATAATTTACCCATTGCTCCTAAATTTTATAATGCCTTTGCAAGTCAAGTGGGGAATCAGGCTTCTTCTTCTAGGTAGACATTCAAAAGAGTTATATGCAGCATCCATTCGTTGTCCCTGTCTGATTACATTAGATTTTTATTTTTGTGGGTAATGCTCTTTCTTTTCTTTTCATATTCTTTTGTTCTTTCATTAAGGTGTTGTGCTCAATCTAATATCTGTAATTCTACAGCCAACTGAAAGATGATTGCTTGTTTGCTGCCACAACTGCGGCATGCACTTTTATCCAGACAATTATTTTGATGTGCTGCCAAACTATTGGTCATGATGGCATTCCTCTGTGTTGGCTATCACATTTGACATTCCTTGATTTATCAAAGGCATTAGAAATATAAATTTTAACATTTGAAATCTTGCAATAGAAATATAAATTTTAGCATTTGAAGTTCTGAGATTTGGAACTTAAGTATTTTAGATGGTTAAAGTTGTAACTGTTAGCACTTTTTAATACAATTCAGTTTTAAGTTATTATCAATCTTATTTTTTGTTTAATAAATTTTTGAAGTAAAATTAATTTAATGGCGATTCAGCTGAATCAGCTTTTGATTCAGCGGGATCTATTTATTTTTATTTTTTTTTGTAAAATATATTCAATATAAACGTCTGCTTCTATCAGTAAGTATTGATAGTCTGTTCAAGGAAGTCGTTTCTGAAAAGATTCAAGGGCTCCTAGCCACAGTCGTTTTGGGAAATAAGACTACAGATTTAGGGCTCCCAGCCACAGACGTTTTTAGTGATTGTAAGGCTTTTTCTGGCAGACTTTTTTATTTTATTTTCCACTAGTGCTACCATTGTCCAGGCTTCCACCAGTTTACCTGAAAAATCTCTAATGATTAGCGCAATACCAGCAATATGGTTTCCAGGAATTATAGAGGCATCTATATTAATTTTCAAAGTTCCTCTTGGAGGAGGACTCCAATTATAAGTGTTAGTTCTTCTATCCCCAGTTCTATTTCTATTAGAGCAAGCTACCTGCAAATTATTCAAGTATTTGTTAGTGTAAATTTTATTTTCAGTACAGTAAGAGAGAATTCTGTTTTTCATGCTATTGATGGAGCATCTTTTATTCTCAAAAACCAGCTCACATCTTGACTTCCAAATAAACCACATTGTGATTATAATGAGGTTTATATTTCCTTGCTTGCTGAAGTTGATGTTAGTGTCTGAGTTGGACCAAGACTGAAGCCATTATTGAACATTATGAGCATATCTGATTTCCTGAGTTATTTCTGGAGATATAGCATTTCATACACTTCTTGCAAAACTACATTGCATTAACATATGTGTAGTGGATTCAGCTTTAGAATTGCATCTTTTACAGTTAACCTCTTGAATCTGAGCATGCCTTGCAATCCTAATATTATCAGGGAGGATTCCTTGAGCCACTTTCCATAGAAAAATTTGGCATTTATATGGGATTTTGAGATGCCAGATTCCTAACCAAAATTTAGCTTCTTCTTCCTTGTTTGCTAGGCTTTGATCATACTGACAGAGGATTGCTTTGTATGAGGAGTTTACAGTGAAGTGTCAACTATTTGTGAGAGACCACTGTAATTTATCTTCATACTGTATGGAAGGTTTGATGTTTAAAATCTTCTCAATCTGATATTGAGTGAAGTATCTTTGAAGGAGATTAACATTCCAATTTCTAGTGTGTATATCAATGAACTCAGCAACTTTCATATTGTAGGGGATGGCTTCATCATCTATGAAATTTTCCTGAATTTGAAGAGCAATGTATTCCTTTATCAAGTTATCTCTTAAATCATAAACAATTTTGCCATCTCCGATTAGCCAGATATGGAATTTCTTAACCCATTCAGTTCATGTACATATGATCTTTCATATAGCAGTGCCTTGGATATGTCATCTTGGAGAATGTTTTCTTCTTTGAAATATTTATCCTCCAGAAGAGTAGACCATTTCTTATCTTTCTCTTGAATTAGTCTCCATGCCAATTTTGTGATCATGGCTTCATTAAAGACTTTTAAATTTTAGAATCCTAATCCAACCCATGTTTTAGGAATGGATATAGAATTCCAAGATTTGAAGTAGCATCCTCTACCTCAGCTTTTATTCCACCAATATTTTCTCTAGGTTGTTTGTTGAGGAAGAATAAAGCACCCAATCTGGAACTGAGCCATTGAGTTTGTGACTGACTGAATTTGAGTACTTCTTCCTGCTTGATTCACCATTCTTACTTGCCATTGTTGTAGCCTAGTCTGCATCTTTTCTTGAATTTTTATGAAGCATTTGGTTTTGATCTACCAATGAAGAGATTGATCCACAAGTACTTTTCTTCCAGAGGCATAATGTTCATCCCAAGCATTTGACAAATGTCTTTTTTTGCTGCATCATTTAGTCTTTTGCTGAAATGTAGGCTCGATTTCTTTAGAGTCACCATTTTCCCTGAAACTTTGCAGAAGCTTTGAATTATGTTTTTGAGATTTTCTATTGAAGAACTCTTTGCAGTAGAGAACAATATGCAGTCATCTGCAAAAAATAAGTGTGAGATGGGAGGACCTTTTTTTGCAAGATAAATGGGAATGATGTCCTTCTGTTTTACTGCATTATGGAGCAATCTACTGAAGCCTTCCATGCACATTATGAATAAGTAAGGGGATAAGCTATCACCTTGTCTTAACCCCCTAGAGGGATGTATAGTTTCAATTCGAGAGCCATTCAGAAGTATGGATATTATAGATGTTGTTGAAATGCATTGTTTATCCAATTGACACCATTTCTCAAAGAAGTCTAATTTTTCCATCACCTTGATAATATAACTCCATTCCATCCTGTCAAAATCTTTTGACATAAAATCTAGCTTGACAGCAACTTCACCCATGAAAGCTTTGGAATTCTTCATGTTGAACAACTTCATGAGCAATTATTATGTTATCCATGATGTTTTGTCTAGGTACAAAAGAAACCTGCCTTGGGGAAATGATCTGCTGGGGAATTGGTTTTAATCTGTTTGTCATAATTTTTGAGATGATTTTATATAAAATATTTCACAAACTTATTGGTCTAAAATCAGAGGGTGTTTTAATACAGTTATTTTTAGGAATGAGTGTTTGAAAGGTGTGGTTAAGCTCTTTCATAAGTTTATCATTTTCAAAGAATTCCTTCACCATCTTGACTACATCATCACCCACAATCTCCCAATTTTGCTGATAAAATCGTGCTTGGAACCCATCTGGTCCAGGAGAAGACCAGGGCTTTATTTGAAAGACATTTTATTTGATCTCTTGGGTAGTTGAAACTTCAATAAGCCCGATGTTTTCAGCTTCAGTTATGCATGATGTGATTAGGATCATAAGTGCTTCATCTTCAACAGGAATGGAGGTTGTTGCTATTTCTTGAAAGTGATCTATTAGAATCTTTAATATTTCTTCTCTTGTAGTCTAATTCCATTCCCCATTCTTATTCTGCGGAGAGTGTATTTGATTAATTCTTTTTTTTTAGTTTGCTTGAGAATGAAACATCCTGGAATTTCTATCTTGATATTTTATCACTTTCTCCCTTGATTGTTGGTAAGCAATTCTATTTTTGACCTCATAAAGATTCTTGAGTTGTTGCTGTCTTCTTTGGTATTCTTCCATATCTATCTGAGGTTGACTGATGATTTGTTGGATTTGATTTTTTGCATCTTTTATTCTCCTATCAGTGTCTCCATATTCTTTGGCTTTCCATATTTTTAAGCCTCTCTTGGTTTCTCTTAGCTTATTGGCGAACTTGAAAGATTAAGTGCCCTTTTTGATGCAGTTTCATCTTTTCTTTATTTCCTCCTTACAAGATTTGTTTGATAGCCAATGTTCATAAAATATGTAAGGTTTATTGAGGTTTTAAGTTTGAGGATTAGTGTTCAAGAGAATGGGGCATGATCTGAACCTGATGGAATGAGATTTTGAAGAATGGCATTTGGAAATAACATCATCCAAGAAGTTGAACATAAGGGTCTGTCTAGTCTGGTCCTAACTTGATTTAGATGGTTTCTATGGTTTGACCAAGTAAAAGGACTTCATGTGAAGGGAATGAGACCCAGTTCAGAAATAGTGTTGATGATTATAGGATGGGACTGAGTTGGGTGTATTGGAAAACTTTGCCTTTCAGAGCTGTGCAGAGTAGAGTTGAAATCACCAATAATGGTCCATGGTATGTCCATGTTTTTTCCCATTTCATGGATAAATCTCCATTGTTCCTCTCTCTCATTATCATAAGAAAAGTTATATAAACATGTAAGAAACCATTCAGAGTTAGTTCCAGAATTTTTTATGATCAGATTAACCATATACTTGGATGAGTGAACAAACTCAAAGTCTATTCCATATTTCCATAGAAAAGCTAAGCCACCTACTCTAACTCTATCTTCATTACACCAAATGTTAGGGTATCTCATTTGTTTCAACAGATAAGTGGCTTTTTTTACAGTGGATTTTGTCTCAGATAGAAATATGATGTCTGGACTGTAGTTTAAAATGCATTTTTTGAGATGGTCTTTGGTGAGTTTATTTCCTAGACCTTGGACATTCCAGTTTAATATTTTCATTTTGTTAAAACCCAAAATTAGCTTAGCAGGGAATCTAATTTTAGAACTAAAAGTAAGTAAACAAGAATTAGAATGTAGGTTCAGACAGGTTACCATTGAATTTCCTTCTCCTGCTTCCGATCCTTGGTAGTTAATAACGTGCTTATCCCAGTTTCCAGCTTCTTGCATATTCATCCTCTGAGTGTAGTTCTCTTGCTGATCATTCTCTTCTCCTTCCTCAGTAACTTCATTCATTTGGTTTGAACTAGCTCTGGAACTTTCAGCATCTCTTGTCCTTTTAAACCTCCTTATGTTACGGCTCCTACTGCCCTGGCCTCTTTCATGAGAAAATAAGCTATTTAATTTTCATCTCCCGGACCTTGCTCATTATAGACCGAGTTGCAGTATTGTCCATCTTCTGGATTGACAAACAAGACGTACCATGTTGTCCCTTCTGCTCTTGTTGGTCTTCTTTGGTGAGATTCTAGTTTGGGCCTCATCAATATTCCAAAATTCATCCCTAGTCATATTGTACGTAATTTTATCAAGAAATCTGAAGAGTTTTTGAGATAGAGCTCTAACATCCTTAACTTTGTCCTTGCAAGAATCATTGTCATGGTCGATTATGAAGCACGAAGGGCACAGTTTATGAGGTTGCTTTTGGTAGTAAAACGGAATCCACTGAGTACAATCTGCTGCATTCTGGCTGAGCACCCCTCTGATTAATGGCTTTGTTATATCTAGTTCGATGAGAGCACCAACATCATTTGAATCCACAGGATTGGAATCTTCTGGATCAAGATCCAAGACATTTCCCAAAATCTTTCCCATTTCATTAGTGACATAAACATTTAGGAATTCTTGTGGTAATTCCTTGAAGATAACCCAAAATTGTTGCTTGTCAAAAGGAATATCTCGATAATTTTGTGTTGGGTTCCATGGTTTGATAATCCATAAGAATCCATCCAAACACCACCGAGCTTCAGAGAGAACCCACTTCCATTCATCTTTTGTTTCGAACTTGACGACT
The DNA here is from genome assembly GCA_023531105.1 of Papaver atlanticum. Lineage (NCBI taxonomy): Eukaryota > Viridiplantae > Streptophyta > Magnoliopsida > Ranunculales > Papaveraceae > Papaver > Papaver atlanticum. The sequence goes on from JAJJMB010016019.1 coordinate 386,364, forward strand.
GTGAAGAAATTTCTGTTTTTCTTCCTTAGTTCAAAATTTCCTACATTGTTTCCCCATAGTAATTTTGCATATTTCTCAGCTGAACTTCTGATCATATTGATGTGAGTTATGACCTTACCAATGATGTCGTTTCCTTGTCTTTGAAGACGAATGTTGGGACTGATTTGGGATGCATTGATAACCTCTCTTATGTCATCAGATGACTCAATTGAAGCTGAGTCAAATAGATTGGCAAGATTGTTGATTTCTTTGGAAGCCATGGATTTGTGTTGCAAGATAAATTTTTGAGATATTAGAAGGACGATGATGCTTGGCAACCAAATCAAACTCCAATTTATATTTGTGTTCCTGCAACTTGAGTCTGCATCTCGTTTAATCGAAGTGACGGATTCTTCAAGGTTGCTTTTGATTCGAGAAAACTATCTTAAACTGGGATAAACGTCATTGAAAAGCTACCAAGGTCTTAAACAAGACAAGGAAATTCTGAAAAGGTTAGAACCTGCAGGCCATAAAAAAATGAACAGTGTGAGAAAGTTTTGGAGAGAAGCAAATCAGAAAAGATTCCTTTTGAAAAGAAATTTAAGCACTAAACATCGAAATAAACCGTTTAAAAGACTTATAGGAATGAAGCAGAAGTCTTCAACGGTAACATTAAAGTACAAATCTAGGCATGCAGATTTTAAATGAAGATCATTAATGGCGGAATCGGTTTCTGAGTTGGTGACCGATATGAAGAGCGTGACTCGTTACTTTATTCAGATGTGTTATTAACACAAAACTGGTAATGTTCGACGTATAACTTTGCTATACTTAAAATATATTACCCTTAAATTCTTCCTAGTTTTCAAACATAATTTGTTTCAAATTTTCCTCCAAAATCTCACGGTCTGAAGTGTTTTTTTTCTTCCTGCTTTCAAATATTTTTTCCCAAAATTATAAATTGGTTGAAGACTTGAAGTTCAGAATTTTCACTCATGTTTGCCTTAAAATCATAGTAGTAGAAACATATGGACGAAGCTTATAAATAGACTAATAGTGAGTAACATGATTTCCCACATTAAGCAAATTGTGTGACGAATTCATTTGTTTTGAGAATCTTGAATAACTTCATATGTTTATCCCTTCTCAAAGGATCTCAAGATGCACATCACTTACGACGATGCGTTCTGCTGTGTTTGTGTAGAAGGAAAATAAAAACACAATGCATCCAAGAGTGCTGGTGGGATGTGGTCAAAGGCAGTGGCTCCTAAAAGCTACTTATGTTCTATTTTTAATTGATAAGGAGATGTCAACCATGTTTCAAAAAGTTTCAATGTCGACTTTCTCACGTTCGTTATCAAAATTTAAAAGTTTAAATTTTTTTTAAATTTCAATCTCTCCAGTTGTCCCAAAATTTCATGAACATATAACTTGGAGACATAAGTTTCTCATGGGTAGTTTATGAACAATGTTCCATCCTTCATTCTTTCTAGCCGGGTAATTAAGATGTTGTGTGCCATTTCAGTGTTTAGTGTACCATTTTCTATGGTTTATGTTTAGTTTTAGTTTATGTGAACTCGATTTGTGCGAAAAAGGTATGGTGGTGGTTAACTTTGGTTGCCGCTTTCATCGTAGTACGGTGGTTATAAGGCTTTGTTTGGTCGGCCATATGTACTCATCTGACATTAGAGAGACCATCATCACAGTTTTTTACGAACTGCAGGCTTCGTGTCCGAAGACTATACGTCTTCTTGATTTGTTTGGGTAACACAAAAGAAAAAGAAAAACTCTGTTGAAAAACTCTTGATTCGATATTAAAAATTTCGTCCAAATCTTTATCATTATTACTATTACTGTTACTTTTACAAGGTATTGTGCAAGTAGAGTTCATTGCCCGATTAGAGCTACAAATTTAACTGAAAATATGCTAAGATTATACCTTAAGTAACTGCTAAGCCATCAATTGCAATTTCCTTCAAACCACTTCAAGTGAGCAGTCCGTGGAAATAGAAAAGGCAAACCTTAATTCTGATTCTCAAACATGTTTTAAGTTTTCACCAGTGTCTCGTAATTATTTTTCTCGCCTTTAAATTTCCTATTTAAAATTAAAACAAAGATGGGTTAGTTACAACATTTTTCTGATGAAGTTCATTAAAAAAGGTGACATTCATATGCCTTATGGTTATGGTCTACCTTAAAATCAAAGCAGTAGGAAAAAACAATGGATGAACTTATAAAAAGACTTAACAATGAGAGTAGCATGATTTTCCACATCCAGCAAATTGTGTGACCAGTTCATTTGTTTTAACAGTATCTTAAAAAGACCTCACAAGTTTATCATTTTTCGAAAGGTCTCCCGATAACACGATTCATGCAACTGAAATGGGAGTACTTCACAATTTTCATCATATTCCGGAGCCAGTGGAGGTGGTTTCATTTCGACTATGATGAATGGCTTGAAAAACGATTTTTTCGAAGACAATGGAGGAATTCATCATACAACAACACTAACCGAATAAATAAATCTGGTAACTGAGGGTAAAAACTTTCATTGACTGATGAACTTTGAAGTACTGAGTCTACCAACTACGAGTTATACATGTTCCAAGCTACTGTTGGACTTGGCTCATTTAACATGGTAAACAGACTAATTACAAATTCCAAAGGGGACAAACCATATAGTAAATTAAACAACCATATATCATCTCTTCCAAGATGTAGAGATCCAAGCATTACTTAGGTGTCTTCGCCGAATCAAATTATTTACTACGCGCATTGTTTTAACATGTACATGAAAATCTTCCAGGTCCTGAGCAGTTAACCAGTAAATATAAAATCCACTGCTTTCTTGAATATCGTCGTCTTCTTTTTCAGGTGTCATAATAAACTGTTGAGAAATTTGATAGCAAATGAGACGATGCAGGAGCCAAATATTATGAAATGCATTGAAATATGTAATCTAGATAGAATTAAGATGACGCTTTATCTCTTAATTGAGATGCAAAATTGGGAAAATCTTAGAGGTTGAGTTACTGGCAAATTAAAACATTGAGAACACGGAAATTAAGATCTGAATTCTGATAAGAAAGAAAAGAAAAAAAAGATCTGAATCTTGATCGGATGATCGAAACTTACGTATATCATGACCGGATAATCGTCACCTGGAACAAGCAACTTTAGAACTAATGCTTTTGAAGTCTCTGATGAAGTTATTATTATTGCCGGAGTTGTTCTTTTTGTTCGACGGAATAATCTTGTGACGTTGATCTTCATGGTGATGACATCCTTCATCGAAATTCTGAGCATAACTAACAGCATCGTAATGAAATGTTAATCGTTTTTTATTAGAACCACTGCTCATCGTTGCTCCGCATATACTCATAATCTTTTTCTGGCACACTAACCTTCTCAACAGATTTCTCCATCTTCTCTTAATTCTATTCACAACATCCTGACTGTTATTACTCGTCGGAGCACGATGAATCCGAGTGTAGTAATCTTCGTGTTTAACCGGAAAACAAGACGGAGATGTTGTCATCGGCAAGCAACTACCAAAATATTTCGATTGCGGTCGTCTATGAATCAACTCTCCACCACCCATTTACCTATCGATCTACGGCACTCTTTAGCAACAGAATTATCTTGGATGATCTTCTACTGTGGACGCCGGATATTTGGAGGAAGAAGGAAGAGGTTTGAAGGAGGAGTATATGTGGGAAAAAAATTCGGAGCTTGTGATGTGTTTTGTTTTTCTCGGATTATGAATGTGAGTGAATTATGGATCGAAATTGTAGCATTTTTTATGGTTTTTTGTCTCATAATAAACGTTAAAATAAAATTAAAATTACACCACGGCAGTATCTAATAAATTTTATGATTTCTCTTCTTTTGGAATTTGGAGATGTTTTAAACTTTTAACCTTTTATTTTGTTTTTACCTGCATTCAGCTTGTGTTCTTACGTCTGTTGGCATCATGGTTTCACAATTTATTCTTATGGGCACGACTTTTCTACATGTTGTCAGTGTTTGCTTTCCCAAAATTAGAAAGTGAAGTAAAGAAGTCGCTGAGATTCTAAATGTATGATAAGAAAACTAGGTAAGCTATTACTCTATAATTTGTGTAATATTAGAATTTGAAGCAAATAAAAAGACACCTTAGTTATCCTAAACACGTCAGATAAGCAGATTAGGTGAGTTACGTGACTCGAAAATAAAAATTGTGGTCGGTTCTTTTATAAATGAAATTTTGCTTCCCAGGTCAAAAGAAGAAATGATTTTGTTTGGGATCTCCCTTGGAATATTTCTTCCATCAGTCCAGATATATTTAGTTCACTAAAAAATAAATTACAGTATAATGTGAAGAATAGTTTTATACCTTCCTCAATAGAAATTTCAGAGTTATATTTTGATCCAAACTGTAAATGTCATATACCACGCTATACCTCATGTTCTCGAATCAACTTGGAAATTATAAACTACCCAAAAAGTTAACACCCAAGGTGTTCCCCATCGATAAAGTATGATTGAAATGCAGTGTAAAAAAGACCATGGTGCTGAGACCCACCCACTAGTGAAAGGGTAAATGGCAAGAAGACCCATTGTTATTGGTAAAACTGAACCATCACCAGCAGTGGAGCCACTTACCCACCTCTCTCCTCGATCCGTTTTGGCTATTGGCGGTTTCAGAGAATCAAATAGTCTGTCAAAAAATCAAATGATAAACCGAGAAAAATGTTTTGTTTTATCGTCTTTCTGATTCGGTATAGGATTCTGTTCATGCAATGTAGATGGTATATTGGATCAGAAACTCTTGGTGAACCACGGTAAAACCGCATACACAAAAATACCAATAAATTAGACCTCTTGTTTTCTTCTGAAGGGCAGGGCCCATCATATCTGTGTGTATGCGGTTTTACCGTTGTTTGAAACCACGGTTCATATAGAACCACTAAAATTGGATTCTTTTTTCCTACCACTACCGCCGAATCGAGGTAATGGGTGTCTGAGACAAATGTCTCACCGTTTGGATCAATCAATAAAATAATGCGCACCTTATCAGCTTAGAGGCCACGAATCATAGAATTTAAAATTGGATGGATTTTTTCCGCCACACTTTCATGGTCCTCCTTTTTTTTATCAATCTTTTTTTCTCGATTTCATCGAAATTTGATCATTTTTGAAGTTTTTTTCTTTAATTGTCGATCTGATCCGAACTTTGCTGTTATATTCATTTTCAATTTCAACTCAATTATCAAAAACGATCTGTAACAACCAGGAATTCGATTGAATTCAATAATGAAGCCTGATGATGATTTTCAATTTTTTCATAAATCCGTACCTGATCCATCAACCCAGAAGAAATTTACACCCAACTTAACGCGCACCCACCATTTCAGTCCACTTTCTTGAGCTCGGTAACCGACTCAACCGAGTCACACCCCCTCTTCTTAAATCTACTGAGCTCTCAAATCTCCATCAACTACAGCTGATCAACTATGTACCATGAGTCCATGGTGTGATGACGAACCATTGAAGATGTTCCATGGACGTACCAATTACTATTACTCAATTTTTCTTTTCTTCTACTAATAGCATAAATGTACCGATTACCACTACCCAATTTTCTAAATCCATCATCCAATCAATCAAATTAGATAAGTTTGCTGAACTAATTAAATGCTTTTGAGTTCAACTGTTCAACCAAATCAATGGGTGTTGGATGTTCTTATGTACATATAGTAGTAGAAGATAACAGACAGATAGAGAGATTGAAAACTGAAGCAGTCGGCGGAGAAAATAAAGATGAGTTTAGGAACCAAAAATGACAAGACTAGCCTCCTAGCAACATGCGACAGCGGGCCTTCAAACACGTGTTAGGCGGGCGTTCCAACACGGTCTTGGTAAATTTTTAAAGTACAAAAGTTACAAATCCAAATCCAAAATGTTTTCCATTAACAAATACCGGGTCGACTAGAGAATATCTCCTAAAAATATAACATAGTTTTTACACCGACTTGTCAAGTCTTGCACAACTTGCACTACAGCAAGCAAAATATGTGTTTTTTACTACACAATCGCACATAAATCTTTTTTTCAAAGCATCAATTGCACTTATTATACAAGTCACGGGGTTTTTTCATCGCAAATCACAAAAAAAATCTTTTAAAGTTCTTTTAAAACCCAATAATGCATAGTGCGTTGGCGTCGGCCCTAACTGCTGCAGCACTCGAGTGATTTGATGATTAAGTTTATTTTTATTTTCCGATTAACGATGACGATTACTTATAATTATCCGGATTCGCCTTTCGTTGGTCCCAGCTAGTCAGTGGTTCCTTGACTGCAACCCCCAGTTTATCTACACACGTCACACAAGCCACGACACTAAGACTGTTGTCCAAGCAAAGGGGTCGAGGCAAAGAAAATTAAAATTAGTTTGCCACTCCACTTGTATTTATGGTTTGCCATCATGTGGACACATCCATATCTCTATATGGTGATGCTACAACTGATCAGTCATTTAGCTTATTTGCATCCGCTAGTATCAGTTCCTTCTAGCTTGTTTCCATACCAGACGCACAAGTTATTGCTTATCCGGAACACAAGTATATTTCCGATGATCAGAAAAGAAAAAATAAATTGCTTTATTAATTATTTTTATTTATTTTTTGCTTCTAGATATCATTATAAACTTGTGCTTTCAAACTAATTTCTAATTTTTATACTTCTAGAACCTAATAAAAACTTCTCAAAATATTATCCGTTATCATTTTTCAAGATTGAAAATCCAAATGTTCCCCTTGTAACCACTTATATTTCTTTGTTATATATTTTTAATCATTTTCCAAATCACCTCCGAGCTAGCCAAAATATAAGTCTTAATTAGACGTCGTCATAATAACAACTTGATTAAACTTGGCACTACGGAAACTTAAACTTAAATACTACTAGGTGTTGGTGGGGTTATCTATTTTGGAAGACGACCGGGTTGTTTACTCGCATTTATCAAACCCATTACATTAACTACCGATGGTTACCTTGATTAAAACTAGAAATAATTTGTAAATATTTTTGAGAGATACAAAGGATACTGTTGGAAAAAATATCTTCGTTACCGATTCTCCAATAATACAAATCGTGTATTATCCACCGATCTGTTACAACTCTTGTAACATGGTTTTCATTTATGTATTACATCTCGTAATACCAACAACAAAACAAGAAAAATATGATAGAAAAAGAGATGATCAATCTAAACGAAACTTAAACAAACTTACTTGGGTGTATTGAGGCGAGTAATCTCTACTTAAGACATTTAGTGCCCTGTACTTCATGCTGTAACAGTGTATGGCATTTGTCTCCAGTATTCAACAATACCTTTAGATCTTCTCGCGGCACTCGAGGATCACCAAACATCGAACGTGAAAGATGTAGCACAAACTCTTCTTTGGACTCTTGAAGACAACATGCAAACTCTAAAATTTTAGTACTACTTTATTACTCTAAAACCTTATTAATGCAATGAAGAATATGTGGGGTTTATCACTACACCAAATTATGGGATTAGAAACAGAATGAAGCCGTTACGAATTGGGGTTGTAACGGCCGTTGCCTGTTTCAAAAGTGGGTATTACAATTTTTTTCGTAAAGGAAATGTAGCCGTTACGAATTTTTGGTTGTAACGGCGTTAGAACAGAAGGGAGCCGTTACGAATTGACATGTGGTAACAGCTGAGAGCCGTTCGAAATTTTTGTTACTACAGGGTCGTAACAGATTCAATCCGTTACGAATTTTTTTGTAACTCCAAAAACATTGCTGCCAGTCAACATTGACCAATTTTGACCAGGTCAATACGACTGGCAGTTCATTTTCCGCTGGAAATATGCCGGAATTCCAAACTTACCTGCATACACTTATCATTCCATCTATCATCCACATTCATTCAATTCATATCAATCATATCAACATTCATTCAATTCATATCAACATTCAATCTATTCATATCAGAAAAGAACATAATTTTTATAAGTACCAATTTTTTTTTGTTAAGTAACAAATCTGAGGGAATACATAGAAAGATCTCATGTTCAGTTCATTCTCAAAAACTACATACAAACTTACTCAAAACTTGCAGATACTTCCCAAACATCAGTTGCCAAGCATTCTTCAACAAGTTCTCCGTAATCCCTGGCTTTAGGTTCATACTACACCACACAAACCAAAAACATCTATAAGTAAGGCTGCCAAATTTATGAAATTTACAAGCAGACAAGACTGGACATATAGAGAGGTCACAGGCTCTCAACATGGTATTTTGCTTATGCAGACAAAACCGAACCTTCCAAATTTTGGAGAACAAATTCTGCCAATTTATCAGGCTCTCAACATGATACATTCATTGCAAGATTATGCTTATGCACTATGGACCCTATGCAGTTGTGGGGCCACAAGTTCATAAGCTCTCTCGCTCGTGCAACAAACTAAAGTCCATGACAACATGAGCTTATACTAACAAAATTCAACTAGCTAAGATATTACAGCTAGGTTCTAATTGATATACCAACAGCTTGACAACAAAGTTTCACAGACAACCAAGGTAAAATGAGAACAAAAATTCTAGAAATCTGGTCACTACACCTCATGCATGTTATAATCAGGATTGCCTAAAATACAGAATGTTTTTCGCACAGTACATAAGATTCTCCACCTTAACAAAGGTTGTTACCAGCTATAGACCTTTTTTTCCCTAAGATAAGTAGCAACTTGAAACCACATTACCTTGCGAATAGCATCAAGCCCATATAGTAGAATTGATAAAACTGACCCTCACTTACTCCATCCCTGAAAGCAGAAAATGGATCAGAAAGAAGAAGAATAAACACTAGACAAAAGCCAATTAGCTACATTATGAACACAGATTAACTGAAACTACCTGTAAAATATAATACGCTGAGGCTTCTGTCCAGTTTCTCTAAGGAAAGCGATAAGGAATTCCCTAGTTCATAAAAATATCAAAAAATTAGCCAAACCAAACGCCGGATATGCAATTCAGGTCCTAGTAAGGAAAATAAATTGAAATGGCGAAGATACAGAATTATTTCATAATGCTCAGAGTTCAAGTAAACGAAAAGATAATGAAACATATAGAAAAGAAGAGCTATAACTCTTGATTAAGTTTGCTTTCCCCTTTACACAAACACAGACCAAAAAACATATGGAAGTTTCAATTAGGGAAGGACTTGTAACCTACCAAGACTTTTGACGTATCAACTGTCTGAACTGTAGGTGGTGGAGTTCCAGGTGTTGAAGCTGCAGATACTTCCAATGGCTGAGTAGGGACTTGGAGCTTGCATTGAAGCACCATTGCAGGTCTTTAAGAAAATCCTGGTGCAGTGTTATTACCTGCAGGTCATTGAAGCACTCATTCCCAGTCATTTTGCAGCAGGCTTTGCAGTAGGTTTAGCCTCCTGAAGGAATGAGCAGTGCAAATAGAATTCAGTAAAATATTATGGGACACAAGAGACAAAAATGATGATACACATTCTGATAGGCTTCACATCCAACTGATCTGGTCATGCAAACTTGTTCAGGGACTATGTATAGATGAAACATTGTGCTTAAGCATATCAAAGCTTCCTGTGTTACTCTAATTTAGACAATAATATAAAACATGTGTGTATTAATTTCAATATAAGTAAAAGGAGATTTACCTCTGATGTCTTTAAGGTTTGGCACAATGCACAAGATCACTACATGCTCGACGTTTTTGTTCTTCGCATCCTGTATGCAAACAATTCGAGAAAGCAAGGACCGTCTTAGAAATTAATAGCCATAGGCAACTTAAGTATTCAAATGAATCTAAACTTATGATAACTGATAAGATAGGTATGCAGAAAATTGAACTGAATCAAACCTCCACAAATTCGTCTCCAACAACAACAACATATGATTTCTATGTAAAGCCAACACTAAACTATCTCACAAGTTAACCTACAAATCAACTTAACCCATGATTTCATTAATCTTCTTCATCCTGATATGAGAATGACCATTCATCCTGATATGAGAATGACCAAATTGCAAACCTAAAACTACCAATCCTTCTTCTCAGAAGTTACCACAGATCCGTCTTCTACAAACCTAAATCATCATCAATTGTTCAATTCAAATCAGTTCAAACCCCTAAAATTAATTGAACCCATCTCTGTAACTCAATCACCAACAAAATCCCTATTTAATCTTCAGTTCTTCATCTCTTTCTCGCCATGAATCAGCAGCAGAAATTTGAATTCTAATCATATGTTCTTCGCAGCATCAGAATCTATCGATCACAACACCCCTCTCTTACATCTGCTTCACCAATCATCCGAAAACAAAGAAGAAAAAGAAGATTAAGATTCAAAACAGGAAGAAAAAAAACCTATATATCGAATTTCTAGCCTTGGAAGAAAGATAAAAGCTATTTAGATTTATCAATACCTTGAAGTGAAGAGGAACCAATACCCTTTTCACCGAAATCCATCTATATACTGATACCCTAATTTTTCTGAAATCCATCAATCTCCATCGACTCAGATTTGTCATAAAATAGATATTGAAACCCTAATTTCTACTTTCTCTATCTCGCTTTGTACAGGACAAGCAGATATTAATAAAAGAAAATGAGGAGATAAAACAGAAAAGAAGAGAAGAGAAAGAGATTTGATCGAGAGATCGATGGAAGAAACTGAGAAGAGAAAGAAGTTTCTCTTTTTCGCCTCTCTGGTTTGAGATTTTCGACGGAAGAAAAAAAAAATTTCATTCGAGAGATAGGACTTAGGGTTGGATAGAAATTTTATGATTGAAACGCATCTCGAGAATAAAATAAAGGGTAGAGATATCCGTTTAGGCATAAATGGTGTAGATGAAACACAATAGCACGCATGTGAATGGCACGCGCACATACCCCAGGTGTTAGGACCCAAGTGTGACCAACAGGCTAGCCTATAAATAAAAAATCGTAACGGCTTTCCCTTGTTACGAACGGCCATTTGTAACTCTTTGAGAAATCCTTTCATGAAGAGTCACAACCCTTAGTGGAGAGTCACATCCCTTGGGATAAGACACTACATATTGAAAAGGTTTAAGTGAGTGGACACATCCATTCACACTAACTAACTCATATTTCTATTCAAAATTCCAACAGATACCCACTTTTGAGAGATACAAAGAATACTTATCTATCAGGAATGCAAATATCTCTACGTGGATAGGTCCCAAATCTACGATCCACCCCCTTCTTCCCCCAAAGAATAAACCTAGAAGTGGTGTCACATTGTGATAATAACTCATTACAAAAAATCCTCATCTCCAAAACACTTTCCAACAAAAACATCCCTTTCCTTCTAGAGAAAGACAATAATGAGTTAAATTTCAAAGTGCGATTCTACCTTCTGTCAAACCAAAGAAAACTTGCAACCAAATTAGAAGGATATGTCTGCTAGCTAACAAGCTTAAAGCAAACAAGAGGGTGCGTACTTCTTCTCTATTTCCCATCATAAGGATCACTATGCATGTTAATCAATCAAACTTTGAAGGTATTTATGTAAGGAGCAGATCAAAGGAACTGTGAAAAAATGATTTTTGTATAATTATATTATTAGGAGGAATTTCTCATTGACAATTCATGTTCCATGGTCGACATACCTATATATACAACTGTCGATGCTTCTTCGTAGAATCTCTTCTCGTCTGCTCATTATCCAAGTCAATATTCTTATAACCAAGAGCGGAAATATATCTATCTGAAATCGTCAAACATTATTATGTTTTATGTTTGACTAGTATTAATGTGTTACTATACGATGAGCACACATTTCTAAACTGATAGATGTATATGTACATAAATGGATGTAAAATCTAACTGATTTAATAACAATGCATGTAAAACCTGTTCGACGAAATACTGTTGTGACGTTGATCGTGTTGGTGATGACATCCTTCATCGAAATTATGAGCATAACTAACAACATCATAATGAAATGTTAATCATTATGATGCAAAAGCTTATGGAAGAATGTTGTGAATGCGACTCATGACTTACATAATATAGTTCAATTTACTGTGAGAAATGGAAGAGGTATTCGTTTCTGGAAAGATAAATGGTTGAACAGAGGATGCTTGAAGGATATTTTCCCGGTGATTTATGCTGCAGCCAGAGATAAAGACATTTCGATTGCTGAGATGATTGTCTCTAATGGTTGGAGAAATGATTTTAAGAAGTCTCTGGATGCCAATGAGAGGCTTGAATGGGACTTACTCAGAAGAGATTTTGGCAATATTCCTGTGCTAGTAGAGGAGGAAGATGAGCTGCAGATTATGGAGGATTTCTCAACAAAGAAGTGTTACGACATCTTAATGAGAGAAATGGATCCTTGTTACTTTGAAATACATTTGTGGAAGAGCGGCATACCCAACAAGGTGAGTTTTATGGTGTGGGCATCTTTTCATTACTCTCTTCCTACAAGAGATATGTTGAGCAGTCGAGGAATGCAGGTGGAGAATGAAATTTGTGTGTTATGCAACTCTGTAAGGGAGTCTTCTGATCATATATTCATTCATTGATTTTATTCTTTTGAGCTATGGGATTATTTCATTAAGGCTTTCAAAATCTCTTGGCCTTTACCTGGAACTTTACTTGGATTGTTTGATGCTTGGTGCTGGAATGTTTTACAAGGGAGAGGGAAGAAAGTTTGGGACATCATTCATTTTGTAATTTACTGGATCATCTGGGATGAGAGAAATCACCGTGTCTTTGGTGAAAGACACAAGAGCACGGATGAAAACATTGATCTGATAAATTAATTTGTAGTGTTATGGTGTAGTGAGTCTGAAACTTTTAAATTTGATGATCCCAGCCTCATATGGAGCAATTGGGAGTTGCTTATGAGCATGTAATTGTAGCTCAAAGCACTTTTGTTTCTTTTTTTCTCTTTTAAGACAACCTTCTCCGTTCGAAAAAAAATTGGAATGTTAATCGTTTATTATTATAACCGCTCATAGTTGCTCCGCATATACTCATAATCTTTCTCTGGCACACCAACCTTCTCAACAGATTTCTATATGTTCTTTTAATTTTGTTCATAACATCATGACTATTATTACTCTTCAGAACACGATGAATCCGAGTGTAGTAATCTTGGTGTTTAACCGGGAAACAAGACTGATATGTTGCCATCGGCAGGCAACTACCGAAGTTTAGTTATTGCGGTCGTCTATGAATCAACTCTCCACCACCCATTTACTTATCGATCTACTACACTCCTTGGCGACAGAATTATCTTGAATGATCTTCGATGCGGAACGTCGGACGTTTGGAGGAAGATGAATGAGGTTTGAAGGAGGAGTATATGTAGGAATTCAGAGCTTTTGATGTGTTTTGATTTACATGGATTAGGAATGTGAGTGAATTATGGATCAAAACTGTATGTAGCATTTCATTATGTAATATAAACGACATGGATATGACACATTTATGGTTTTGTCTCCTAGGAGCGTCCATAATTGACGAGCAAAAGATGGAGCAAAACCAAATATGGTCAAAAAACCAATCTCAGTTAAGCGAAGTATAACCAAATATGATCGGGTCTTCTCAGGTTCGGGAGTATATTTGGTCTGAAATCCCCTATATTTGCTCGAACGGATATATAATCAACATTTAAGAGTAGGCGCATGCATAATCAACATCTCGTAACAAGCACAGAGTGAAGCATTCGCTTGATAGTGGAGCGGAGATATTAAGTTCGCCTAACCAACTACAATACAATCAGGCGTAAGTACGTATAATGTTCGCCTGATCACCAAGCCTAACCAACTACACTGCCATCAGGTGAAGGTATAATGTTCGCCCCATTCCAGGCACAAATATAATATGCGCCCCACACGAAGCGCAAGTGCAATGTGCGCCTGACTAAATTTACTCTTTTTTCCATTGAGCTTCACGTCTAAAAGTACCAAACTTTTAGGTTTTTAGTTGGTCTTTGTTCTCTTCTCCATCTCATGATTGTGGACGGTCTAACAGACATTAAAGTTACACCACGTCAATATTTAAAAATATTTACGTTTTCACTCCTTTTGAAAATTTTGGATATTTTTAAGCCTTTAAATAATTTATTTTTCTTTTTACCTACATTTTGAGCTTGTTCTTACGTCTCTTAGTATCGCGGTTTCACAAGTGTCTAAGTTGATTTATTTTTAGGTTCGCAACTTTTTTACGTGATGTACGTGTTTGCTTAATTGTTTTTGCAAAATTAGAAATTAGAGTAAAGAAGTCACTTAGATTCTATATATGTATAGGTAATTAAGTAAACTAGATGAGCTGCATATCACTACAATTTCATAAAACTAAAATTTCAAGTTAATAAAAGGCAATTTCATAAAACTAAAATTTCAAGTTAATAAAAGGCTCTTTAGTTTCCTAAACACGTTGGGTAAATAGATTAAGTGAGTTACACAACTTAATCATAAAAATCGTAGTCGGTTCTTTTATTATTAATGAATTTGTGCTTTACATATCAAAAGAAAAAGCAATTTTGTTTGGTTCTCTCCCTTTAGGTAATTTCTATAATTAGTCATGATATCTTTATTTCACCAAAAATAAATTACACTTTGAAATAAAGAATAGTTGTACAACGAACTCCTTGGAAATTTTGGGGTTGTGAATGTCATATATCATTATGCCATACATTTTGGAATCAACTGTGGTATCATTACTTACCCATAACATTACCACACAAAAAAAAAATCCCAGGATATAAAATATTACCATAAGAGGTATTCATTTCACTACATATACATGGTTGTCAAAACCTCCGAATGAATAACCATATTGGATTCGGACAACTTTAACTTCTACTAAATCCTCAAACATGATTTGAGTTTTCTCCGATGCCTCATAAGTGTATTCCTCTCCTTTATATTCCTTTTTTTCAAGACAAAAATAGGTAGATTATATTCTTTTTAGATAAATTTTCCTCGGGATACTTATATCTGCAATGGTGTACCTTAAGATCGAAGAAGTAGAAAATAAATGGGAAAAACTCATAATATAGAACAACGTGACTGCGTGAGTTTCCATCTAAAAATATCCTGTGATCAGTTCATTTAATTTGAGCACCTCAAGACCGTCAAAAAATTATCATTTTCTAAAGGATCTCAGGTATCTTAAAACTGAGATGGAGTACTTCACCGAAGACCCAAACTTAAGGTTGTCCGGGACGATACCAGGTTTAGCAAATAGGAGTAGTTAACCCCTTTTTAAAATATAAAAGTTATTTCAATTAAAATAAAATACATTATGATGTAAAGATTAGTTTTACAATCACGTTTAATTCCCTGGAAAATTAAAGTCGTAGTTTAATCTAAATTGTGAATGTGTCATATATCGTTATTCCTCATCTGACGACCAAAGGGAGTCCCTATGTGATGAAAAAATCTAATTGATGTCAGTCACAACAAATGTGGAGAGAAAATAAAATTGAATTTTTATACCAAATTGAGTTATAATTTTAGATAACTAAACAAATTTTTCAACAATTCCAATCAACAACAATCAGACCAACAAATTATCAGTTCAAAGTTTATCTAATCATCCACTGAATCGATCAGATGATTCGGAATGCAATCGAATTGCAGCAGCAGAGAAACGGGTAAAGAAGATGAACTACTCGAATACGGACTTCACTGGATCCGACCCAATGATCCATATTCGACCCGAATTAAAAAACCCAAAAGAAATGAATAAGGAATTGGAATTTCACAAATTGAAATGGAAATTTTGTGAAATCGAAAAGGAAAATTAATATGATCAACCCATTCAACAGATTTAAAAACAAGTTTTCATTAACAAATTTCAACTTTTTGTTACAAAATGAAAGGAAGAAGAATTAACTTTTTGTTACAAAAGAAACATACTTCCACCTAGCGTTGTACTCTCCCGACCGATTTAACTCGTTCCATCTATTTCACTTAGCTGTTATTCTTTAACCAATGAACTACATATGTATCGTAAGTAAATTAGGTTAGCCTTATCACTCACAGTATGAAAAAATTAGTACCCGAATAAACAGAAAAAACATTTTAGATTTCCTAAACATAGGGGTGAGCATTTGGCCTGAAAATCGGTGGTTTGAATCCGGCCAAATTTTTTTCTTTTGCGAATGGATGCCCAAAACTTTTACTAGTGGATTGGATGTGGATACAACTTTTAGGATCCGGCAAATTTTGGATCGGACACAGATGCACTCTTGAAAATCTGTTGGACATCCGCATCCGTTAGATTTAAAATACTTATAATTTTTTATAAAATATGATGTTAATTATGTATTTCAATAGTCCACCATATAGTCGATTTATCTTTTCATCAGTTTCTTTCATCCAACTTTTAGGGCTTAGACGCAACATTAAGTCATATTCTTATGTTGTTATTCCATAATCGGTTATTATTCAAGTCATTTTAATTATAAAAAATTCATCTGATGTAAATTCGTTGGATGTTGGATTGGATGCGGGTGCCAAATTTGAAATCCTCCATCTATTGAATTGGATGCAGATAAGGCAAAAACCGACCCATACCGTCCCACGCTCACCCCTACCTATACACTTTAGATGTCTTATTTTGAGTTGGGCCATAGCATGTGTGTGAACTTCTAGGCTTAAGCCAGGGCTCAAGCTCACCCCATTGGATTGGACACCGGTTCTTCGAACGTCTTCAAATGAAACCGCCCATGGAAATAAAATATTCATACCATTTTCCCAGTTCTCACTTCTCAAACAGTATTTTAAAAAACTTCACAAGTATATCATTTATCGAAGGATCTCACGATATCATGCAATTTAGACTGGAGTATTTCACTGAAGACCATAACTTGCCTGTTTCCCTCTCTTGCACCCTATCTATGACGCATTCTTGGATCGAAAGAAAATTAGAAACCTATGCAACCGAAAGTGCAAGTCGGATGTAGTCAGGAGAAGCATGTGCAAACGGAATTTGGTTGTCTCCGCTAGTCAGTCGCCTCTTAAAAGACTTGTGAAAGGTACGAC
Organism: Papaver atlanticum; assembly: GCA_023531105.1. Lineage (NCBI taxonomy): Eukaryota > Viridiplantae > Streptophyta > Magnoliopsida > Ranunculales > Papaveraceae > Papaver > Papaver atlanticum. The sequence continues at coordinate 403,419 of JAJJMB010016019.1, forward strand.
AAAAGAAACATGTTGATTGTAATCGGCGGGGATCGGAGACCAAAAATTTGTAGCCCTTTTATCACCTTCAATCCTGGATCCGACAATAGATGTGGGATTTCGTTCCAATTATGATTAATGGCTCAAATAAACTTTTTAACGGAAGTTGGAGACACTGTAGTTTATCAGAAAATTGTGGAATTACAAAGAACTCTCATCGATTGTTGAACTTTGAAGTACTGACACTACTGAGTTATACAAGTTCCAACTATTTGTTGGCTCATTTAAATGACCAAACAGATTAATTACGAATTCCAAAGGCAAACCATATAATCAGTAAACAACTATCATCTCTTTCAAGATTCTGAGAACCGAGCACTTCAGTTGCTCAGCTGCGCGACACGCACCATTTCGATCACTAAGGTGTCTCCGCCGCGTCAAATTATTTACTATGCGTATTGCTTTGGCTTTTCCCCTTGACATGTACATGGAAATCTTTCAAGTCCCGAGCAGTCGATCTGTAAATGTCAAATTCGTTGTTTTCTTGAATATCTCGTCTTCTTTGTGCAAAATAATATGGTTAAGAAATTTAATTGGAAATGAGAAAACGCAAAAACCAAATATAACTAGAAATAATATGGTTAAGAAATGCATTGGAAGGTAATCTAGCTAGAAATAAGATGACGCTTTATCAATTAATTGAAATCCAAAATTTTGGGTGAAATTCCTAGAAGTGGAATTCCTGGCAAATTAAACATTGAAAATACGGAAATTAAGATTTGAATCTTGATCGGATGCTCGGAACTTACAGTATACCATGACCGGAAGATCGTCACCTGGAACAAGCAACTTTAGAACTAATGCTTTTGAAGTCTCTGATGAAGTTATTATTATTGCCGGAGTTGTTCTTCTTGTTCGACGGAATAATCTTGTTCCGTTGATCTTCATGGTGATGACATCCTTCATCGAAATTCTGAGCATAACTAACAGCATCGTAATGAAATGTTAATCGTTTTTTATTAGAACTACTAGAACTACTACTCATCGTTGCTCCGCATATACTCATAATCTTTCTCTGGCACACTAATCTTCTCAACAGATTTCTCCATCTTCTCTTAATTCTATTCACCACATCATGACTGTTATTACTCGTCGGAGCACGATGAATCCGAGTGTAGTAATCTTCGTGTTTAACCGGAAAACAAGACGGAGATGTTGTCATCGGCAGGCAACTACCAAAATACGTCGATTGCTGTCGTCTCTGAATCAACTCTCCACCGCCCATTTACCTATCGATCTACGACACTCTTTAGCAACAGAATTATCTTGGATGATCTTCTACTGTGGACGCCGGATGTTTGGAAGAAGAAGAAAGACGGTTTGAAGGAGGAGTATATGTAGGAAGAAATTGGAGCTTGTGATGTGTTTTGATTTACATGGATTAGGAATGTGAGTGAATTATGGATCGAAATTTTAGCATTTCTTTATGCATAAACGACATAGATATGACACATTTATGGTTTTGTCTCATAACAGACGTTAAAAATAAAATCACACCACGCAATATCTAAAAATTTTATGATTTTTCTTCTTTTGGATATTGAGGATGTTTTTAAGCTTTTAACTTTTTCTTTTGCTTTTACCTACATTCAGCTTGTGTTCTTACGTCTCTTGGCATGGTTATATGTTGATCTATTCTTATGTGGGAAATTTTTCTGAAGGATGTCAGTGTTTGCTTTTGTAAAGTTGGAAATCGGAGTAAAGAAGTTGCTGAGATTCTAAATATGTATGAGTAAGTAAATTAGGTGAGCTATATCACTCTACACATTTTGGAGTAAAAGAACAAACATTGTAACTATCCTAAACACGTCAGATATGCAGATTAGATAAGTTACATAACTCTAAAATAAAATCGTGGTCGGTTCTTTTGTCAATGATTTATAGTGCTTTATAGATCAAAAGAGAAAAGCTATTTGTTTGGTTCTTCTCTGAGTAATTCTTCAATCGGTCATGATATCTTCAGTTCACTAAAAATAAATAACATTCTGATGTAAAGAACAGTTCTACGTCCAAATCTCTGAAAATTTTGGAGTCTTGGTTTAATCTAAGCTGTGAATATCATATATTACTGTGCCTTTTGTTTTTGAATTAACTGTAATATTATTGTTCACCTATAAGATTTACGGGAAATTTTTTTGTTTATCATTGATAAATTGTTATTGATCAATCTGACATATTGATTCCACTTTACAATTTTCACAATATTAGAACTTGAAGTTTAAAAAATAATAAAAAAGCGTTTAGATGTCCTAAACATATCACCTAGGCAGATTAGATGTCCATGCTTCATGAGAAGGGTATGCCTAAAGTGTTTTGGTCCGAAGCCGTCAACACCGCCGTCTAATTGATGAATAGGTGTCCAACAAAAGCCGTATGGGATAAAACTCCAATTGAAGCATGGGGTGGAAGAAAACCATCGGTAAGGCATCTTAAAGTTTTTGGTAGTGTGTGTTATTCTCAAATTCCAAAGGTGAAGAGAACAAAGCTTGATGAATCAAGTGAGAAGTGTATATTCATTGGCTATAGCCTCCAATCAAAAAGTTATAGGTTGTATAGCTTGAAGAACAACACAATGATCACAAGCCGTGATGTCTTGTTTGATGAAGGAGCTTCATGGAATTGGGAAGAAGGTAAAATTGAGAAGAGAACCATTATTGTTGATGAAGAGCAAGAAAATTCAGCAACAAATGAAGTTGAAGAAGGTGAAGAAGATGAGGAAGAACTACCTCAAACACCTCCAAATACAAGACAAGGAGCATCTCCAAGTACTAGTACATCAACATCATCACCGTCGGCACCAAAGAAGATGTGAAGGTTGAGTGAAGTTTATGAAAGATGCAACTTTTGTACGGTTGAACCGGAAAATTTTGAAGAAGCATCAAAAGAACCGGTTTGGGTAAAAGCTACGGAAGAAGAAGTTTTTGTCATCGACGAGAACGATACATGGGAGAAGGTAGCAAGGCCAAGTGACAAAGAAGTTATTGGTGTGAAGTGGATCTACAAGGTGAAGTACAATGCGGATGGATCGGTTCAAAGGAACAAAGCAAGGTTGGTGGCAAAGGGATACTCACAACAACCCGGCATCGACTACAATGAGACTTTTGCACCGGTTGCTCGTCTTGACACCATTAGAGCCGTGATTGCTATGGCTTCCCAAAAAGGTTGGTTACTTTATCAACTTGATGTCAAATCGGCATTTTTGAGTGGAGAACTACATGAAGAAGTCTATGTAGAACAACCACAAGGTTTTATGGTGGAAGGAGAAGAAGATAAGGTGTACAAGTTGAAGAAAGCTTTGTATGGCCTAAAGAAAGCACCAAGAGCTTGCATTTTGGTGCCATAGAAATATTGGGAGAGCAGCTCGGCATAAGTACTGTCTTTATCATATTTGCAGTCAATAAGCTCAGGTAGAATTGAAAGTAACAGTTAAAAGGCCATCATTGGGAGTAGGATATGGCCAAACTCAAGTTTTCCTTAATTGACACATTTTAAGATGCTAGTAAAGCAGCTTGCTTATTTGCGATCAATCTACATTGCAGTATCGTGTAAAAGGTTTGTGCATCTTTTATCTAGACTATATCCATAGCTTGACAGTGCTTATATGATAGTACTGAATTGTTGAACGCCTGCCAGGAAGCTAATCATCAGAGTACCATGTAGATCCATAATGGGAAAAGCTCAAAAGACGTATTGCTACTCGTAGAGAGGGCGTATGTTAAACTATACAATTCAAGTCCTATTGGTTAGTTTATCACACTCCACCAGCTTTACAGAATTTTTCGTATTTACGTGCTCTTTTTATAGTTTGCGTAACCATTTATACACCAACATTAGTTGGCAGTATAATTTTACTCTTTTGTTGTATTCTCACGGCCATCCTTTTTCCTCTCGGTTTTTTTTGTCATACGTTAATAATTAAAAAGGCGCCACAATTTCTCTGTATAACTTGGTTTTTCGAACAATCCAGGAGTCTTTGGGGTACAGGTCAGGTATAGGGTCAGTTCTTATAACTATTTGGTAACCAGTCCAAGCCATTGAATAACCTGGATCACAAGGTACATCCTAATAGATTACAGCCAACAATCCTTCCCAAATTCCAGGTTCTTGGTTTCGATATTTGATTGTCTTTATATGTTTTAGATATGTTTAGCCAGATAAATTTCACCACCTGGAAATGGTTCAGAACTTTTTAAAATAAGAAAACGTCATTTAGCACACGAAAGGTAAAGAAAACCAAGGCATGATATTCCCGCACAATTATATATGAACCCTGTTTTAGTAATTTGGGGATATGGAAATTAATAGGGGATATGTTTGATCCAAATGTAAAAGATGTCCCTGGTAACTATAGCAAATCAGTGTTCTCTAAGCAGTCTTATGTGATTTTGTGTATATGTTTGTATATATGGTTCATCTGAATCACTTTTGACGCACAATGCCATACTACAACAAAATGAAAATTATATTCATGACATAACTATTCAAAGTTGATTTTGATTTCATTTTCCGTTTTTCCCGACATGTGTACAACAATTAGTACTTGGTCTAAGCATTACCTAAACAAAAATTTCCCAGTGGGAGTAAAATAAACTAAGTAGTCTACACATGAAAAATTCTATTCATGTACCATGTACAGTTTCTTATGATTGGAAAAAAAAAATTCATATCCCAGCCTCTTCTAGAATTTGGATGTAAGTGGCCATCTAAAAGATAGATTAAAAGTAATTCAGGGAAAGATTTTGTTACTACAGACTAATATGAACCCCTAATATGTCGCACACTCAGAATCAGTTTTGTTCGGATCTTGAATTTTTTTGCGTGGAGACCAAGAGAAAGGATCACACTGGTGTAGTGGTTCTCAAATGGTGAAATAATGGAATAAGAGAAAGAGTAGGTGACATTTGAACAGTATATCAATATGGAGACATAACAATACACCCGTTCCAAAACTTGATAACCAACAAATATCTCTGGATGATTTATATAGTAGTCACAGAATGGTTAAGTGTTCAGTGATACGAACACAAACAAAAAAAAATAAAAAAAAAAAATCACCAGGATGTCGATAAGCTATAAAAAAATAAAATTATAGAGATTATAGACCAAAATTGTTTAATCATAAATCACCCTCCTATAATCCTTTACCTTGAAACTACGTAAATGCATTGGTACCAGGTTCTACGTCGTCCTCTTCTGTTTCACAATATTTTAACTGATTATTTTATAATGGGTCTATCAGTTTTTAATTTGTTTTGGCCTGGGAAAATTGTAAAAGAAAGTAACAGAGATTCGGAAATTGAAAATACGAGTCTTAAAACATCACAAGAGACTTGAAAAAATGATATGTTTCATTTAAAAATGGTAAGTTATGTTGCCTATATAGTCTGAAGCTTTAATTTACATTGCCTGGAAATTTAAAACCACAAGGAAGGAGGCATTCTGCACAATCATGGTTTCTTTTCTCATCATCAGTGTCTTCTCATTTTATTTTCTTGCACACCTACTCGGACATTAACATTGATTTTTATTTGTAAGAAGAGTATCATGCTTGCTGATTTGTTAGCAGTTCTATTATATTCTTTACAATAAGCGTCCAATGTTCCATATGCAAGAAACAGACCCGTGCATCGCACGGGTGAGAAACTAGTTTTCAAAATAGTGGCATGTCCAGCCCGATCTGGCCTGCCCGTATAAAAAGCGGGCTTTTGGCGGACTTTGGGTAGCAAATTATCTATTTTTACCTGGCCTGCCCGCCCTGATTTTTTTTACGGGCTCGCAAATATTAAGCCTGGCCTGCCCGACCTTTCTTAGTTTTTGGGCCGGGCTGCCTGCCCTGCCCGAATTTACACCCCTACTCATGATATCTTTAGTTCACTGAAAATAAATTACATTTGGATGTGAAGAACAATTCTACACCTAACTTTCTACAAATTTTAGGGCAGTGCCGGCCCTAAGGCAAATCATCCAAAGCACTACTTTGGGCATCAAAAAATTTGGGGCATCAATTTTTTAGAATCCTATTATTGGGGCTGAAGGGGTCTGGGTCTTTGGGGGCTTAAAATACTAATTACAACCAAAACGTGATAGGGGGAAACTTCATCTATGTAAAATATCAAAAATGCCCTCAACCTTAAATAAATCAAAATCTGACTTTTTTAATCAATTTTCTTCTCCTTCTTCTCCTCTTCTTAATCAAATATCATGATGAACATGATGATCATAATATCATCGTGATGAAGATGATAATCATAAAAAAACTTAAATCTATTATTCTCCCTGGCATCACGGTGTCATAAAAATAAAAAACTAAGAAAACCCACCATTTATGTTTGCTTTTTGTTGCCAAAAAGCTTCGATTCGATTAAATTAGAGTTAAAATAAATAAATTTATGAAACTGTTTACGGTTGGGAGTTCTTAATTTCCCAACCGTAAATCATACTCTACGTCTTAGAAAATAAGATTTCCTAGCCGTAATTTGGTTTACGGTTTGGAAAATTAAAAATCACGGCCACGGTTAGGATTTCCTAACCGTAAGCGATTCTGATAATCACGAAAAGAGAAAAAAAAAACAGAGGTTGGGTTTCGGTTAGGATTTCTTAACCGTAAATCAGAAATACGGTTGGAAAAATTAAAATTCCCAGTCGTAGATGTCGTTTACGGTTAGAATTTCCTAACCGTAAGTTGACAAAAAATTCCAGAATAAAAATATTTGCATTTTATTAATTTTATACTCGATCTTGAATGAAAATATTTGCATTTTAATTTTATACTCGATCTTGGAATGAGTACTAGTTTATTTATACTCGGTTTTAGAATGAGTAGTACTTCATACTCGATTTCTAAAAGAATATCAGATCATACTCGATTTTAGAATTTAATACCCGATTTCAAAAAGAGTATAAATTCATACCCGATTTCAAAATGAGTATAAATTTATACTCGATTTCAGAAAGAGTATAGCTTTATACTCGATTCAAAAAAGAGTATAAGTTCATACTCAGTTTAAGACTGAGTATAAAATTATACTAATTCTCTGGTCATAGAATGAGTACAAGTATATATTCAATCTAAAAAGAGTTCAACTATATAGAGTAGAGTTCATTACGGCTGAGAAATGTTAAATTCTTAGCCGTAAATCAGGTACACGGTTGGGAAACTAGGAAATCCTAGCCGTAAATGTATGTTTACGGTTAGGATATTCTAGTCGTATGTACCACACCACCTGTAGGTTTTTTGTGTTACGGCTTGGTCGACCTATCAATTTCCTAGCCGTAATCGGAAAACGGTTAGGAAAACCATACGTATAGTTTTACGGTTGGGAAGTACCTAGCCGTATATCACTCTGATAACAAAAAAAAAAAGGACTCCTGGTTACAACTAGGTATCATGTCCGTAACCCAGCCGTAACATAAAAGGTGACTCTGGGCAATATAACGGCCAGAAGTTCTTCACTTCCCATCCGTTATTTGTATATACGGCTGGGAGTTCCCCAGTTTCCAACCGTGGTTATCTATTTACGGCTGGTTCGACACATTTTTCTAACCGTAACAGGTAAAAAACTCAGGTTTTGTTCTGATTTTTAACGGATTTGAATCGATAAAATTGCTATAGGGAGTTGATTATAAGGTTTCCCTGAGTATTGTGACGTTTCATCATTTTTTTTCAAAGTTTTTCAAAAAAAATTCACCTCAATCACCCTTTTTCCTTCTTCGAAATCCTAGAAAGTCAAGTTTTGATTTGAAAAAGATTAATGATTTGGTTAGTTTAATCCATTCACTAATACTGATTAGTTAGCTTAATTAACACTAATCAATGGAGGGTAGATTAGGCATTACAAAAAAATTAAGATAAGGGGTTCTATGAATTACTATTTCATGACCCTATGAAGCCCCAAAAAACTCATCCATTTAAAGCCCCAATACAGTAAAAACTCCATATATTAATAGCCTTGGGACTTCAAGAATTATTAATATATGGAGTTTATTAATATAGGGGGCATACCAAAATAAATGATTTTTTTGCTAATTCAAAGTATGTAAAAGATAATGGATATGGATGTCTTCCTTAATCATTCAAATGAGCAACAAGTCGTATATACCAAAAGTTTAAACATGCCAAGAAGCTTTAAACATGCTCAACAAGTTGGAAATATTTTTGCTTCAACAAGAAAGTGCCCATAGTATTGAGATCGTACGCATCTGCAAACCAAAAAATGCCATAACAATACAAAATTTTACATCATTTTCTCAAAAAACTATAGATTAGTATTTTATTTCATATTAAATTTCTATGTACAAGATCTATAAGTTTCAAGTAATGACGATTATATTAATATATGGAGGTAAATTCCTTATGGCGAGACTAGAAAAATCTATTAATATTAAAATATGGAGGTTATTACTATTTGTAACTGGCCCAAGTTGGGGATATGATTTTTTATCAATATATAGAGTTTATATTAATATATGAAGTATCAATATATGAAATTTTTACTGTAATATGATTCATTCTTTAGTTGTTGTCTATTCTCAATATAAAAGGTCAAGAATATTGAGTGGGTACAGTTCGTAATAGTTATCTGTTGTAAGAGTTACAAGGGCACAAAAATACAAAAATAAAGAATCTTCGAGAGAGAGATATGGTGAGACCGTGATTGGTTGTTAAGTTCATGAGAATCGTTCGAGATTTTTGAAGTGGTGACGTGTTAACCAAACACATTATGAAAGTCTTTACACTTTCGGGCCAAATTTTGACAATCAAAGAAAGATGTTATTTTCATTTTGGGCGTATGTACCAGGTGAAACACACTGCTTATACACTCTATGTACGCGTATGTTGTCAAGTAATATCATTCCTATCACTGGTGGCTAATAATTACACTAAACAGTAATATAGTATTGTCTAGTGCGCCATTGTAATAGGGGAAATACATGAAAATAAAAATAAATCTGAGGCGGACATTTTTCCAATCGTAGTCAAACTATGTTGACTATGTCAAATGGTCAGAGGGGCAATTTTTTTGGTGTCTGCTTTGGGCATCTTCGATGTCACGGCCGGCCCTGTTTTAGGGTCCTGGTTAAATCTAAGTTGTGAATGTCAAATACCACTATGTTTCATATTATCGAAAGCATTCCTCGATACCCATAGTCTGGCCTTAGCAGTCATCCCTTCTTGTTAACTCTTTCACGTTTAGCGGCCTTTCATTTAATTTAAGCAATGCTCGCTTTTCGGGTTTTGGAGACCCACGAACTAAGAGTGTTTTCCTGGCTTCAGGTGCCTGCCATAGTCAACAAGGTTGAAACTTCCAGGAAAAAACTTCGAATTGGGAGGGAGATCTTCCTGATGAACTGTGACCGTACCCCGAAGGTAGTAAAATGGGAACATTCTTTTCTTTCTTAATAACAAGTCGTGAAGTAATTAGAATAAAGAGAAAGATAGCAAAGATAATTGAGACAAGTAAGATTGATGGAATGAGAATTGAGACAATGAAGGGTGAAGCATTGGAAGTATAAACCAGCTAAAGTGAGGCAATTAAACTCATTAAAAGGTATAGTGAAAGAATGATATTATCTTTTACTGTTTCACCCATAAAATTTACCAAAAAAGAGAGAATGATCCCATTTATTTTAGATTTGAGTTGTAGTAGTGTAAAAGACCATGGTGCTGAGACGACCCACCAGTGAAAAGGGTAAAAGGCAAGTAGGCCCATAAGTTGTTGGTAAAACTGAACCATCACCAGCAAAAACAATGAACAACAACAACCAACTCACACCCACCTCCTCCTCGTGGTGGCAGTGGAGCCACTTACCCCTCAATCCCTTTTGGCTACTCGTGGTTTTAGAGAATCAAATAGTCTGTCAAGATAACAAATAATATAACCTGAAAATGTTTTGTTTTATCGTTTCTCTGATCCGGTATCGGATAGTGTTCATGCAATGTAGATGGTATATTGGTTTTATATTTAACGTTTTCTTGTGGGTTCATTGGATTCATAGTGACCGCCGAATTAAGGTATGGGCGATCTGAGACATATGTCTCGCCGTTTGGATCAATAAAATAATGCACCTTATCAGCTTTGATTATAGTTTCGACGGATATCCGCCGTCCGCCGTCAGCTGGATAACGGTCCACCTACCAACCCACTTCAACAACTGAGTTTCTATCAACCAAAAGGCTATATGGATAGTCCATAATCTATATGGATATGAAATCTATCTGAGTTGGCGATTGGCACCAAACTTGTTTATGTTTATTTTATGATTACGTATAATTATATTCGGATTCGTCTTTTTGTGTTCAAGTATTGCTGTAACAGATGTTAATATTTTATTTATTTTTTGATTACAATATCTAAAAATTTATGATTTTTCTGCTTTTGGAAATTAGAAATATTTTTAACCCTTTAACCTTTTCTTTTCCTTTTACCTACATTCAGGTTGTGTTCTTACGTCTCTTGGCATGGTTTACAAACCTCTAGGTTGATTTATTCTTCCGTGCCCAACTTTTCTACATGATGTCAATAGTTTGCTTTTGTAAAATTAGAAATTGGAGCAAGAAAATCGCTGAAATTCTAAATATGTATGAGTGAGTAAAGTAGGTGAGCTATATCACACTACACATTTTGAAGAAAAAGATGATTTCACTATCCTAAACACGTCAGATTGGCAAATTAGGTGACCTGCACTACTCTATAATAAATATTGTGGTCGGTTATTTTATCAATGAATTTGTGCTTTACAGATCAAAAGGAAAAAACGATTTTATTTGATTCTCCTTTGGGTAGTTTCTTTAATCAGTTAAGATATATCTAATTCAATAAAAACAAATTACATTATGATGTAAAGAATACTTCCATACCTAACACCCTAGAAACTTTAAAGTCGTCGTTTGATTTGAGTTGTGAATGTCATATATCCTTGTGCCTCATATCTTCATATTAACCGTAATATTATTGTTTACCCGTAGGATTTACCACACATAAAAAAAAGGTTCCCCATTGATGAAGTATAATGAATCTGACATTCATTCCACTACATGGTCACTCACTCACCTAGTTATTTTGGAGTTGAAATGCAGTGTAACAGACCACGGTGTTGAGACCCACTGGTGAAAAGGGTAAAAGGCAAGCAGACCCCATGCATGGTTGTTTGGTAAAACTGAAGCATCACCAGCAAAAACAATGAACAACAACAACTCACACCCACCTCCTCCTCGTGGTGGCAGTGGAGCCACTTACCCCCTCACTTCTCGATCCATTTTGGCTACTTGTGATTTAGCGAGAATCAAATAGTCTGTCAAAAAACAAAAACAAATAATAAACCGGAAAAATGTATTGTTTTATCGTTTCTCTGATTCAGTATCGGATACTGCCCATGCAATGTAGATAGTATGTTGGTCTAGATTTAATGTTTTCTTCTGGGTTATATAATTCATTGGATTCCTTTCCCCTGCTACTGTCCGCCGAATTAAGGTATGGGGTGGGGAGGTCTTTTGTGTTTTGATGATTACGCTTTTTTTAAAGTTTGAATCTGCGATGATGACTTTATAAAATAAAAATGATCATCAACGGTGATGATTACGGTAGGTTGAAGTTTGTCTTTTGTGTGGAAATATTGTTGGGATGGTCCCGCCAAGTCAGTGGTTCCTTGACTGCGGCTCACAATAGATCTACACGAAGACTGTTCTGTGAGCACACATGTCGACTATAAATTCCATCACATATACCAAGATAAACGACTGTGTGGCGCTACCGATCGAGGACCCAAGCGGCGAAGAAGCAACCATGGTCATGTTACAGTCAAACTTTTGATAATTTAAGTTCTGTTTGTTTTTTTGTAGTTCTGTTTGTTTTTGTTAGGGTTACGTGTTAGTAGAGTTAGCCGTTCAATATGTTGTGTTAGCCGTTTAATTAGTTGTGAACGTGTTAGTAGAGTCATGGTCAGTAGGAGTCATTAGTTGTGTTTTGAGTTGGTGGATTTACTTCCCAGATTATAGGATCTTCAAAATATTTTGTAACATTATTTAAAAGATTCAATGAAATCAATGGGAAGAATATAGAACTGAATCATCAGAAAACTTGTTTAACTCTTGTGTTAATTGGAGGTTAGGGCTCCTCAATAAGCTTTGGATGCCGGGGTTCGTCTGTAAACTCTTCTATCTCTTCTTAACCATCATCTTTACCATTTATCTTCACTGCCTGTTCCCATCTTCCAATCATTATTCACCTCCATTACCAATTCTCTTAGTGTGAAGGTAACAGGTCACCTACCAACACCACTTGTATTCCGTCTCATGGTTTGCCCGCATCGGCCACTGCGGTGACACTGATCTTAGTTTATCGGGCGAATATCAAAATCAGCCGATACTATAGCATATAGGGTAAACCTGTAACTTGGACGCACGTGTAAGTCCACGTCCACACATGTGGCATGTTAGACACGTAACGTTGTTTTTTCTTTTTTTTCTCCGTGACAGATATCTTAACTTTTTTCGTTATGGGATAGATCTCTAAATAAATTAGTGAAAACGGGATATTTAAGAATTTTTCCTAGAATTTTGAACAGATTCCGTTTAGAAAACAACCTTTCATTACATACGATGGATACCTATCTTTTTATCTCATGAGACTAAAATCTCTGATGATTCGAAAAAATTAAAATAAAAAAAGACAAAATTTATTATATATTTTCCCATGAACAGAAAAAGGGTACCACCAACATGTCTCTAGAATGTATGATTATGTATCCGAGCAACAGTAACTCACTCACGATTTTGCTTGTTTTTTACTATCATTTTCCAACACTTACTAGTTGGCGAAAAGATAAGTTTTGTTGCCATCAATAAAAAATACTATCATTAATTAATTAATTCGATGTAAGTCGTCATAATGTGTTCTCTAACAACTTAATTAGTTAAAATTTGCATTACAGCAACTTAAACTTAAAATACTTGGTGTTGGTGTCATCTGTTTTAGCGGTCGAGTTGTTTACTCCCACCTATACATACAATCCATAATCATATATGATTGATGGTTATGTTAATTAAAACAAACAATAATCTGTAGATATTTTTGAGACGTATATCTATCTATCGTGAGAAAGAATATCCACTTAAAATATACTTTTCTATCAAGGAATGCTGTATGGCTAGACGTGGATGGATCCCAAATTTATGATCCATCCACCGTCCATGAAAACATACAAACAAACTTAGTAGTGGTCTCACATTTTGATGATAAGTTCCTAACAAAGAAATTCTAATCCACAAGACGCGTTCAAACAAAAGCCATCCCTTTCTTGAGCCAATAATTCAAAAGTGCATGAGCTATCCAGTTTCAGCAGATGCTTCATGATTATATTGCAACAGCAGTATTCTGAGACTGTTAGAAAAGAGTTTTACTTTGTTATTAGATTTCAAAAGTTCATTCCACTTTCTGTCAAACTAAATGTCATTCTTGATGTTGCAAAGATAAAAAGGAAAACTACCAACCAAATGAGAATTGATCTGTCTGGTTGAGAATGCCCAAATGCCAATAACCATACAAATTGATCTATTTACCCATCATCAGGACCACTATGCATGTTAATCAATCAAACTTGAAGCTTTTTGTGGTAGGACGCGTTTATAACGAGTGGTGTAGGGAGATGAACAAAGGAATTGTGAAAAATGCTTTTTGTAGATTTGCATTATGAGACATTTCTTACTGACAACTCATGTTCCATGGTCGACATACCTATATGTACAACTGTCGATGCTTCTTGGTGGAATCTCGTCTTCTAGTTTGCTCATTGTCCAAGTCTATCCTCTTATAACCTAGAGTGGAAATATAGCGAACTGAAATCGTCAAACATTATTATAGGAGGAAAACACACTTTGAAATCGTCACATATGTGTTATGGAAATCTAACCAGTTTAGAAGTGCATGTCATTGTACCGTTTATGTGCTTGCTTGAGTTTGTGTTAGCAAAATTGTTTGCTTTGAATTCGATATTCATAACCATCCTAATGGGTATATTCTTACCCATTGATTAAAAATAACCACTAATATTGAGGTAACTCACGACATTGTGACGCTAGTGACTCAAAAACATCACTACTTATTAATCACGCTTGAAACCATTTGTTAATGGAAGTCATTGTCAACCAACAAAAGAGAAAGGAATATTGTTAAAGAAGTAATTTATCACAAGAAAACATAAAAGTAACCTGAATTTACTTGATTTGAGACTTAGATTGCAATATAATACTACATGATAAACTTATTTAATTATTAACTTCCTAGTTCCTACCAATTTTGATTTTTTTCCTTATTTTTTTGGTTTGCATCCATAAACAAAAATACAAAATTGTTATTTGTCATATCTAATACAAATTTTGTCCCCATTGATCAACATTAATAAATACCACACAGTTGTCATCAAATTTTTAATGGTTTGGACCATCAAAATTATGTCATATTCTTTTTCGAAAATGACACATTTGATGTTTGTATACATCGAATCGATGAATTCGCACGTGCCATCCATCTGCAAACTATCAGCCAAGAAGTCAGAAAGATATGTGTGTAGTTATTATAGCAACTAGTTATCACAACACATCACTTATTTTGCAACCCCAATCTGAAAAAAGGTCTAGTCCAAAGTTCTTATTGTTCATGGAGAATTCTTCATCATCAAAAGAAGGAGAAGACAATTCATTTTCATGTTTGGGTTGTTTGAAACTTAAACTTCCATGGAGTAAACATAGGGGCTATGATACTACTACTAGTATCGCTAGAGATACAAGTAGTGGTAGTGGCAATATTAGTTCAAACTTGGAATCAGTTTTCATGATTAGACCGAAAAAAAGAAAACCAAAAGGTGGATATAAGTATGATCCATTGAGTTATTCACAAAATTTCGATGATGGAGATAATTGGGATGATAATAATCAAGATGTTGAAGATTATTCGCACCGGGGTTTCTCGTCTAGATATGCTCTTCATGGTGGATCTAGTACTCATACTATGGCTTCATCAAAACCAGCATGAGTTGAGGTGAAATATAAACTCAGGGTTTTCATTTTTGGATTGATGAGTTGCATCACTCATTCAAAGTATGCTTGATAAGGTTGGTGGAATAGTATTTTGGTTTTTCTCCGTAACTAGTTTTGGGCTATTCTTGTAATTATGTATTTGTAATTATGTAAATGCAAATTATACAACAGTTGTATGTTCCTTTATCCATTATTATCAAGTTAGTATTTGCATTTTAGTGGTTTTGGCAAAGCAATTTTAGAAAAAAAAACAAAAAAAAAACAAAATTTCAATTCAATTTTTGGGATCTTATTTTTGTAAGTAATTGCCTTAATCATTGGATACAAGCATTTTGGATAGGCTTGTTAAGCCTGATATTCTATCTGGGCCTTGACGAATGTTAAACCGAAATCACTATCTTATCTGCAAGGGTCAGGCGCGCATTCTCACCAGAAGAGTTTGTTTCTTGAGTAAATGAGTCGATCACATACTGCATGCACCTAAAGGTGCGGATGGATACATTGATGTTGCCACATCTGTATCCAAAAACGTTACTGGGTAGAAGTAGAAGTAGAAGTAGCAGTAGCAGTGCTGATGCAATGATGCTATTGATCAGTCTACGACCCAAATGCATCAAGTGCATGTTTCACGACCCAAACAAAATATCTTTGCTAAAAACATCAAAGACTTGAAATGCTACATTGGAACTATTTGTTGAAATGTGATTGAATCATCTCTAGCTCCATATTGTAGTATTTGGTTTGAGATATTAAATTCCCTTGATGCACTTGAAAGTGAAACCGGTGGAGTGGGAGGGAGGAGCGAGAGTGTCTGCGAATCAGACTGAATCAGGCGATCAACTCAGTTCGAAAATTCTCAAACAAACTCTTGATTCTTTGGTAAACAATTTTCTATGTTTGTAATTATGGTGTGATTTCAATGATTGATGGTAGGGGTTTCATCATATCTGGGCATTAATTGATTTCAATATGTCGGATCAAAACCAACCTCAATCGGAATCTGATTCTGGGTCAAAATCACAAAAGTTTGGAACAAATGTTAGGGTTTCTTTATTAGTTGGGGAAAAACTTATGGAGTGTGGAATGAAAGGAAAAGATCTATCGATGTATATTCCCGATGAGCATATTGAAGAAAGTGTGGAAGAGTGGAGATTTAGTTTGATTGGGAGACTTGATTTTGTGAATCTGAAAATTGAAATTGTTGAATCTTCGTTATGGAGGCAATGGAAATTTAAAGGTAAGTGTCAGATCATACCTCTTGGTAAAGGTTTTTTCATCATAAAATTAGATAATGAAAAAGATAGGAATCATATTTGGAGTGGATTTTGGAAAATCAATTCACAAATACCGAAACTCAGAGCCTGGGAAAGAGATTTTAAACCTGAAAATCAAAAATCATCAACAATCTTTGTATTGGCTCAATTCCCAAATCTAAGTATCGAATACTTGAAAGAAAAGATTATTATGTCCATTGGAAAGTCTATTGGGAGATCAATTCAAGTAGATGAAACTACTTTGAAGAAGGAAGTTGGATATTATGCAAGTGTGTTGGTGGAAATAGATCTATCAAAAGCTATCCCATCACAAATTTGGATTGAAACAAAATATGGGGTTTTTTATCAGAAACTTAATTTTCCCAAATTACCTAAATTCTGCAATCACTGTAAGGTTGTAGGTCATTATGTTGCTGAATGCTGGAATAAGAGAAAGAGACAGATACAAAAGAAGCAAAGAAAGTAGCAGCCAAAGTTAAGACCAGAAAGATGTTCAAAAACAACAGTATGGTGGTTTTGATATATGGTTCAGTGCTTCTACAAGCTCTAATAAAACATATCAAATTATGGATAGTGATGATGAGATTTTGGATGCAATTGTTCCTCCAATTAAATCAGTATTGGATAATAAAGTAATAAAGGAAGGTTCCATGCATTACAAGATTTGAATGAAGATATTTTGGGCTCTCACACTGAATTTCCATTATTAACAGTTTCTAAAGTCCTAGAAGCTGTTTTTAGCTCTCCTTCCATAAACAATGTTGTCATAGTGATACCTTCTTGTGAAAAAAAGAGAAGATCAAATAACAGCATGGAGATATGCTCCACTTCAGCCACTGCAGTGCAAAAACCTAAAGCTGGTAAAACAATAAGTATAATTACAACTAGAAGACAAGTTGCAAGTTTACACTAGTGGAAAAAGGGATATCTGAGACATAAGGAAACGACACAAATCAAATATCGGAAAACTACCACATGTCAAAATTCTCGCTAACTAAAGTCAAAATGTCATTCTGGTATAACTTTGGTTGACTTATACAACAACACATTCAGTACGTACTTGACTAAGTCAAAGTTGTCGTTGTAATATGACTTTTATTGACTTCTACAACGACATTCGAATAGTAACCTTTAACTGGTAGATACTTTCGAGGAGATATAATTGTCTATTATACTTTTTCTTTCATTGTCAGTTTTACCTTCTCACCTTTTCCTCTCCACACCAGAAACTTTTCTTTCTTCGCTCATTTCCCTCTTCAGAAACTTTTCTTACTTTGAGTTTTCTTATAGATCGTTCATGACTTCAACCAAGAACGTGAGAAGAACTCTGTTTCTCTTATTGTATGATTGTTCTGAAGAACGAAAATTGTTAAAAATATTGGTTAATTTGTGATTAAGTAAATCTAGAAAAATCTAAATTAGTCAAGTAGATTAAAGAAGGGTAAATAATTTTCTAGACAAAGTAAAGTCTAGAAAGACCTAGGCTAGACCGTACACCAAGAAAGTTTAGACTAGTCCATAATTCTCTAGAGTCTTCTTCCTCTAGCATAATCGATCATGGTCTAGAAAATTCTATCTCTAGAATTCTCTTAGATTGTCGGTCAAATGTTCTCTAGAATGTTTCATTTCTAGAGTTTTCTTTATAGTCGGTCATGGAGCCTAGTGGATGGATTCATTTTGAACCATCCAAAACTCAAGTGAGTGAAGTAAGAGTGAGAGCTAAGCAAGTCAAGTGATTGCTATTGTAAGTAGAGTGAGCCAAAGAGCTACACTAAAATTCCCCTGTAACATTTTCATTTCCAAATTAATCAAAGCCTCCATTTTTCAATTAAACCAACCTTTTTTCTCCAACTTCTTTTCCCAAATCATTTCCATTAACCCATCACACTTCCGCATTGCGCCAACAAATTTGGTATCAGAGCAAACCTAACCCAGTAATCCTAAAACTCTACCCATGGCAATTAACCAAAGTATTCAAGGTTTCAATTATGCCCAAAGTCTAATTCCAATTTTTGATGGTGAGAGTCTACAAATGAAGACATTGTTCATTTCACAAGACCTATGGGATCTTTTCAAAGAAGGTTATGATGTACCCGAGTCGGTAGAAACTTTATCATCATGGACGGATGCAAAGAAAAAGGAGTATAAGGAAAATAAGAAGAAAGATGCTAAAGCACTATTGTTCATACAACAAGGGGTAAGCAAAGCTATTTTTCCTCGAATTTCGGTGGCGAAAACTTCGAAGGATGCCTGGAATATTCTCAAAGTAGCATTCCAAGGATCAGAAAAGGTAATCTCCATTAAACTACAAAATTTATGGCGAGATTTTGACAATTTACTTATGAAAGAAAATGAGACTATCCAGAATTTCTTTTCAAGAGTTACTGATATAGTAAATCAAATTAGTAGTTATGGAGATACCATTGAAAACAAAAGAGTTGTAGAAAAGATTTTAAGAAGCTTACCATTCAAATTCGACCATATCGTTGCTGCCATTGAGGAGTCAAAAAATTTATCGACTCTCTCGGTACATGAATTAATGGGTTCATTAGAGGCGCACGAGAAAAGAATAAATAGGTTTGTGGAACAACCGTTGGAGCAGGCATTTCAATCAAAAATAAATTTCAGTGAAAAGAAAAATATGGAAGCAAGAAAAGAAAGCTCCAGAGGGGGATCGTCATCAACATCACCTCACGAGAAAGGGTCGACTTCAAATCAAGGACCCAAAAATTACTACCGCGGACGTGGAAGTGGAAAAGGAGGTTATAGAAACAACAACAAAAGGTATGGAAGAAATTACTCCTCAAATCTCCATTGTAATGTCTGCAAAAAGTTTGGCTATGCAACTGAAAATTGCAAGTACAAGTGCACCAAGTGTGATAAATTAAATCACATGGAAAAAGATTGTTGGCTCAATGAAGCTAACTATACCGAGAAAAATGATTCTCAAAATCAAGTATTTTATTCCTGCCTCACCTCGCAACAAGAAGCGCAAGGTATATGGTATGTCGACAGCGGATGCAGCAGCCATATGACAGGAAACAAAGAATATTTCGTAAAATTGGAGGAGAAAGAGATTCCACTGGTCAAACTCGGAGATGGAAAGTTCCAGAATGTTGAAGAAAGAGGAATTATATCCGTACGTACAAGTTCAGGTAAAACTCGATACATATCTGATGTTCTTTATGTTCCTGGCCTAGCTTAAAACTTATTAAGGGTTGGACAACTTATAAGAAAAGGGTACTCACTACATTTCGAAGAGGGAGAATGCACAATTTATGATAAAATTAATAAGCAATGCGTGGCAAAAGTAAAAATGACAGAAAATTTTGTCTTTCCCATATCTATGCCATCAATTGAAAATTGTGCAATGAGTACCAATCATATTGATGAATGCAAGTTATGGCATTTGAGATACGGGCATCTCAACTACAGATCCTTGAAGGTTCTAAAATCAAAGAACATGGTAATCGGTCTTCCTAATATTAGCGGTGGAGATAAAATATGTGAAGGTTGTTTTTATGGGAAGTTTCATAGACTTCCATTTACAAATATATCGTGGAGAGCAAGAAGGCCCCTCGAATTGGTGCACACCGATATCTGCGGTCCGACAAGAACAACTTCACTCAACAACAGAAGATATTTTCTCCTATTCGTGGATGATTATACTAGGATGATGTGGGTGTATATTCTCGAGGAAAAGTCCGAGGCATTCACTAAATTCCTAGAGTTCAAGGCGCTAGTAGAGAAGCAAAGCGGTCATCAACTTAAGATTTTCCGCACAGACCATGGTGGAGAATTTACTTCTAAAGAATTTATCAAATACTGCAAAGAAAATGGAATTAAGAAGGAGCTCAACGTACGATACACTCCACAACAAAACGGCGTCGCGGAAAGGAAAAATCGTACAATCATGGAAATGGCTCTCAGTATGTTAAAAGCAAGGAAGCTACCCAACAGCTACTGGGCAGAAGCAGTCAACACGACAGTCTACATCCTTAATCGCTCGCCAACAAAAGTAGTTCTCAACAAAACTCCTTATGAAGCTTGGCATAAGAAAAAGCCCAAGGTAACTTATTTTCATAATTTTTGGTTGCGTATCATATTTTTATATTCCATCCCAACATAGAGAAAAATTTGATGAAAAAGGAGAAAAGCTAATATTCATCGGATACAGCAAAAAGTCTAAAGCATATAGACTTCTAAAGCCAGATACAAAGGAACTGGTAATTTCAAGAGATGTTATCTTTGATGAATTCAAATCATGGGATTGGAATGATGAACCAGAAAACCATGAGTTGCCACTACTCTTCGAAGACGAGCCAGATCAGCCACGTAATACTCCGCCAACAAGCCCGAGATCTCCTAGTCCAACACAACAAAGTCCAAGTTCATCTGAATCAAGTGCCCCACCTAGAAAGGTGCGTTCCCTAAGAGATATTTATGATATATCTAATTGTGCATTTATAGCACTAAAACCTCAAACATATGAGGAAGCGGCAAAAGAAGAAAAATGGAGACATGCCATGGACGAAGAAATGCGAGTAATCGAGAAAAATAAGACATGGGAGCTTGTTAATCAGCCAGTTGACAAAGAAATAATTGGTCTGAAATGGGTCTACAAGACAAAATATAATGAAGATGGGTCAATTCAAAAGAAAAAAGCAAGGCTAGTTGCAAAAGGATACTCCCAGCAAGCAGGAATTGACTACAACGAGACATTCGCCCCAGTCGCTCGCATGGAAACAATCCGGATGGTGTTAGCTTTGGCAGCTCAACTAAAAATGAAAGTATACCAGTTAGACGTAAAGTCGGCGTTCCTAAACGGAGAACTTGAAGAAGAGGTGTACGTGGAACAACCTCAAGGATATGCCCGCAAAGGAAAATAAAAAATGGTATATCGTCTCCGCAAAGCACTATATGGCGTCAAGCAAGCACCGCGTGCATGGAACAGCAAAATAGACAAATACTTCCGAGATAATGGATTTGAAAAAAGTCCAAGTGAGCCATCACTTTACATCAGAAAACAAGGTACGGACTTCCTAATTGTCTTTCTCTACGTTGATGATTTAATTTACGCCAGCACAAAACAAGAGATGGCAGAAAAATTTAAGAAGGAGATGATGAAAGAATATGAGATGACAGACTTGAGACTTATGCGAGATTTTCTTGGGATTCAAGTAAATCAATCTCCAGAAGAAATATTCATTTCCCAAGAAAAATATGCAGAAGACTTACTGAAAAGGTTCAACATGATAGATTGCAAACCAATTGCAACTCCAATGGCTACTAATGAGAAGTTGGAAAAAAATGATGGAGCGACAAAAGTTGATCCAACCTTATTCAGAAGTCTAGTCGTCTCACTGATCTACTTAACAAATACAAGGCCTGACATAGTCAATGCAACCAACATTGTTTCTCGGTTTATGAGCGAGCCAAGAAAATTACACTATGCCGCCGCTAAGAGAATTCTTCGGTATAATTGGCTTCACAGATAGCGATTGGGCAGGTTCTATTGAAGACCGAAAGAGCACATCAGGCTATCTTTTCTGTATGGGAACAAAAGTTATCTCTTGGAGTTCTAAAAAACAAAGTATGGTGGCACTATCGTCAGCCGAAGCATAATACATAGCATCAACAAATGCATCTTGTGAAGCAGTATGGTTGAGAAGAATAATGACCGACCTACAACAAAGGAAAAAACATCCGACAACTATCTACTGTGACAATATGTCTACAATTGCAATGACAAAAAATACAGTCTTCCACAGACGAACGAAGCACATAGAGCTACGACACCACTTCATCAAAGAACTAGTGGAAAACAAAGAAATCGATCTCCAATTCTGTCCAACACAAGAACAAAATGCAGACATTTTCACAAAAGCAGTCACGGTGGATAAGTTCAACCATTTTAGAGAAAAGCTTAACATCACAAATTAAGAGGGGGTGTTAAAAATATTGGTTAATTTGTGATTAAGTAAATCTAGAAAAATCTAAATTAGTCAAGTAGATTAAAGAAGGGTAAATAATTTTATAGACAAAGTAAAGTCTAGAAAGACCTAGGCTAGTCCATACACCAAGGAAGTCTAGACTAGTCCGTAATTCTCTAGAGTCTTCTTCCTCTAGCATAGTCGGTCATGGTCTAGAAAATTCTATCTCTAGACTACTCTTAGATTGTCGGTCAAATGTTCTCTAGAATGTTTCATTTCTAGAGTTTTCTTTATAGTCGGTCATGGAGCCTATAAATAGGCAGTGGATGGATTCATTTTGAACCATCCAAAACTCAAGTGAGTGAAGTAAGAGTTAGAGCTAAGCAAGTCAAGTGACTGCTATTGTAAGTAGAGTGAGCCAAAGATGTATACTAAAATTCCTCTATAACATTTTCATTTCCAAATTAATCAAAGCCTCCTCTTTTCAATTAAATCAACCTTTTTTCTCCAACTTCTTTTCCCGAATCATTTCCATTAACCCATCACACTTCGGCATTGCGCCAACAAAAATCACTAGAATATCCCTTTGTTTTTTCTCTTCTGAAAACCCTAAATCTTGAATCCAAAACCTCAAAACTATTGTCTTATTCAACCATTTTGCTTTGATGTTAGGGTTTTAATCAGTTGTTCTTCTGATAATTCGTTTTTTTTTCATTTTATTCATCTTCAGAAGATAAAGTTAGGTTTGAATTTTTTTTCCCTCCAATTTCTGTCTTTGCTATTTGTTCATTTGTTTGTTGTTAGGGTTTCATAAATATTTTGATTTTTATCGTAGGAGTTATTAGAAGACTGATCGGTCATCAGTGATGGTTCACAAGGTAAATTTTTAAACCCAACTTATTTTTTTTATTTTTATTTCCAGTTTTTTTCAAATCTGTTGGGATATGTTTCCTATGATAGAAATGATGTTAGGTTTTGGTCTGATTATCGATTTAAGGGCTTTTCATGTTTAATCTGTTGATTTAATTTTTATGTTTATGTTTTTTACTCCATGTATTGTTCAATTTACAGAATCTGCTTTTGGTAATATTGGTAAGTTCGAAATCACCTTGATTTTGGTAGTTACAGTCTCTTAAATTTTTGGAAACTGAAATAGTTCAATCTTTGTGTGCAAGTACTTCTGTATGGTACCGTGTTGATATTCTGGATTTGTATGGATCTTTGATATTGAACCTGACAAATTTTCTCTCTTCTTTCATAGGAACAGGATCATCTCTTCTTTTTGGGTATATTCCTCCTGGTCAAAATCCATTTGCATCAATTTAATCCGCAGTAAGTTCTGCAACTCCTGCAAGTCCCTTTGAGGATACCAATACCCGTGGTGGTGCAGGATTCACTTTTAGGGATATTGGTAAGATCAAACGTCTTTCAGTTTTCAAAACTTTAAAGATACTAAATCAATTTAGAATCTGTTACTATCAAAATCAAGGTCCTATCACCTAAAGTATCTTATACTGTGGTTGTGTAAAGCCGTGTCTCCTCTTTACCCATTTTGTATGCTATCAGTTCGGGATTCATTGGATTATGTGAATTATTAGTTTTTGGACTAATGTTATAGCCTGCACTTTCAACCTTATTTAATCATGTTTTCTCTGCCATAGCAAAGATTTGTTATAGCAAGGGAAGAACCATCTAGTTAATTACCTCGAAAATGTTAAAAGTTTTTGTAGGAAGAGTGGTCCAATTCACAAAAGTAATACTTGAGTTCTGCAATTTTCCAAGGGAGGATACATCTTATACTAGAATACTGCAGAGAGGAGTTGATCTCTCTATGCGTATCCAGCGTAAAGGAAAAGTCACTGAAGCTACAGCAAAACACTTCATGCAGCAGCTCGGCACTGAGACTGACTACCCTGTATCTTTACAAATGATTTTGATTTTTGGTGTCTAACATTTGTTTCTTTAATAGTAGCTGGTCTACAGATTCTTCGTCAGAATAATGCTATACAAAGCCTCATGTATTATTCAAAAAGATTTGCGAGCGTCTGTTTATGATGTCTGATTGGGAAATTGATGATGGTTATATCACTATGCTGATAAAGACAATTGCTATGTCAGATGGAATTAGAACTGTACTAATGAGTTTCATTCCTGTTTCTCTGCTCATAATAGATTATGTTTCATGGGTATGACTTAGGGTTTAAGTGAGTTGAAACTTGTCCAGTTGAAGTGGCTATATGTGAATGAAAATTGTTGTTATTTACAGGTCTTTGTGAAAACTTGGTTCACCAAAACTCTAAAAGAAAGCTTATAAAGGGATATTTTGGTCAAGTATAAAAGTTGGTCATCGAGATTTTGGTGGGAAGTGGGACTCCTGGTCATTACATTTGTAGAGGTAACAAAGCTTATACACACACATGGTTGGACTGTTTAACTGCAAGTGCTGTTGATGTAATGTGTTAAATCCATTTTGTTTGAACTGTTTAACTTCAAGTGCTAGAGTAAGATGGTTAAAAGAGGGTGCATCCAATTCAAGATCTTTTATGTCAATATGAGAATCAGACAAACACAAAATGCTATAGTTGAACTTCAAAATACTGCAGGTGATATTGTAACTGATCAAAATGAGATTGCGGAAGTTTTGGTTCAGCACTTTGAAGAAAAATTTAAATATAGGGATGTTCATTTTACTGAGGGTATCTTCAAAGTTGTTCCAAAGATCCTTACTGAAGAAGAAAACAAGAAGCTGGAGAATGTTCCTACTGAAGCAGAAGTAAAGGGGGCAGTATTTGATATGGACCCTGACAGTGCTCCAGGTCCAGATGGGTTTGCAGGTTGGTTTTACAGATTAGCTTGGGAAATAATTGGTGAGGATTTTACAAGGGCAGTACAGTACTGTTAGAGAAAAGGTTTTATACCTAAAGGCTTAAACTCAAATTTCTTACTTCTATTACCAAAAACAAGAAATGCAAAAAAGGACAATCAATTTAGACCCATAGGATTGGTGAACTTCATCTTCAAAGTATTCACAAAGATCATCGCTACAAGGATGTGAAGTATTATAGATAAACTTGTTTCACCTTAATAGGGTGCTTTTATAAAAGGAAGGAATATACAAGAGAAAATAGCTCTGGCATCTGAGTTAGTGAATAATATGGAGACTAAAAGGAGAGGTGGTAATCTTGGGTTGAAGATTGATATTACTCAGGCATATCATTTCCTGAGTTGGGAATTTCTTTTCCAGGTAATGACCACTTTGGGTTTTTCTATTAAGTTCATTCACTGGATGAAAGTTTTACTGGAATCTGCTAGAATATATATACTGGTAAATGGTGGTCCAGTTGGAAATTTTCAAATGGGGAGAGGTCTCAAACAAGGTGACCCATTGTCTCATCTCCTATTTTTGATAGATGAAGACTTATTAAGCAGATCATTGACTCAAATGGTGCGAGACAAGAAATTAATCCCAATGGTGAAGAGAAATGGTATAACTCCAATACATATTTTATTTGCTGATGATATCTTCCTCTTATGCAATGGTGACAAAAGAAATGTTAGGAGATTAATGGCCTTTCTAAAAGATTACCAAGAGTCATCAGGTCAAAGCATAAGCTTAGAGAAAAGTAAGTGTTTTGTAGAGGGTACTAATGAAGGGAGGAAGCTGCAGATAGCTCAGGAATGTAATATGCCTCTTTCAGAATTTACAGATAAATACCTAGGTGTAATCATATCTCTTGGAGCAATAAAATCTCACCATACTTGAGGGTGTGTGGAAATGATGCTGGAGAAGCTTACTGGTTAGAAAGGAAAGCTATTCTCCTTTCAGGAAAGATTAATCCTTGTAAAATTTGTTTTGTGTTGCCTTCCAATATACAACATGTCTGTGTACAAATGGCCAAAAAGAGTTCTTCAGGAATGTGAGAAGATCATAAGAAATTGTCTATGGTCAGGAGATCCAGCAACAAGGAAAATTGTCACTTTGAAGTGGGACTGGGTTTGCTCTCCATTTGAAGAAGGTGGATTGGGCTTGACAAGACTAGAGATTATTAATAAGGCACTGCTTATGAAACTTTTATGGAAGACGCTGAATGATAATGATGAATGGGCCAAATTTTTCTAAGCAAAGTTTCAAAATAAAAATGGTGAGTGGATAGGATATTATAAGAAGTCCTCTATTTGGCCAGGAATGAAGTGAGTGATGGAAGATGTACATGAACACACCCGATGGTTAGTGGGTGATGGATCAAAATTTTCTATATGGAAAGATGTGTAGATAAAGGAGAAAGCTCTAAAATATCTCTATCCAGAAAGTGAATTCATGTTACAACATCCCAATATGCTAGTCTCTCATATTATATTAGATGAGGAATGGGTTATTCCAGATGAATTATCCATGATGTTCTCAAGTAATGAACTCCCAGTGATGGATACAAATGAAGACAGAAGAATATGGTGTGGTACACTAACTGGAGATTTTTCAGTTGCATCAGCTGTGGAATGCATCAGGAAAAAACACCCCAAGTTGCATTGGCCAAAGAAGGTATGGATAATTCCATTCATCCAAGCATCTCAAGTAATATATGGAAATTAGTTCACAATGTTTATGCTACAAATGAAAACTTAAAAAGAAGAAAATTCAATCTTGCTTCTAGATGTGCATTGTGTAAAAATACTGAAGAATCTCATGGACATATACTATGTCACTGTGAAAAAAGCAGAAAAATCTGGCACTGGCTTGGGAATATATTCAGCTTTGAAGCTCCAACATCTTTTGAAGAGGTCCTCCAGCCAGCAAAACATTAAATCCATGCTATAAAAGAAATTTGGAGGAATGCCACATTCATCACTATGAGAGAGATTTGCTTCATGAGAAACACCTGTGTTATGGAAGGAGGAAAATTTAATGAAGGAATTATAAAAATCAGGACACTGAAACTTACCTCTGAATGTGATGTGAGAATGAAGGGTTTCATGTGGAACATTGCATATGATTTGGAAATTCTGAGATACTTTGGGCTGAAATACAGAAAAATTAAAACTGTCAGGGTAATGGAAGTTTCTTTCCAACTACCAATAGGAAATCAAATACTCTTGTGCTGTGATGGGGCTTGAAGAGGGAATCCTGGTGATGCTGGATATGGGTTCATCGGGAGAGACAGTGTAGGAGAATATATGTCTGCAGTGGATGGTGGTTTAGGTGTGGCAACAATTTTTTTTGCAGAGGTGATGGATGTCCTAAATGCAGGTGAGTGGGCGATTAAGAATGGTTTCAATTCTTTGTTATTCAGAACAGATTCACAGGCAGTAATAAAAGCTTATAGAGCTAATAAGATTCCCTGGAATGCAGTCACCAGATGGAAGAAAAATTTTCAAACAGTTATAAGATGGGAATTTATTCACAGTTACAGAGAAGTAAACTTCTCTGCGGAAAAACTAGCCAAAAGAGGGGTGAATCTACAAAGAGGACATTGTCTCATTTTTGATACCAGGCCAGACTTCTTGGACATCCTAGAAAATGCTGGGCAGCCTTACTCCAAAGTATTCTAAAACTGTATAGAGGATAGGTGTCTAAAGTATAAAGGCATATTTCTGATCTTATTTTCTGGTTACCCCATTAGGGTTTTTGTATTTTTTCAGTAATTCTTTGGTTTTAATAAAATCTTATTATTATCGAGCAAAAAAAAAATATTAAATTCTGTTGTGCTAATTATTAAACAAAAATAGAAATTTCCAAGAGTGAGTTTCTCCTTCACAAGCATTCTAGAACGAATATTTGATTCTTGTAAGCCCTGAAAGTTGATGAGCCAAAGATGTACACACAAGCATTTACTTGAGCCTTAAACTCTTCAACAAAACTAAATCCTAGTTCAGAAAATGAGATATTTATCCAAAAGGGTACTTTTCCTGGGTCAAATGGACGGGTAAACATTCCACCTGGGTCAAATGGACAAGAGAATCTTTTAATTGAAACAGACTGAACTACCCTTTCTATCATACTACTTAACATCAGTTCTCAACATTTCTTCTCGTCTTCTCCGTCGCCTCCAAAGAAACCAAATCTATAAAAGCTATTACCAGCTCTCGTTCTCCATCAGCGTCTCCACCTCATCTTCTCCATTACCAAACAGCAAGTACCATCGTCTTCTTTCTACACCGTCTCCATTATCAAACCAGTAACATCATATACCTCTACCATCTCTATCTCCTCCA
Source organism: Papaver atlanticum (assembly GCA_023531105.1). Classification (NCBI taxonomy): domain Eukaryota; kingdom Viridiplantae; phylum Streptophyta; class Magnoliopsida; order Ranunculales; family Papaveraceae; genus Papaver; species Papaver atlanticum. The sequence goes on from JAJJMB010016019.1 coordinate 431,909, forward strand.
CAATCACAAACACCAACACCACCATCGACATCATCAACTTTATCCAACAACACCATCATCGGTACCAACAACACCACCATCAAAATGGGTTTTCAGTGTGCGTAATTTAATTAAATTTTCAAATTAGGGTTTTGTGTTAATTCGATTTCAGAAGATAGGAAATGAAGACTATGATCAAATTGGTAAAATTCTTAACCTTAATTATGTTTTGATTGCAATTGATTTCAAATTTGTTCATCTTAATTAGATGAAACTGATTTTATCCTGTGCTAGTTTGAGTTGAACAGACATGGCGAAACTGGTTTCATCCTATACTAAATTGGGTTGATTTTGGTTTCACCCATTTTAAACTAGGATGAAACCGGTTTCATCTATAGGTAGGATGAATCTTTGATTTCTGAATTAGGTATCACTCACTTGTTTTATCCTGTGCTAGTTTGAGTTGAACAGACATGGCGAAACTGGTTTCATCCTATACTAAATTGGGTTGATTTTGGTTTCACCATTTTTAAACTAGGATGAAACCAGTTTCATCTATAGGTAAGATGAATCTTTGATTTCTGAATTAGGTATCACTCACTGTAAACAAGGATGAAATTGTTTGGAATGGATTATATTCGGGTTCACTCATTTTAACTAGATGAAACTTGTTTCATTTTGTTGAATTTGGTTTTTTCATGTTTAGATTAGGTTGAATTTGAATTTTCAAATTTTCAGTCATTTTAAACTAGGATGAAACTGATTGCATCCTGTTTTAGATTGGGTGTATTGGATTTCATTCATTGTAAACTAGGATGAAGCCGGTTTCATCCTGTTTAAACTGGTATATATTTCATATTTATGTTTGAGGTCACTGATGGTTGTTGGAGGAGAAGATGTTCATGGGTTTATTAGGTTTGGTTTTAATTGGTGTTTTGTTGAGAACATTGAATGAAATTGCAGAAGAATTTGAGCTGAGAAGATGTGCTAAGAAGATGTGAATATAAAGGTTTTATAGGCAATGATGAATCTGTGACGGTGTTACTGTTGGTAATGAATACTGAATGATGAAATGAATCCGAGATGGAGCTGAAATTACAGGTGATGGAAATGGAGATGATGCTGTAGTTGCTGATGGCAGGCTTGGAAAGGAAAGGATGGTTAGAGCCAAGCCGAGCCGAGGAATGCAATGGTGGTGATTTGAGCTGAGATTGCAGATTATGGATCTGGTGCTAGTTGGAGTTAGAGAAGAACATGCTGAAGGAGCCGTCGATGGAGTTATGAAATGAAGTTGCAGCTGTGGGATTGGATTGAGCTTGGTTTCATTTGAACCAAGAAGCTGAAATGGGTGTTTCTGAAATGCAAGAAGGTATTAGATGTATGCTTTAGGGTGATTATAGGGAAGTGTTTACATGGTTGGCTCTGCAGAGTTGCAGCTGAGATTGCAAGTAGCTGTTCAGTGAGATAATGGTGCAAGAAGTATGAGTTGCAGAGCTGCAGGACATGGTGTTATGCGGGCAAGTGAGTTTGAGATGGAATTAATAGCTATGGGTTGCATGAAGCACAGTGGCTTGTGGCAGAGATGGTGTTGCTTGCAATGTATGAAAAAGTTGAGCTGTTGGAGTTGAGTTTACCTTGGCAGCTAATCGAAAAAGTTGCAAGTCTTCCTCTTCTCCAGGTGTTGGTGGAGGTGGTGGCGATGGTGGTGGCAGCGATGCAGGCAATGATGGTAGTATTATAGGCGGTAGTGATAGTGGCGGTAATGGCAGGATTGTTCAGGATGAACTTGGTTTCATCCTGAGAAAGCATATTTTTGGTCGGATATTGTACATGAAAAGTATTTTTGTCAGTTAGAGATATGCGAACTTGTTTAGGGATGTTTTTGTCAATTACAATTATACTTTTCTAATATTTTTGGGTGAAATAACCAAACAGGATATTTGAACAGTATCTTTTTAATTCCTTTCCATATAAACAGTATCAAAACTTGCCAGTCTGTTTCACCTAGGAATTGTTGGTTTTGGTCTTTTTAACCAATTTTGTGATCCTAGTTTCTGGTGATGTAGAACCCGGGCGTTCAAAGTAGCGAATTTCCAACATTTTGGAAGAGATTGGCATTTACTTAGGCCCCTCGTTTTGTCTCTTAAGTCATACCCAAACCGCAGTGGGCAATAACGATAATTGCACCTTTAAGCGCACGGCATGACGTCTTTGTAAGACCGCGCGGCTGCTGGCCAAAAAAACAAAAAAGAGAGGCTCAGAAAGAAACCCTAACACCCAACACATTCTCTTAATTCTTCTTCTGAAATCTTCTTCTAGTTGTTGATGCCGACTTCTTCGATTCTTTTTAGATTAGTACGAGCTGCTCGAAAATATACTGAATTAGCGTCCACATGTGTAAGTTTCTTCTTCTTCTTCTTTTTCTATCTGATCATCGTTTTAATGTTTTGTTGAAAAATGATTTTGATTCTGTGTTTTATCCTACGGGTTATTGTCCGATGTGTATCCGTAGAGAAGGCATGGCAGTGATTAAATGATTTTGATATCAATTTTTTATCTGTTAGTGATGCTGCTAAGCAAAATTTGTTAGTTCAGTTTGAGTTATTTGGTGTTTTCCTTCTCTAGGACCTGTAATTATGTGGAAAATCTAAACTAATTACCTTCCGCATGCAGCGTCCTGGAGGAGCACTGCCTGATACACCATTTGATGAGGAGACAATGAGGATTCTTGTTAGACTAGACAGGATTGTGTGCGTGGTTCCTTTGGGTTTCTATGTGCGATGAGTTGGTTCCTTGCTGTCAACTAGTTTTGCTAGATCATTACTAAATGTTATGTTTCTGTGCAGCACAAGACCTCCTATTCTAACTGCTGCTACTCTGAAAAGTTCCCTAGAACTTGCACAGGAACGTCAAGGTAACTAAAAGCTGCTTATGCAGATTTGTTAGACTTTGTATTTCTCCTTTGGAACTTTTTCTCATGTTATACTCCTATAATAATCTATCATGATCATTAAACAGCTCTAAAGGTAACGGATGATATTGTCAATTCTGAGGCTGAGGCTAAGGCTAAGGCTAAGGCTAAGCTCCGTAAACTAGAATTTGAAAAGCTACATGAAGGTAAAAGCTGCATATGAAGATGCGATAAGTTTTTTTTTTGTTTTCCTCCTTTGAAACTTTTCCTCATCTTTCTCATATGATAATCTTTCATGATTGATCTACAGGTAAACGATGATACTGTCAATTCTGAGGCTAAGCTCCATGGACTGTTTTTGAAGTGGCTCTCGTTTAATGACCACCATTTTGATGTGGAGGATGAAAAAGCTTTTAAGGAGAGGTTTGAAAATTTTAAGGACACCGCTCAGTTTGTCAACAAATGGAACAAAAGCGGCTATTCCTCCACTTTCGGATTAAACCCCTTTTCAGATTTGACTTGCCACGAGTTTGCGACTTGTTCTTGGAAGATCTATCCAAAGAAACCTAGCCAGGTTATGGATGGTAAAGCTGAGTATCAAGATAAGAAACTTAATTGACCATGGTATAGCTGGTATTGCTGTGTTTTGTCTTAGATGATTGAAAGAAGTTGTATTTTAATTTATGGTGCTTGATCTTCAACCGGCGCAGTAGTTTCTTGTTCAATTTTCAAAACGTCAGGACATCGAATGGAACTATTGGTTATTAAAACTTGATTGTATCTTCTCTGGCTCTAAATTGTAGTAGTTCGTTTGAGACCTTAATTTTTACAAATTCTGTTGTGCAAATTATAAAACAAAAACAGAAACTGCCACGATTTGGGTTCCTCCTTCACAAGCATTGTAAATTGAAATTGCATATTGCTCAAATTCAGTTTCTGATTACCAGTGTTAGGATATTGCATATTTCTCAAATCTGGGTAAATTGAAATTGGTACCAAATATATATATACTACACCAAGCATCTGGTTGAGAGGCGTGAAAGGTTCACCATGTAAGATCAGCTTGCGTGGTGTACTGTGTACAAGAGATATGGCCCGAGTGTTTAGGACAAGTAAGGAAGCATGTGATGCACAAACTTAGAGTATGGCAATAGGCATGAGACTTTTCTAGCAGTATTTGTTGGGGTGCTCGAACTTCTACACAAACTCAGAATATGCATGAGATTTCTCTAGCAGTATCTGTCAGGGTGCTCGAACTTCTCTAGCAGTATTTTCTGGAGTGCTCGATGAAAGCAATAAGAACTGTCGACAAGGTAGTTGTCCATGAGGAGTGGAAGATTGAGATGATGTTAAAGAAAATCATTCATGACTATGAAATGGTACATTTTTCATGTAGATGCTTTTGTAGAGCGGTTGTGCACTTGAATTGGTGTAACTCGAGGATCTAAGCAAGAAGCTTAAGTCAAAATTGGACTTACTAATCCACCATAGACAAGCCGCATTGTTCAAGTATACCATATACATGTGCACAACCTCTATGGCAGTGATTAGATGAGTCCGTATTTTTGCCTACGGCTTATTGTCCGATGTGTATCCGTAGTGAAGGCATGGCAGTGATTAGATGATTTTGATATCAATTTTTTTATTTGTTGGTGATGCAGCTTTCTTTTATCTGATGAACAAAATCTGTTAGTTCAGTTTGAGTTATTTGGTGTTATCCTTCTCTAGGAGACTAGGACCTGTAATTATGTGGAAAATCTAAACTAATTACCTTCCGCGTGAAGCTTCCTGGAGGAGCTCTGCATGATACACCATTTGATCATGAGACATTGAGAATTCTAGCTAGATCGTTTTGGTTTCTATGTGCGCTGAATTGGTTCCTTGCTGTCAGCTACTTTTGCTCGATCATTATCTAAATGCTTCTAGTCTGAAAAGCTCACTAGAACTTGCACAAGAACGTCAAGGTAACTAAAAGCTTCTTATGAAGATTTGTTAAACGTTGTTTTTCTCCTTTGCAACTTTTTCTCATGCTGTACTCCTATAATAATCTCTCATGATTATTAAACAGCTCTAAAGGTAACCGATGATATTGTCAATTATGAGGAAGCCAAGGTCCGTGCAGCACAAGAACGTGCAAAGCGCGTAAAGGTAAAAACATGCGTATGGAGCTGCTCTTGCTTTGTTTTTTTCCTTTCCAGCTTTTCCTCATCTTACTCGTATAATAATGTTTCATGCATGATCATTAAAAAGCTCTAGAGGTAACCGATGATATTGTCAACTCTGAGGCTAAGCTCCATTCTCTGTTTTTGAAGTGGCTATCGTTCTTTGATCACCATTTTGATGTGGAAGATGAAAAATCTTTTAAGGAGATGTTTGAAATTATCCACAACGTTCTCAAGTAATGAACTCCCAATGATGGATACAAATGAAGACAGAAGAATATGGTGTAGTACACTAATTGGAGATTTTCCAGTTGCATCAGCTGTGGAATGCATCAGGAAAAAACACCCCAAGTTGCATTGGCCAAAGAAGGTATGGGATAATTCCATTCATCCAAGCATCTCAAGTAATATATGGAAAATAGTTACTAGATGAAAACTTAAAAAGAAGAAAATTCAATCTTGCTTCTAGATGTGCATTGTGTAAATTTTTTGAAGAATCTCTTGTATATATACTATGGCACTGTGAAAAGAGCAGAAAAATATGGCACTGGCTTGGGAATATATTCAGCTTTGGAGTTCCAACATCTTTTGAAGAGGTCCTCCAGCCAGGAAAACATCAAAGCCCTATTATAATTTTTTTTTGGAGGAATGCTGCATTCATCACTATGAGAGATATTTGGTTCATGAGAAACACCTATGTTATGGAAGGAGGAAAATTTAATGAAGGTGTTATAAAAATCAGGACACTGAAACTTACCTATGAATGTGATGTGAGAATGAAGGGTTTCATGTGGAACACTGCATATGATTTTGAAATTCTGAGATACTTTGGGTTGAAATACAGGAAAATTAAAACTGCCAGGGTAATGGAAGTTTCTTTCCAACTACCAATAGGAAATCAAATACTCTTGTGCTGTGATGTGGCTTCAAGAGGGAATCCTGGTGATGCTGGATATGGGTTCATTGGGAACAGTGCAGGAGAATATATGACTGAAGCGGCAGGTAGTTTAGGTGTAGCAACAAATGTTTTTGCAGAGGTGATGGTTGTCCTAAATGCAGGTGAGTGGGCGATTAAGAATGGTTTTAATGATTTTCTATTCAGAACAGATTCACAGGAAGTAATAAAAGCTTACATAGCTAATAAAATACCCTGGTATGCAGTCACCAGATGGAAGAAAATTAATCAACAAGTAATAAGATGAGAATTTATTCACAGTTACAAAAAAGTAAACTTCTTTGCGGACAAACTAGCCAAAACAGGGGTGAATCTTCAAATAGGAAATTGTCTCATTTTTTATACCAGGCCAGACTTCTTGGACACCCTAGAAAATGCTGGGCAACCTTACTTCAGAGTATTCTAAAACTGTATAGAGGATAGGTTCCTAAAGTATAAAGTCATATTTCTGATCTTATTTTCTGGTTACCCCATTAGGGTTTTTGTATTTTTTCAGTAATTCTTTGGTATTAATAAAATCTTATTATTATCGAGCAAAAATAAATAAATAAATTCTGTTGTGCAAATTATTAAATTAAAACAGAAATTTCCAAGAGTGAGTTTCTCCTTCACAAGCATTCTATAACGAATATTTGATTTTTGTAAGCCCTGAAAGTTGATGAGCCAAAGATGTACACACAAGCATTTACTTGAGCCTTAAACTCTTCAGCAATACTAAATCCTAGTTTATAGTGATGTAGAACCCGGGTGTTCAAAGTAGCGAATTTCCAACATTTTCGAAGAGATTGGCATTTACTTAGCCCCCTCGTTTTGTCTCTGTTGTTTGTTTTGGGTGATTAAAAAAGATGTTTATGATGATTTTATTAATGGAGAAGTGGGAACTCTATTTGGCTCTTCTCACTCTCTGTTTTCATTAACTTAGAAGCTGATTAATATTTCTCTTTATTTACTTGGTCAATATAAGACCCAAGCAAAGAGTTACATATGGACATCTCTTGTCCATACAACTTCTATTACAAATCAGATGCATTCTAGTGTCATGACATTTCTGCATATGGATCATGACATTAACTGAACATGACATTAAATCTCAACAATCTCCTCCTTAATGTGATGTTCTTCTACTCCTAGTAGTTCACAGAAATGTTGAAATTTACCTTTGGGAAGTGCCTTGGTTAATATGTCCGCCAATTGGTCTTCCGTCTTGCAATACTTGAGTTCTATCTCACCATCTTCAAACGCTTCTTGAATGAAATGGTACTTGAGTTTGATGTTCCTTGCTCTACAATGCTCAACCGAATTTTTGGAGATAGCAATTGCTGATTTGTTGTCACAAAAAATTACGGTGCTTTCTTCTTGCTTCTCTTGAATGTCTTCCATAATTCTTCTTAGCCATACAACATGAGATGTAGCTATTGATGCTGAAATGTATTCTGCTTCCGCCGTGGATTGAGCAACGGTTTCTTTCTTCTTCGATGTCCATGTGAATATACCTGAACCAAGAGAAAAAACATACCCCGATGTACTCTTCATGTCATCAATACATCCTCCCAAGTCGCTATCACAATAGCCAACTAATTTGACATCCATATTTCTTGAATACATGATTCCAAAATTCATTGTTCCTTGTATGTACCTCAACAACCTCTTTTCCGCACCAAGATGTAGATGACTAGGTGAACTCATGAACCTAGAAAGCATACTTGAAGCAAACATGATGTCGGGTCTTGTGTGTGTAAGATACAACAAGTTTCCAGTAAGACCTCTATAGTAAGTCTCATCAACTTTTCTTCCTCCATCATATTTCTTGAGTTTATCATTCACTACAAGTGGTGTTGATGTGGGGTTACAACCAAGCATACCAAATTTCTTCAACACCTTTTCGGCATACTTGCTTTGAGAAATGAACACTCCATCCTCACTTTGGTGAAACTCAATACCAAGGAAGTACTTGAGCAAACCCATGTCACTCATCTCATATTTCATCATCATTTCTCTCTTCAATTGCTCAATCATATGAGCATCATCACCCATAAAGATAAGATCATCAACATACAAGGCAACGATGAGAATGGACGTACCTTTTGTTTTCACAAATTGTGTAAGTCACTCTTGCTTTTGTTGAAGTTTTTCCTTTTGAAGTATCCATCTATCTCACTATACCAAGCTCTTGGTTCTTGCTTTAGACCATTTAAAGCTTTCTTCAACTTGTACACCTTATCTTCTTCTCCTTCCACTACAAAACCTTGTGGTTGTTCTACATAGACTTATTCATGGAGTTCTCCATTCAAAAATGCCGATTTGACATCAAGTTGATAAAGTAACCATCCTTTTTGAGACGACATAGCAATCACGGCTCTAATGGTGTCAAGACGAGCAACCGGTGCAAAAGTCTCATTATAGTCGATGCCGGGTTGTTGTGAATATCCCTTTTCCACCAACCTTGCTTTGTGCCTTTGAATCGATCCATCCGCATTGTACTTCACCTTATAGATCCACTTCACACCAATAACTTATTTGTCACTTGGCCTTGCTACCTTCTCCCATGTATCGTTCTCGTCAATGACAAAAACTTATTCTTCCATAGCTTTTATCAAAACCGGTTCATTTGATGCTTCTTCAAAACTTTCCGTTTCGACCGTACAAAATTTGCATCTTTCATACACTTCACTCAACCTCTTCATCTTCTTTGGTGCCGACGGTGATGATGTTGATGCACTAGTACTTGGAGACATACTTGGAGATGCTCTTTGTCTTGTATTTGGTGGTGTTTGAGGTGGTTCTTCCCCATTTTCTTCACCTTCTTCAACTTCATTTGTTGCTGAATTTTCTTGCTCTTCATCAACAATAATGGTTCTCTTCTCAATTTTACCTTCTTCCCAATTCCATGAAGCACCTTCATCAAACAACACATCACGACTTGTGATCATTGAGTTGATCTTCAAGCTATACAACCTATAGCCTTTTGATTGGAGACTATAGCCAATAAAAATACATTTCTCACTTTCTTCATTAAGCTTTGTTCTCTTCACCTTTGGAATTTGAGAATAACACACACTACCAAAAACTTTGAGATGTCTTACCGATGGCTTTCTTCCACCCTATGCTTCAATTGGAGTTCTATCCCATACAGCTTTTGTTGGACACCTATTCATCAAGTAGACGGCGGTGTTGATGGCTACGGCCCAAAAAACTTTAGGCATACCCTTCTAATAAAGCATGGACTTCGCCATCTCCATCACGGTTTTGTTATTTCTTTCGGAAACACCATTTTGTTGAGGAGTATAACCCACGGTTAGTTGCCTTTCCAAGCCTTCATCTTCACAAAATTTATCAAACTCTTTGTTGTTGTATTCTTTGCCTCTATCACTTCTCAAAACTTTGATGTAGTGACCACTTTGCTTTTCAACAAGGCTCTTGAACTTGTTGAAGATGCTAAAAACTTTGGATTTTTGCCTCATGAAGTACACCCAAGTCATACGACTAAAATCATCAATAAATAAGATAAAGTATCTTTTACCTCCATGAGTTGGTGTCTTCATTGGTCCACACACATCGGTATGTACCAAACCAAGAAGTTCTTTTGCTCTCCATGCTACACCTTTTGGGAATGGTTGGCGATGTTGCTTACCAAGTGCACAACCTTCACACACTCCATCCTTGTGGTTGATATATGTTTTGGAAGTCCTTGCACCATGTTCTTGTTGGAAACCACCTTGATACTATTGAAATTAAAATGCCCAAGTCTTTTATGCCATAACCATGTTTCATCAATGGTTTCCATCCTCAATGCAACATTCTTCTCTTTTTCAAACACAATTGGGAAGGTTCTATTATTCTCCATCTTGATGCTCTTCATTACTTGCCTCTTGTTGTTGTGCTTCTTGTCATAAATGGTGCAATATCCATCTTCAAAATGATCCGCGTACCCAAGATCCACAAGTTTCCCAACATTAAGAAAATTTTGTGCCAAGTCCGGAATATATAACACATCTCTAATGTATTTTGCTCCATTGATAGTTTGCACGCAAATTGTACCTCTTCCGTTAGCTTGAACCATGTTTCCATCCCCCATCTTCACTAGAGAATTCACGGATTTATCCATATCCACAAACAATTTCTTCTCACCGGACATATGAGTTGTACAACCACTATCCACAAACCACACTTCACTTTTGGAAGTCTCCATAGCACTTTGACAAGCATAAAACAAATTTTGTTTTTCTTCTTTCTCTTCGGCTCTACCGGCTTGTTCTTCACCTATGTACCTACAATCCTTCTCCAAATGTCCATACTTCTTGCAATGATAACATTGGGGTTTTCCTTTTCTCCAACAATTCTTCTCCAAATGACCATTCTTGTTGCAAAAATTGCATCTTGGTTCTTGTGAAGAATCACTCTTTGTGTTGTTGTTGAAGCTTGCTCCTTCTTTCTTCCATTTTCCCTTTTCTTTGTAGTTAGATGAAGCATTACCCTTGTACTCATTCTTCTTCATTGTTGAATTCTTGGAGTCCAAATTCATTTTTGATTGAAAAGCACTCTCAATCGACTTTTCGGTGTGTCGAGACACCCTTTCTTCATAGACTTTCAATTGAGCCCATAACTCTTGTGACTCTAATGTAGAGAGATCTTTTGTTTCTTCAAAAACCGCCACAATGGGTTCAAATTTTTCCGGTAAGCAATTTAAAATCTTCTCACAAATTCTTTTTTCTTCTAAGTTTTCACCACACATCAATATTTGATTAACAATTTCAACAACTCTAGAAGAAAACTCATTCAATGTTTCATTATCTTTCATATGTAGATTTTCAAAATCTCTTCTATATGATTGAAGTTTCAACTCTCTTACCTTCTTGTTTCCTCCATACTCCTTTTGAAGAATATCTCAAGCTTTTTTAGCTTTAGGAAAATGAATTACTCTTGGTAGAATAGTGTCTCCAACTCCTTGTTGAATGTACATGGATGCTTTAGCATTCTTCTTCCTACTCTCCTTAAGTAATCCTTTTGGGGTTGATCTAGAGTTGATGTATCTTCAATTTCATCATACCCATTTTGTACAATCTCCCACACATCTTGTGACATGAACAAGGTCTTCATTTTGATGGACCAAAAATCATAATTTTCACCATGAAAAAGTGGTATTGAGGGTTGTTGAATGTAAAGATTTGAGTTGCTAGAACTTGCTATTGATTTGATTTAAGTTTGATTGAGAAATTTGGGGGTTTTTTTTTTTGGATCTAGATTTTGAGAAATTTGTTTTTGCTGATTTTTTGATTTTTGATTGATTAGGTTTTGATTGTTTTCCTACTACCAAGATCAGATTCAATTGATCTTGGCTCTGATACCAACTGTTGTTTGTTTTGGGTGATTAAAAAAGATGTTTATGATGATTTTGTTAATGGAGAAGTGGGAACTCTATTTGGTTCTTCTCACTCTCTGTTTTCATTAACTTAGAAGATGATTAATCTTTCTCTTTCTTTACTTGGTCAATATAAGACCCAAGCAAAGAGTTATATGTGGACATCTCTTGTCCATACAACTTCTATTACAAATCAGATGCATTCTAGTGTCATGACATTTCTGCATATGGATCATGACATTAACTGAACATGACATTAATTCTCAACAGTGTCTTAAGTCATACCCAAACCGCAGTGAGCAATAACGGTAGTTGCACCATTAAATTAGCGCACGACATGACCTCTTTGTAAGACCGCGCGGCTGTTGGCCAAAAAACAAAAAAGAGCGGCTCAGAAAGAAACCCTAACATCCAACACATTCTCTTAATTCTTCTTCTTAAATCTTCTTCTAGTTGTTGATGCCGACTTCTTCGATTCTTTTTAGATTAGTACGAGCTGCTTGAAAATATACTGAATTAAGGTCCACATGTGTAAGTTTCTCCTTCTTCTTTTTTTTCTATCTGATCATCGTTTTAAGGTTTTGTTGAAAAATGATTTTGATTCTGTGTTTTTTCCTACGGGTTATTGTCCGATGTGTATCCGTAGTGAAGGCATGGCAGTGATTAGATGATTTTGATATCAATTTTTTATTTGTTAGTGATACTGCTAAGCTGCTTTCTCTTATCTGATGAACAAAATTTGTTAGTTCAGTTTGAGTTATTTGGCGTTTTCCTTCTCTAGGACCTGTAATTATGTGGAAAATCTAAACTAATTACCTTCCGCATGCAGCGTCTTGGAGCACTTCCTGATACACCATTTGATGAGGAGACAATGAGGATTCTTGTTAGACTAGACAGGATTGTGTGCGTGGTTCCTTTGGGTTTTATGTGCGATGAGTTGGTTCCTTGCTGTCAACTACATCATTACTAAATGTTATGTTTCTGTGCAGCACAAGACCTCCTATTCTAACTGCTGCTAGTCTGAAAAGTTCACTAGAACTTGCACAGGAACGTCAAGGTAACTAAAAGCTTCTTATGCAGATTTGTTAAACTTAGTTTTTCTCCTTTGCAACTTTTCCCCCATGTTGTATGTAGTTGCAGGAAATCCTACAACCACACTCTACTAAGATATATAACAATTTTACTAAGACATAATGAATTGAATTGATCTTATTTGATTAATTCATAGAACAAAGATAAGAATTACACTGCAAACCCTAACTTGGGAAGCAAACTTACTTTCTCTCTCCTAAATTACTTACGTAACTCTCCAAAAGATCCCCCGTACAATGGTCTCTCATCCCTTATATAGGATATTTACATAGTGGAAGACAGCTAATAAAGCCATTCTTTTCAGATCTGAAACGCGTTAGTATTCGCCCTCTGTTATAACCGCCGCATCTTCATTGTAATAACCGCATTGATCTTCACACTTTGGTGTGACTTTGGTGACGTCATTCCTTCCGTCATCATCGATATAATGGTCGCGTCGTTATTCACCTAGTAACAAATGTATTTCTTCGCATTGTTGTATTATTTATACCTGTGCGGTATTTGGTATCTACATTTTGCCTTTTCTCTTATCACTCTTCTGAAAGAAGAGGCGGTAAGAGAAGTCTTGTTATATGATCTTACTGCATTCGTATTAACTCTTCGTATTCTTGTAACCAATATTCTTCCGGGTTTTCGGCATGACCTCCTGCACATGTTTATTCCACTATTCTTTGGTCGACACGTCTTTAACATTATTTCTTTCCTTGATAACCGCCCCTTGATACTTATCCTTTCATTAATGCGTTTCAAAAAGGGGTTTCTTGGGAAAAGGGAAGTTATCTCTTATAAATCTGAACACACCCCTCTATTCTTCTTTTTTATTCTCTATTCTTCTTCTTCGTGTATTTTTGATCTATGGAACTTCATTATCTGCTGTTGTTCTTCATCATCTCCACCAAAACTTTCTTTAATCTTCATTCATTCCCATTCTTTCACTCCCAATCTGTAAATGGCTCCTCAAGCTGGTTATAAAAATGTTAAAGCACTTGAAAAGTTTCAAAACAATCTGAAGTCCAAAGGAATTAAACTATCAGTTCCTCTAGGTTCTGTACCTACTACTCATCTTGATTGTGGATGGTTCTCCCATGATCAATGGAATAACCGCAAGGTTATAATTTCTCTAGGACAACTTGCCGCGGGACTCCCCATTCCTCTATAAAATCCTCAAATTCCTCTTTTTTATGAGTTGCTAGCACACGAAAACTTCCGACGCGGTATTTATCAACTAAATGGTGATACCATCAGAATTATCGTGGAATATTCCCGCCGCGCGGCTAATTTGAAGACATTGTATCCCCACTATGTAAAAGAAGAACCCAAGAAGGAAGAGTATATAGTGGAAAATTTCTTCAGACATTATGAAACTGCCATTGTGATTAACAAACCTTGGGGCATCCGTTTAAAGCGCAAAGATGGTATTGAAGAGAAGAAAAGGATCATGCGAGATGTTGACTTTCATAGTAATACTAATGATGGTGCGCGCATGTCCAAGGATACCCATTGGATGGAATATCCTCTTGTCATGGAAGGTCCATATATTTCTGGTGCTGATGAGAATGATGTAGATCTTCCCTTTCCTTCTGCCTTTGCAGATTTTCATCCTTGGGAGCTTTATTGGCCTGAAGAAGAAAAATCGGTGCGTGCGATTTTATTCGCCTTCTTATATTTTCTCCTTCTTTATCTTTTTTGCCTTAATTAACACCGCTCTCTTATTTTCAGAAATCCAAGAATAAAAAGAACTCAACTGTGAAACCATCTCAGGCATCTCATACACGCTCTGAGGTAGTAAGAAATACTTTCATTTATTTTAACAATATTGTTGCCTTTATTTCTTATCTGACTGAGAGGGTGTAGGTTGAGCATGAGATCCCTGCTGTCTCTGGTGATGCTCCATCTTCGTCCACCGGTGTTCATAGGATGAAAACCATAGCAAAGAAGTCAGTTTCAAAATCTGCTACAGAAAATCCTTTGAAGAAGAGAAAAACACCGCCATCTCTTTTAGAAATGTATTCCTCAGAAGATGTTTTGCCTTCTTCAAGTGATCCTGAATTTGTGTCTTCAATGGATGTTCTTTCTAAGATCTTTAGCAGCTCTTTGTTAACGATTTTCCTTTACTTTTTACTCTTATGCGGCTTCTTCTATTTTCTTCGTATGCGGTATTTAACCTTTCCTTCTTTTTTTTGTAGATTTGGAAAAGAAACATCTCAAAGAAATTGGCGAGTTGAAGTCAGCGCTTTTTGCTAGGAATTCTAAATACGGCAGACTCAAAGAGAAATTGATAATTTCTGTTTCTAACATGGAAAAGGATGAGATTCGTCAGCGAAATGCGGAAGTTAAAAAGATGGCTGATGACATTTGCTCCAAATATGATCTTCCTCCACCAGTGTTTGACTTTCCTATCGTGCCGGAAAATGATGAAGACATAATAGTTTCTGATAGCGAATAATCTGATAGTGAGGAGACTGATGGAGAAAGTAATGACATAGATGTTGAAGAAGATTCTAATGCTGAAAAGATTTTAGAAGATAGCTCCACCACAGATGATGACAATGCCATGGGCGGGAAATGACCGCGCTTTATTTTCATTTTTCTTCTTTTACATCATACTTTCTCTTTTCGTCTTGTATACGGTGGATATTCTTCTTTTTGGTATCTTTCTTTTAATATATACTTCTGAGAGCAGATATTCTCTTTCTTTGATTTATCGCCGCGTTAATCCTGCATTTAATTATCAATTCGAAACAAAACTCTACTTCTTCTAGGAGTTATTCATTAGTCCAACCATAATATATGTTCAGAGTAGGAATTATCACAAAACTTATGCGTAATTCAATCATATGAAAGCGGTTAACATATTCCTCATATGTTTGCATTCCCATTCTTGCCTCTGTTAACCGTCTTTTCATTGATAAATGACGCATACGCATATATAGAAATTAATATTCAGATTCACTTGTTAGAATGGGCATTCATAACCGCACATAAATATTATACGTACCCTTATATGACCGCATAAGCAATAAGTACCTTTGTAACTGTGATTATCCTCCATTGCTTTGCCTCAGTTGTTTCTTACGTCTAATTCTTTTTTTCCTTTACCTTTATATTATGCAATCTTTTTCATTTGATGATTTGCAAATCAATGTTAGAATAATAGGAATATAGCCGCTCGTGTTTCTTATGAGGTCTCATTACGCCGCTCTATGTTTGTAGAGGTCTTATGTTCCCCCCTTGTTAATAGGTCTTATGTTTTCCCCAAGGTATTTTTATGGTCAGGAGGCAAAATCGCAGGCAGTCATTACTCTTTCAAGCAATAACCCTTTGATCTTTCCTTATCATCTTTCGTATTTTTTCCTTTGAAGGATTATTGCCGTGTCAATACGACAGGTCTACACTCTTGTTTGAGTTATAACCCCATGATATTGAACTCTTTGACACAATTCAGCTCCCTATTGGAGGGTGCCGTCCTTATATTCCCCCATGACTGCCCCTTCAAGGAGGCTTACCCCTACCGGGTTAGGGTGGGCACCTCCCATCAAGTTATGCCAACAATCAGCTGTTTTCGTGATCTCTTTCGTGATCACACCCTAAGCGGGGTTTCTTGAGGACCGAGTGTATCATAGTCAGGACTTGTCAAGGATGGCCAGGTACGCTCCAGACGCCCCAGGAACCCTTGACTCAACCATGTACCGCGGCGCCCTGATCGAGTTTCTACACTCCTTGGGAGAGAACTTATTACCTTAGGCTGTTAACCCAGGTGTCTCTGCCGGATAGGCTTTTCTTTCACCCCAAATCTCCATGACCCGGGTTCCAGGGTTGGTATGGCTTTCACCCAAGCCATGCATTTATAGGTTTTTCCCCGATAATGATGTGCGTTAGGTCTTATTATTTCCTATTGCATTTATGCGAACTAGGGTGCACGCCACCATCGGATGCCTAACCTCTTTATAAGGTTTTCATCTTTGTTATCTCATGTTGAGATCTTTAGTATGAGGTCTTATTTTTGCCTCGTTCTTTTACATGTGATATAAATCTTGTAATCTTTTGAAGAAGAAAATTTTCCATGTTCATATTTTAGATAATTACAATTCTATTATTTTTCTTTCTTCATTTACGTTTTCACACATAAGCTACTTCTCTTAGAATATAATTTCCTTCATTACTCCTTACACCCTTTGAATTCACTTTTGATTTCATTTCTTCATATCAATTATTATCACCGCCTTGATTATTAATAATGTTTTTTCCAGCATTACTTGTTTCGTTGATGACCGATTGTTTCCATCAATTCTGAAATCCCGCGTTTCATAATCTTCTTTATATTATTTGATCCTTCACACTCCTCTTGTAATTTATAAATTTGTTGATCTTGCGGTGTTCTTCTCATGACCATGTCACCAGACTGATACTTTTCCACACTTACGCGGTATGTTGAGTTATCGGCCAGTGCGATTTCTGCCGCATTAGTGCAAGTATGATTTTTCTTAACATTCTTACTAATAACATCTACCATCAGCCTTTCTTTTCTTTTACCTTCCTCTACTCCTTTTCTTCAATTTTTACTCTTTCCTGTGCGTTCTTCACTCTTCTTGATGTTTATCTCATTACAATTCTTCGCATCCATGGAATCTCCTCTGATAATTCCAATGCCTTGCGGCAATGGGAACTTAATGCACTGGTGAAATGTCGATGCAATGCCTAAAATGCTATGCAACCAGGGTCTTCCAATCAAAGCATTATATGGAGATTCGACATCTACCACGCAGTACATAACTTCAGTAGTGATAGTTGTAAGAGAATTCTCATGGTTACCTCCCCTTTTGGCTTATTTGCTGACCCATTAAATCCGTAGATCTTATAAGTAGAAGGGATAAGGTCCTCGTCTTTGCTGCCCATGGTTTTGTATGCATGATAAAACAATATATCGACTGAACTCCCAGAGTCTATCAAGATCCTATTTATTGCCCATGCATTTGTGTTCTTATCTTCATCCTCTTCCATTACTGATTTTGGGATAATCTCTAACTTGACAACCAATGGACTCTCATGCAATTCGCCGCCTCCAGGTACCTCTTCAGCACTAAATGAAATTACTTTCCTTTGCCAATCTTTGAGTGGTGATATCTTTGCTAGATTGAATATCTCATTCCCTTCACTATCCCTTGCATGTACTCTACTCAGCACGTTATCATGAAAATCTTCAATACTCTTGAATGAATGTATAATAAAATTACAGTATAAATTTCTTGCATTAGTTCCAACTTCAATCAAGAATGTACTGTTCCCTTTCTCTGCTCCTGGTGCTGGCCCTTCAGGTGGTGGTGGTGGTAAATTTTGTGTTGACGCGGTTAAGAAATGACTTAGTTTCCCTTGATCAATCATCCTTAAGATAATCCTATGCACATTGCGGCAGTTATTTGTAGTATGACCATGGAAGAGGTGGTATGCACAAAATTCTCTACTCCTCATTCCCAATAGTGGTTCCACACCTAGATTTGGTGGTGTTGGTATTTCTTTCATTAAAATGACCGCCTCCCATATTTTATCAATTGGAGTATTCAGAGGCGGCATTTTTATTTCTTCGAAAACTCTATTTCCTCCACTTGAACCTTGATTATAATATCTTCTCTGACCTCCATATCCATCTCCATTGTTATCAAATCTTGGTATCTTATTATTACCGCCTTAATTGTTGTACTGCCGCTCTCTGTACTCTCTTTCATACATCTCTTGATCTTTACTGCTCATGGATACTTGTTTTTGCTTTTCTTCCATGCTTGCTTTTTCGTGGCTCCATTGTGAAGTACTTGCCACAGCATTTGTTATTCTTGGTAATAAACTTGCACTTCCTTCCTTATTACTTGTATTCGCAACTGGGTATGATTCCATTTCCCTTTGCTTTTCTTCTAGTGCGACGAATTCCTCTTGATATTCTCTTAATTTTGCCATTTCGGTTGTGTCCTTGAGTCTAAATATCTGTGTATACAGCAAATCAGTGGGGAAAAGTGCATTAATAAATGCCAGAATAAGATTCCGCTCATCTACTCTCCCTGCCATTTCGCTGCACATTGTTATCCACCGCGTGGTTAAATTACGTAAACTTTCATTAATTCGCCTCCTAAGACTGAAGACCTTCTCGATTCCTGGCCGTAGCATGTTGTTGCTGATATACGTTCCTAAAAAGATGCTATGCAGCTGCTGAAATGATCTAATTGTTCCAACTGGTAATCCATCAAACCATTTTAAAGCCTCTCCAGTCAAGCTTGTTGGAAAATATTTACACAATACCGCATCATTATCTTCCCACTGCATAAGAGATACATAAGAGATAGGTTTTATTGTTTAATATGTTGAACCGGGCAAGTGGTTCCATAAAAAATGCTTATGAATACGGGTAATGCACATTTTGTTGGGATTCCAGTATGCTTTATGTGTCTTGAAAATGGCGTTTTCTCAGCTTCTACTATGGCATCTTCCAATTGTCTTCTCCCTCCATCTCTTCTAGTCGTAATCATCGCCCTTACTTTTGCTAGTTCTTTTAATATTGCTGCATTCCCATTCTGATTTTCATGTTGTTGTACCAGTCTATTCAATCTTGTTTGCCGCATTCTGTTTTCTTCTCTATTTTGCCGTATAACTTCTTGAATTTCCTGTTCCTCTTCTTCTTCTCTTCTACGTTTTCTTCTTTCTCGTGCGGCATTGTCTCTTTCCTCTTCTGCTTCACGATTGCGTTGATTTCGCAACCTTTATCTTCCATGCAATAATATCCTTGCTTGTTCTTCGTCATCATCTCCCCTTTGATCATAGTGAATGCGGTCGTAATCATCTTGCCGAATATGTTGTTCCTCCCTCTGATTTCGATGGACGTGGTGAATATCACCTTCAGGATCATATCGATCATCTTCTTGATGCTGTTCTATACGATTAGCACCGCGTCCACCCTGTATATTATAACTGATCTGAACATGATCTACAAGATTGTTGTCCACTGGTAACTCTCTTTCACCGCGTCCATGACTTGATCTGCTTCGTCTTGACGTACTTCCCCTTGTTCTTGATCTTTACACTGTGTTTGTTGCTCTGGATGTGGATCTTGTCCTTTCTTCTTGCAACCTGATGTTTTCTTCTCTAAATTCATTATTCTGTCTTGTCAAATTTGCTCTTGCTTCTTCCTCCCTTCTCCTTTCGTCCGCCATTCTCTGTTGAAGTTCTGCTATTGCCATATTCTCTTCATTATCCACAATTCTTCCTTCCATATGTGTTTCAGCTTCATTCTCTTCTGCTGTATCTGTATCGGTAATGTGTACGCTTACATGATCATAATCAATGTTATCGTTTTCTTCCTGAATATTCCGAATCTGTGATTGGATTCGCTGATGTTGATTATTTCTCTCCCCCATCCTTGAGGACTCGGCGACATCACCTACTCTTCTTCCTGCGATTCTTCTACTTCTTCTAATAGCCACCGCCTCTTCTGCCATGGATGCTTGCCTCACCATTTTCCAAGATCCGAAAAATACTGTAGACGAAGGTAAATTCAATTTCGTAAGAACAAATTTATACTTCAACTCTTCTAATTTTGACAAAAATGACAATAAAACCTTATTGATTTGAACGTAACAACACTATCTGCTTAGAAACTTCACTAGAAATTCTTATCCTATATCATCATCATCTCCACAGGATCATCCAAACCTTTTCTAGCGCCAAAATGTAGTTTCAGGAAATCCTACAACCACACCCTACTAAGATATATAACAATTTTACTAAGACATAATGAATTGAATTGATCTTATTTGATTAATTCATAGAACAAAGATAAGAATTACACTGCAAACCCTAACTTAGGAAGCTAAGTTACTTTCTCTCTCCTAAATTTCTTACGTAACTCTCCAAAAGATTCCCCCCGTACAATGGTCTCTCACCCCTTATATAGGATATTTACATAGTGGAAGACAGCTAATAAAGCCGTTCTTTTCGGATCTGAAATGCGTTAGTATTCTCCCTCTGTTATAACTGCCGCATCTTCATTGTAATAACCGCGTTGATCTTCACACTTTTGGTGTGACTTTGGTGACGTCATTTTTTCCGTCATCATCGATATAATGGTCGCGTCGTTATTCGCCTAGTAACAAATGTATTTCTTCGCATTGTTGTATTATTTATACCTGTGCGGTATTTGGTATCTACATTGTACTCTTATAATAATCTATCATGATCATTAAACAGCTCTAAAGGTAACCGATGATATTCTCAATTCTGAGGATGAGGCTAAGGCTAAGCTCCATAAACTAGAATTTGAAAAGCTACATGAAGGTAAAAGCTGCATATGAAGATGCGATAAGCTTCTTTTTTTTTTTCCCCTTTAAAACTTTTCCTCATCTTTCTCATATGATAATCTTTCATGATTGCTCTAGAGGTAAACGATGATACTGTCAATTCTGAGGCTAAGCTCCATGGACTGTTTTTGAAGTGCCTCTCGTTTAATGACCACCATTTTGATGTGGAGGATGAAAAAGCTTTTAAGGAGAGGTTTGAAAATTTTAAGGACACCGCTCGGTTCATCAACCAACATAACAAAAGCGGCTCTTCCTTTACTTGTGGATTAAACGAGTTTTCAGATTTGATTCTCCAAGAGTTTTTGACAGCTTATTCGTGGAAGATCTATCCTAAGAAACCTAGCCAGGTTATAGCTAGTATATCTGAGTATCTAGATAACAAAGTTAATTAACCATGTTATAGGTGGTATTGCTGTGTTTTGTCTTAGATGATTGAAAGAAGTTCTATTTTAATTTATGGTGCTTGATCTTCAACCGGCGCAGTAGTTTCTTGTTCAATTTTCAAAACGTCAGGACATCAAATGGAACTATTGGTTATTAAAACTTGATTGTATCTTCTCTGGCTCTAAATTGTAGTAGTTCGTTTTAGACCTTATTTTTTAGAAATTCTGTTGTGCAAATTATAAAACAAAAACAGAAACTGCCACGATTTGGGTTCCTCCTTCACAAGCATTGTGGAATACCTGATTACTAGTGCAAGGAATATTGCATATTGCTGAAATCTGGGTAAATGTAAATTGGTACCAAATATATATATACTACACCAAGCATCTGGTTGAGAGGCGTGAAAGGTTCACCATGTAAGATCAGCTTGCGTGGTGTACTGTGTACAAGAGATATGGCCCGAGTGTTTAGGACAAGTAAGGAAGCATGTGATGCACAAACTTAGAATATGGAAAATAGGCATGAGACTTTTCTAGCAGTTTTTGTTGGGGTGCTCGAACTTCTACACAAACTCAGAATATGCATGAGATTTCTCTAGCAGTATCTGTCAGGGTGCTCGAACTTCTCTAGCAGTATTTTCTAGAGTGCTCGATGAAAGCATAAGAACTGTCGACAAGGTAGTTGTCCATGAGGAGTGGAAGATTGAGATGATGTTAAAGAAAATCATGGTACATTTTTCATGTAGATGAATTGGTGTAACTCGAGGATCTAAGCAAGCAGCTTAAGTCAAAATTGGACTTACTTATCCACCACCATAGACAAGGCGCATTGTTCAAGTATACCATATTCATGCACATGGATTTTCTATTACTTCAAATCAAATAATAAGAGCAGAAGCCAGAAGTACAAAAAATGCGTGGAGTACCAAAAAGCTCAAATCAAAATATTCCATGGGCACAGCGGCACATGACTCATAGAGAAACTTCAAGGAATATTGCCTTGCTTCTAAAGTTTTTTACTCGTAGGAGAAAATGCCTTCGGTTGCTTCGTCGTAATCCTTTAGTTCCTTATGTTATGATGTCTTCCATTTTCTTCCCAGCATATTCTCACAACAGTGGATCTCTTCTGCCATTCAAAAGATGATGAATACCTCTGACCATCATGTAATCGAATTTGTAATAGGATTTCACCATTCTGTAAAAACCCTGCGCTTCTTATGTAGTGATAAGTTGGGACATCCAATGCCATCATCAGTTGTTGGTAGGTCTTGAACAGTTTAGACCAAGATTTTCTAACCCCATAATTCTTCATCCCCATATTCAAAACCAACCTTAGAAACGCTACAAAGCAAACAAAGGCAACCTCTCGACACATCAACAAATCTATAATCGAAATCGTCAATACGTACTTCTTCAGGTAGTGGTATTTCTTTGAATATTTCTTCTTCCAAGTCGAAAGAAACTATCATTCGTGATTTATAGTTATTACAACTTGTAAACGTATTTGCTAACCAGTGGAGAGCTCCATTTACAAACACCCCAGGCTCTTCTCCAGAAAGTTTATATGGAATGCAATACATGGATGTTTTCCATGAATCCGAACCCAAAGTATATATCTCAACTCGAGAAACCTCCGTATTTCTTTTACTAAAAATTGATACAAACTTGTAATCACTAGTTTTTGAATCATAACCAAACCCATAAGCAATGTGATCAGTTCTGTTTTATTGAAATCCAATCGGTTTCTTTGGTGGTATTAGTTTGTACTCTTTAGTACAAGGGTTCCAGAGATAGATTACGTGATTCATTCTGGTTGCACAAATCAAACCATTACAACTACCCAAAATTTGAATATCACCCAGCAGCTCGTTAAATGGGTACCTCATCTTTACAACCTTATCAGACATCAATGATCTCATTTGTATCTTGTATCTAAGATGGCGTTCTCTACGTGTTGTGATGAGTTTGAGATTCCCTTTTCTACTATCGTGATCAAGCTTCATATTAACAAATTCACGAGTTAGTAAATCATACCATGATTTGGATACGCACCTGAATCTTGCAATAGATTTTACTGGTAAGCATTAATACAATGGCGATTATTAAGTTTTCCGTCAAGTTGGCCATTGATCTCTAAGCCTGATACTAGAAACTGATCGAATTGGTCAATGAAACTCTATAACAGACTACGTATTTATACAGAACGTATTGAATAGAATTCTAAACAAATAAGGAAATAATTAAACTTCTAAAAATAGATCCATTTTCCTAACAAAGTTTTTCTTAGGAAAAGAAATTTGCTTAGGGATTAGGGTTTTACCATGATATACAAAATCATCCGGCCGCTTATTCGTCGCTCAGTTTGTATAGTCTGATCCGGGCCGGATGGGTAGGCAGTTGGCACATAGTGCTCATCTACCGTGCATAGCACTTTTTTTCGAACTATTTTGGATGTCTAATAAGATATGCATGCCACACATGTATCCTGGATCAATTACCAGTGTAAGGCTTAGTGGCTTGAAAGTTGATGACTGAAATGGATACTGCATATTGCTGAAATCAGGGTAAATTGCCTTTCCGTGAAATCATTTGGCCTGAAAGTTGATGACTTAAACGCTTCACCATGTAAGATCAGCTTGTATTGTGTACAAGAGATATGGTCCTGAGTAATTATTGTTTACGTCAGGTCAAACTTAGAATATGACGGTATTTCCCTAGTATCATCTGTTTGGGCGCTAGAAGTTCTGGATGAAATCATAAAAAGTTAGTTGGTAGTTCTGACTTATCTTTTCTGCTGTTATGCCGACCCGAAAGCTGGAAATGAGTTGTTTAGCTTAACCTAAGAGGCAAGGATTGGTCATTGCAGATACTAAAAAAACAACGCAACCCAAAGCGGGAAATGAGTTGTTTAGCTTAACCAGAGGAAGGGATTGGTCATTGCAGATACCATAAAAAACAACGCAAGGAGAAAAGAGTATATGACCAATTATGTAGCAGGCACAGAGTAAGATTGGGTGGGCTAAGTACAAAATGTTACTGTTTGCAGTTTCTGAGTTATACCCGTATATTTTGTCTCCAGTGTTCTATATTTGCCAAAGCTTGAGATTCACATATTCCCCTCCTCTATATTTATGCTAAATGCAGATATGTGTGTTCTTCATTAGAAAATCTAACAGTGAGAAGATTAAAACTTTACTGATCTTTCATTTTCGTGCGGATACACCTACTACTTTTTCCTAAATGAGTCAGTGATTGTTTTACCATCTGAAGCGAAGCCAGCTTCAATTTGCATATAGATATGTGAAGTCTTGAAGAGCTACGTAGCCGCGCAAAGTTTCTAAGGCATACTTTTGCAAGTTAAATTGAAGTTACGAAATTATGTGGTATACTGCAGGAGAACTGTATGAATATATTTTATGTTAAAGGAGCGAGAAGATAATTACAAGCAATTATGATGTCTTCATACAACTGTATGGCATACGTTGATGAATCCGACTGATTAGTGAGCCAACACCAGCACACTGAAAGCCAAAGAGTGAAGACACGAACTAGATAGAGGCTGGCTGTGTCATTCCTCGACGCCTTTTTGGTCGTTCGTCCTCTTGGTCACTTTCAGTTTCCTGATACAGTAACCATGAACATAGAGAAACCAATGTCAGTTGTATCTATATATTGCAACCATTTCATGCATCACTAAAATCCAGAACAATAAAATTGGTAACAGCCTTTGCCCATATTTGGCAGCAATAAGCTTTACCGAAGATACTCCCTAGATTAGCAACAAGTGGCCCTAATATGCACTCAGAAATGGATAATGAACTACTCTAATCAACTGAAACCATTTTCGACAATCAAAAACATCTTGCACTACCCTGACACTGTGTTTTGCTTTCTGATATTCCACATATTTTGGCTTTTAAAACGACAGCCTGAATTTTCATATTAAAAGAAAATGTAGATAAAGGAAAGCAGATAAAAAGAAAATGTAGATAAAGGAAAGGACTGAGATCACAGGAAATAGCCTATCTGATAGACTTCACAAGGGGACTTTATTAAGATAACCTGAAGCTCCCAGCAAAACAATAATGGAGCATGAAAATTAACTAACATAACGTATAGGTAGGAAGAGTAGCTCTATCACTACCAACGGCTCTGTACAAAAAACTTGGAGGGCCTGTCAACCAATAAGAGTGGTAATTTCAACATCGGACAATAATAGGACAACAAACAAACAGTATCTTCTAGCCATTGAAGACGCAGAAAAAAGGTGCAATTATGATTAGAAGAAACAAAAGACTAGGAAACCTAGTCGTACGGGCTAAACTTTGTAATGAACAATGTCTCCTCAGGTTTTTCTTATATACTTGCCAGATGAAACATGAGGCTATGTATGGCTAAGTCACATAGTTGATTATATGGAAATACTAATTGATACTAATTGCATTCAAAATGAATCAAAGAAATCAACTTCCTACTAAAGTGTCAAGTATGATCATTCATGGCCTACTAGAATGATGTTACACCATATGTCAATATAGATTCAATCAGACTTATGTAAGTTGTTCATTCGGTAGTTGAAGACTAGGACAATTTCTTCTTACATGTCGGGTTCTTCAAATACTAAACTTAAGATGCATTCATTCTATTAAGGAGAAAGATATTATCATGTGAGGTTTCAGTGTCATTACTGATTAATTAGATTCTATTACCCAAAAACTTACTATGCCATCCAAAATGGGATCAAAACAATTCAATTTCCTACTAAGTGCCAAGTATGAATGACCATCCAAAATACTGAAAGATATCTAGACGGACTACAGTATAACCTATAATATTGGCGCAGAGTATTGTAAGTATGGCTTGCTTTTAAAATTCCAAGTAAAAAAAAAAGATAAAATTTTCAACTAAAAATAACAAGAGAGGGGAAAAATAACTCACATTGATGAAATACTTAACAACATTTGGCCAGAATTCATCTTTAATTAGCCCACACACCTGCAATATACATACATAATCTTAATTAAAGGGACATCCTATAATATTCCACCATAAATAAAAAAAATCATGGTCCCAAATTTGGGAAAAATGATTTAAGTTACCTCATCATGGTACCCGGTTTTAAGAACTTGAGGAGCACAAAACCAGGTAAAGAAGCTGTATTCACAAAGAAATACAGGTTAAGTATCACATACGCGCAGTAACGAATCACATAACAAGTGTTAACTATTTTGCGATAGCCAATGGACTAATATATGATAAAGTTCTACCTAGAGCTAATATTTGATCATCGTGTGTACATCCGTCATTAAGACATTTTGTTAGCAGAACAAAGAAATCATGATTCCAAACATTTGAAACCACACATCCCCATGAACATACAGTAAACTTAAACTTTATGACCCATGGAGTACGTAAGAAAACATATACAGCCATGAGCTATAAACTATACATACACGGGAATTAAACTTCATTAAGAAAAAATTGGTATGCATAAATGTAACCTATCATACATCTAATACAGGTTCGAGCAGAATCAGTAGGTTAACCTTTCCCAATCCTACATTCGAGAAAAAGTTTACAGGACCATTTACTATCAACTACCTCAAATAATATATGCATTGATATACACAAGAAACTACAGAAACTACAAACTGACGTGCAAGTCATCTACTAATGAAATATGTTAACTAGCATAAAAAATTGCAGTAGAAGTAGAATATTCAATAAAGCACGCATATGCCCAATCATTTAGCACAAAAAAGCGGATTGTAAAATATTGTGGACAATATATATTTTGATTAGCAATAAGAAGGCATGATAAGACCTCTAACCTTGTATTGGTAACAGAAGTGTCATGTTGATATTCAGTTGCAACGTCCTGCTAACCCAAAAATATGATGTGAGAAATTATGCTAATAAATGCTAAGAAGTAATAGATCAGATTTATTTACCATTTCAACCTCCCATTTGATATCGACAGCACTTAAGTTAGTAACTCCATCTTCACAAAATGAGATTTTCTTTGTGAGACTTGTGTTTGTGAAGTATGGGTTTTTATTGAAGTTCTGAAATTAAGAAAAACATGTTTATAAAACTCAATAAGAAGCACAAACCAAACAGTGAATACCAACATTATAAAACTCTAATGGATAACCGAATTAACAAATGAAAAGAGAGTAACACATGTTAATACCAAAAGTAAGTGGATAGGAGGGATAAAGATGAAACTCACTAATGTAATCTTGTACACAGATACTACATCTTCCTCATCTTCGACATACATAGACTTCACAAACCTGAATATCTGCATCAAATAGAGAGTGGTAGTCTAGGATATGAAGCACCGAACACAAGCGGAAGAAATCACACTAATATCAAAGGAAAAAACAATTCCTCATACGAGCATTAAACTAATCCATTTCATACAGTAAAATGTAAAAACTAAAAAAAAAATATAAAAAAATCCAACCTTTTGGTCTTCCTCACTGAAAAGATCGCCAAGTGCATAATGACTCAAAAACTGCACAAAGAATAAATAAAATAAATTTGCATTAAGACAAAAGTGTTCTTCAACAGGAAAGGAGGATGGTTAGATAACTAACCGCAAGTAACCAGAAGTTTGGAAACTTTTCGACAATCTCATTTCTTTCCTGATAAAGAGGTCTTTGTTACATTTCTGCTCAATAGGCACTTGCAGTTCCCTTGCCTTTTTCTCAAATTCTTGCTCCACTGCAATGCTTTCACGGTATTCTTCGCCATCAATCTATAGGACATTCACAAATGGAAAGACACCCCAACTGTAAGGCTGCGACATGGGAAGAAACAATAAACAAAATATTAACGGGATAACATGTGCATCTAACCATTTGAAGCTTGAGGTGTATAACCTTCAATTCATCCAAAGCAATCTTATGCTTAATTCCTTTCTCCGCTTCTAGTGCAGTAATCCCAGACCACTATTGTGAAAAGAAAAAAGAAAGGAGTTTTTTCATAATTTTTTTGTTTACAAAAAAAGAAAAATTACGAAAACTTACCAGGGAACACCAGCACAGAACGAAGAGTGGAAATTTCAGGGCAGGGGGTGGAGTGTTATTTATTATAAGAGTTTTTAAGGCAGAAGAAGAAGGGTTTTTCACCCAATACAGAGAAAGAATTTGGCCGGGTTTGATAAGGTGCTTGGTAAGGCAGGTCCGAATCCATGTTATCAAGCTAGGGAAAAGCATTTTCTGATTTGCGGAAGCCTGCCAAAAAAAATTCTTTTTCGACGCAAAAAGTGCTAAGTATATTAAAAAGGAAGGCTAAATTGACTACTTAATTTATTCCCATCCTGTGTAGTCTGCTAAGGGATGTCCAAAAATATAACAAGTCTAATTTATCCTTTCCCGTTTTATGAACTCAAAAACCTAAAACCCATGCCTCCATCATTTTTTTGAATCCGAGTTTACAAAAAAAAATGACTAGAAGGACAGTTCTATGCACTATAAGTCTATAACCTACGACTGACAATATCTCAGCAACCAATGACGAGAAAAGTGACAAGTAACTTACATTTAAGAAGTAGCTAAGTGAACGTGGCCATAAACGCTCTTCGATTTTCTTAAGCAGCTGGAGATGTAGAAGCAAGTTACATTTAAGCAAGTTAACATTAATATATTATGTGTTAGGAAGGAAACAGAATTGCAGAGTCGCTTGTCGGTTGATTTACAAGTAAAGACGACTATGGTTCGAGATTGCTGCTTAAGTGGCTCAAAACTTGAGAAAATTGAAGACATATTACCTCATCATAAGGCTTTTGTGGAGTTTTGCGTTTAGGCTCAAAGAACCGTGTAAAGAAGCTGTATTCAGAAGATATACAGAGGGTGAATATCCGCATACTCGGCATAATAATATTTCTGAGCATAGAGAAGGGAAAGATGACTAGAGAATGCACACTAAACAAGAATTACAATTTAATGCTATCCGCATATGTACCATCTCAAACACATCTGCGCCAGCTAAGTTTTTAAAGTGTCAAGTGAGCTACAGTCTACAGAGTAAATTATCCAAACAGTTGAAACACAAATTTCAACCAAACTGTAATTAGAAATTTATTTGAAAGTTGAAACCTTGTACCAGACATGAATATGAAGCAAAATTAACAGACATATTTGATAAACACAGAATAAGCTTTGAGAGGAAAGTAATCAATTGCATGAATGCAGAAAACATGGTCAATCTGCCAAATATCCACAACCAAACCATATATTTGCTAAAGCAGAAACTACAAGTATGATATTGCAAATTATGTATGAGATGGAGAATGTAACAGATTTTGTGTGAATGTGACAAGTTTAAACTATGCCTTTGAAAAACTTTGCCCGACAATGTAACTCTTCATGACTTAAGATATCGAAAAACTTTGAGCGGCTATATAACTCTTCAACCCTCATCTTGACTTTAAAATCCATATGCTATTATAACTAGCTTGTGTGATTTTGAGGATGAAGCTGGCTTTGCTTCGCATGATTCGGATGGTAAAACAATCAATGATTCATTTAGGCAAAAGTAGTCGATGCATCCGTACCAAAAATAAACAGAAGATATATCAGCAAAGCTTAATCCACCAAGAAGGATTCTATCGCTACTAGAAATTTTATTTTATTGAAGGCTTTGTATCAATCCAATGAATTATACTCGGGAAGCAACCTATTTGCATTTGGCATAAATTTACGATAAGCAAACAAAGCTTTTCTTTTGGATATCTGTGAGCGGGGGATAGCTCCCCGGAATCTCATTTTCTGATCCAGTTGTAGTGTCCTTGACAAAATAATTGATAATTATTACATTTATAACACAGTGAAAGATGCAGCAGATGTAAGATTATAGTCTTACATTTATAACACAGTGAAGAAGCCTGGTAAGTATTTCCTTACCTTCCATAAGATTATAGTTCCTCTTTTATGAACTATTCCTTTGTCAGTGCGTGAGTATATCGCTGTGAGTTGTGTATTTTTGAAATGTGGATTCTTCTCATCAAAGAACTGCAGTCATATTTACATGAATTTGATAGAAATATAAACATCTTGCAATCAAGAGGGGGATGGAGATATAGAAGAAACTTACAAAGGTAATTGCGCCATCTTCAACAACCACAGAGTTTAGAAACTTGATGATCTGCATCCAATAAAGAGAAGAAGGGGAATATGTGATGTCAGGTAAGACCTTAAATCTATACGGGAGACAACAGTTCACACACACCTCTTCTTTGTCATGTTTGCTCAAGAATTTCTGGAGACCGGAATAATTAAGAATCTGTAAACATAACAATACATATCATCAAATTAAATTTGTCAAAGAGAGAGAGAAATTCCAATTCTGAGACAAGAAAATAGATTACGAACAGCAGTCGGCCAGAAATCAGGAATCGATTTGATAAGCTCTGTTCTTTCGTCGTAGAGAGGCTTCCGTTTGTCATTATACTTTCGTTTCACTGCAAACATCTTATCATCCTCCCTTGCTTTCTTCTTATACTCCTCCTCCAATTTCAACTTCTCAAGGCGTGCATCGTTAGAGATCTACAATTCAATATCAACACATTCAACTTCATTTAATTATTATCAATCAATCGATTAAATTTGTTGTAAGATGGATTTGATTACCTTTTTAATCTTATCTTCAACTTCTCTCCCCTTCTGTATACATTCCTCGAGGATCTCCTCTAACATCATCATGATTATTTCTCAATTTGGTATCGACTATTGTCGAACACTACGGAATTGGGGAAAACATGAACCCTAACTTACTGCGGAATTAGAAAAGAGACTCTTTCTATTCTTTTATTATTACTAGATGACCGCTTGAAATTTTTGTATGAAATGTCGCTATTGTATTAATGGCATATAGGTGTCTGTAAGATACAACAGAAAACTAGTTGTAACAGCTTGTATGCTAATAGCCAAACAAAAAGTCTTCATGTCCATTACTGGACTAACAAACTGTGCAGTTAAAAAACAAGAACAAACGTCCATTATGGACTGACAGAAAGCAAAAGACATAAAGACAGAACTACTATAATCGATACCAATGGATCAAAATGCCTCGATATGGTAATACTTGATATAGTCTTGTTAGGAAATCAGCATAACCACAAAAAAGTAAAACCCTGCCAATGCCACAGAACACCTTCCCCGGTACTGCTGCAAGAGTAGTTTTCATTTGGTTGGATCCTACTTCAAGCTTTCGGCTACACCCCACTCTAACCTGAATTGTTATACAGTTTTTTAACTTTTTTATAAATACGAAATTGAGTTTACTGAAATTCTCCGCTGAAATAACTTTCTCGTTCAATCAGATTAGTTGCATATTCTATTGTTCTAAGTTCAAGGAAGCAACATAATAAGCCACCCGGATTAGAAGAAATTGGAACATCTGATCTTCTTCACTCATGCCACGCACTTCTTGCACCAATGCAAGGAAGTTTTCAGCATAGGCCTGTGGTGTACCCGTCATTTTTAGCCTACGCAAACTTTCTCTTGCGTACCAAGCACCATTGATCGGCCAGAACTGACATCTCAGTCAATCTTTCATGTTATTCCATGACATAGGATTGGCATAACCAGCAGCTTCATCTTCTTGCAGCATAGTTCTCCATCAAACCTTTGCATCACCACCAAGGTAATTGCCAGCGAGAGTTACCTTTTGTCCTTCCCCGGTTCCATTCGCCTCAAAGTATGCCTCAACGTCATACAAGAAATTCTCAATTTCTCTAGCATATCTGGAACCAGCGTAAACTCTTGGCTCGGAGACTCGATTAGAGTTATCTCCATTCACGTTTGCCCCTTAAAACATGCCATCACAGATTAATTTGCGAATGCTTGTCATCTCATCTGACATTCGCTTCGCATGGCTTGTTAGTATGGTCTTCATGTCACTAAATTGCCCGTTCAATTCAGTCACTTCAGCATTGGTTTCGCAATTTAACAAGTTGCATCAGACACCTTGTCCTCGACTTCACCTACTCTTCCGTCAAATTCATTGTCATATTGCCCAGATCACCATACTCCTCTAGTTGATCAAACGTACCCTGTAGTTCTTCGTCGATCATCATGCCATTAAAACCCATTTCTAATGAAAACTTTATGGAAAAAAATGCACCACTTACTTGCTCACAGGAAAATAGCTTAAGAGAGAAAGAACTACCAGCGTATTATCCAACAAATACACTTGAACTGTGTACCAAACACAGCTCTGATACCCGAACTGTCACAATGCCTATTGCAAATTTCTGCGAAAGTTAACCCGGCAGCACAGTGGTTCTGTGAATCAAGCTTCACCCACCTGCACTTTAGCCTTATAAGTTTGCACCAATGCAAACATCCAACTCAACAGTTCTTCAGCGGAAGTCTTTAGCCTTCTTTCACTTTACTTAAACTTCTCAAATGCACACCATAATGCATTCAAACATTGCCATACAATGTCAACAACAATCATCCAACCAATAACACTTAGAACATGACACAATCATCTCATTTTATTGCATCAAAGGGAAGAAATACAAAACTTGCCCACTTAGGGACTTACACAAACTTGTTCACCTTGAACCAAGCCTTAGCCTTAAAAAAACTCTCCTATTTTGAGTCTCACACTCTCCTATGTAAGCCTGCCGAATTTCCCATGCCTTAGGACTATTTATACAACAGCTTTACTTGGCCAATACCGTGCACAACCGTTGCACATGCATGGGATAGTCATCGGTCCCTTAAAGCAGTTCTGTAATCGCCACCAACTGTGCTAACTGGCCAATTTCTCTCTAAACTGATGTCATCGCCCAACACCTGTTCTCTAGCAGTTAGGAACCTTCTCCCACGCTTATAAACTCCTTTTATAACCGATCTACTTCGTTTCGCATCATTCGCATGCTTGTGAAGCTCGTAACCAACTCAAAACTTTCACTTGAGTTGTATTGCACAACTGTTGCGCTTTACTGAATTTAGCCTTGATCCCTTTGCTCAGCCGTCTTGGCCCTGCCAACTTCTTACTCTAAGATAATGCACGGACCATCCTTGTGCTTCAATCATCAAGGCCAATTCCTTAAACTCATTCTAGTTACTCATGGCGTCATATGCTTCACTTGGCCAATTTTGCTTGACAATAGCAATGCAACTCTTGCATTACTAGCTTGTTTACACTATTCAAGCTTTGGCCAGCCTTGAACTAATGTCATAGACTAACTCTTGGCCTATTCTACCTTCTTGCATCATCCTTGAGTTTGGGACAACTCAATTCCACGGATATGCCTTAATGCCAACATCGCATGTTGCATCTGTAACTTTGGCCTTGCCTTGCATTTCCCCCAATGAAGCCTCACTGTGTCGGCCAATAAGCTTTATTACTTAGCCAAATGTCTTTACAGTGTAGCACTACCTTTGCACTTCACTAGCCCTGCAGGGTGCCACTATCTTAGTGCTTGACGGTCTATACAGTATGGCGCCATTATGGCTTTGCATTGTGCCGTTATGGCTGAACACTGACTTGGCCTGCAACACTGTAACGCACAATCATTGTGCTTACTTGTCGGACCGGTCATAGTTACCATGTGGATGAACCTTTTTTTCCGTAAAAGTGGCAAGCCTCAATTGTATTGATAGTAATCCGTTTTAAAATAGGTAGAGATAACAGACCCATCCAGGAAATTTCCAGCAATTACAAGTATCTTAAGCAGACAGCAAACACAATCATAATCAGGCCACCCAACAACATAGTTACAAGACTTAAACTGAAGCAGAATCCTAACCATTTCAACCAACTTTCTAAGAAGCATAACAAGTTTAAATGGCCTAGTTTGTATTAAAAGTAACACATCCAACCAATATAACAAACCTACAATCTGTAGAATTGTTAGGATCCAATAATCCAACCTTTTCTCAAGGGTTTTTCTATAAACATGGTAAAACAGATGAACCAGGTATAAAAGGATCCAGAGATCCACCCATTTGTCAAAGTAACAGTAGCAGTAACATAAATCTGTCATCATGGGTCGGAATTGGTCTGAATCAGTCTGGTTCTTCATCGGAATCGGTCTGAAACTAAGAGTTGCTGGTGTTGCTGGTGTCTCTGGTGCTGTTGCTGGTGTCTTAGAACAAATTGCTGCGTCTGGTGACTTTTGAGTACCTGAAAACCTAAAACTGAAGTTACTAGTTGATACAAATCTACATCTAAGGTAAAGTAGATCGATGAAACACCCCAAAACAGGAATATCACATAGATCTAGAAAGAGAGAAATTGAAATCCGATCATCCCCAACATCGGAGAAAATCACAGATCTTCTTAGGGTTGGTGAAGATGAAGATGTTGCTTCGGGTTGTTCATAAATCAGGACTAAGAATAATGAGATGCTCTGATTTCTTCTCAAAGATAAATTACAAACCATACCTACATCAACAATCACAGATCTATACAGAAACCCTGAAAAAACGAAGGAGATCAACGAAATAAAAAGTAGTAGCGTGGAACAGGATGTAATAGAGCTTGGGTGTTGATTTGATCTGCTCAGATAGGCTCCTTTTGGAGCCGATCTGAGCAAACAAGATTCAGGCGGAGATAGTTTTCGTTGCAGAGTTTTTTTTTTTGAGAGAGAAAGAGATTTTTTGCAGAGTTTTCGTCCCATGTGGACGGACCACATATTCCAATTAGTTCCTTTTTTATCAACAACCTAAACACCCAACCAATCTCTCACTCCACGTCGAGAGTTGTGCTAACCTCCCCTCCTATTGGCCGGTCAACAAAACCCTCACTCCTGATTGGCTGAAAATAAGTTAGCTCCCTATATTTCGTGGTCGTTAATTGTAAATCTAATTTATTCGATCCGATACTCCAGATTGACCGTTAATTGTAAAAAAAAAAAAAAAAAAAAACGAAAAATCTTTGGGAAATCGGATTATTTCCGTATTTTGATTTTTAGTGCCAAATCTTCATTACAAAAAAGGAATAAATAATGTGGGATGCATATGCAGGAATAATTTTTTTTTTTTTTAAAGACATAATTATGATGCCAAATCTTTGGGAAATCGGGTCAACTTTCATTGCTGCTACAAATAATTGGGATAATTTTCAGAATATGATGTCAACATTGGTTGTTGAAACAGCTTTTAAGCATCACCTCTCATTGTTGTTACAAATAGCTAGGATAATTTTCAGATTATGGTGTCAACATTGGTTGTTGAAACAGCTTTTATGGATCAACTTAATTTCATTGTTGTTACAGATAATTGGGATAATTTTCAGATTATGGTTTCAATTTTGGTTGTTGAAACATCTTTTATGGATCAACTTTCATTGTTGTTACAAGTAACTTGGATAATTTTCAGATTATGGTGTCAACATTGGTTGTCGATACATGTTTTATTGCATCAACTGGTATAGTTTCAAAGTCTGGTGTCAACATTGATTGTTGATTCCAAATTCTGAACACAATGTTTTTTTTGTTTTGTTTTTATGTTTTATGAGTTGTTAATTTGTTATGGTTGTTGCAGGCCAAAGATGGTTGTTGCATAGTTCAAAATGCCTTAGTAGTTCGAAAACCAGCAGAATTAGTCTGGTTGACCTTGCTGGATCAGGCATAAATAAATTTGAGGATGCATCCATAAAGGAGGTCAGGAATGTGAGGAAATCTCTGGCACAGCTCGGGTACGATTCATCACTTTTGTAATGCCATCTTGAATTCAGATCAGCTCACCCTTCACTTGGTTATATGGCCATGACTTTCATACTAAGCCTTCTGTTATTATGTTTGCAGGTGCTTGGTTAATACTCTTGCTGAATGTCTCCAACCTGGAAAGCCTAGTGATGTCCCGTATAGAAGTTCATCTTTAACACATTTACTTCGGGAATCATTTGGGGGAAATGCAAAACTCTCAGTTCTCTGCATTGTTTCTCCTCATGACAGGTAAATGAAAGTTTAACTGCTCCAGAGGCTTGAATAAGTTTTCTTCTTTAATTGGAAGTGATACGATTCTAGTGTTCTTTTCTCTTAAAGTTGTGGCTGATTTTTCCTCTTCAATGCAGATGTAAAGGTGAAACTTTGAGCACGTTAAGGTTTGGTCAGCGTGCGAAATCCATTCAAAATGAGCCACAAATAAATGAGATTCGGAGGATGATGTTAATGGTCTCAGTGATCAGATTCGTCTATTGAATGTATATATTATCAACTTCCATGACTTGCATATCCAGTTTACGGTATTTCGGTTCTCTATTCTAATCTAACTAGCGGTACCTTCTTGTTTGCTGTAGGAAGAACTTATTAGAGCGAAGTCAGTTGGGTACAACTCAACTGAGTAATTAGGGCTGAACTAATGCGAAGAAATGGTTGCGAAAGATCATCATCATCAATCTAAGTATGTGAATGGAGAACAAGCGGAAGATTGGTGCAGATAAGGTTATCTCACAGCTAAAAGATTATGGTGATTTCGATAAGCTTCGTGTCAGTATCTATGTTGTAAAAGGCGTGTGCCTTTGGCGCTCACTTAGCGCAGGCCCAGCGCCTAGGAAAAAAAGACGCCCAGGCGCCAAACTGTGACCAATTTTTTTTTGGGGGCGCTTTTGACGCCTAGGGAGCGCTTATTTAGGCGAAGCGATGGGCTTGGCGCCTCGCCTCGCCTGGCGCCTTTTACAACATAGGTCAGTATCATCCAAAGGGTTAAGGAAAAACGGAGAGCCGCGTAACAACATTGTTTCATCTATGAAGCAATCGTCCCAGGAGCTGAGAAGTTATTACCTATACAACGATCAGATGCAGTTTTCGATGAGATAGGGGATACTGTGATGACCCAGATTTTTGATGCTCTTTGGGGTATAGGTAGATCGCAGGGTGTTTTAGAAGATGAAATTAGAGAGAATGTTAGATATGTATACAACCTGTTACTGAGTCCTAAAAGGAAGGAAGTGGATGAGTCATCTTTTCTCATTTGGCCTAAGAAGACTTGACAACGTAGTTGTGAACAATAACAATTCTCTATCAGTCTATGCCAGTGAAACAGCTAATAATTTGTCTGTATCTCAATATGTCGTTGGTCGTGTAAAGGTAAAAGAAGATCCTAACCATGAAAATGACACATCACAAATTTAAAATCTCTTTGCTTATAAACAACTTAGTTTAAGGGATATTTTAGGTACACAAGTTGTTTTTTTTTTTTTTTTTTTCTGGGCATATTACTCATAATTTATTTTTAATTCCTGTCCATTTAAACAGTATCAAACTTTACATGTCCGTTTCATCCATAAATTGTTGTTTTAGGGCTAACTGACCAGTTTCTTTTGGTTTTTCAAATTACATATAGACTAGACAGGTTTATGTGCGTGGTTCCTTTTGGTTTCCATGTGCGATGAATTGGTTCGTTGGTGTCAGCTGCTTTTGCTAGATCGATCATTACTAACTGTTATGTTTCTGTTCAGCCGAAGACCTTCCTCCTCTAAATGCTTCTAGTCTGAAAAGTTCACTAGAACTTGCACAAGAACGTCAAGGTAACTAAAAGCAGCTTATGAAGATTTGTTAAACTTTGTTTTTCTCCTTCTCAACTTTTTCTCATGTTGTACTCCTATAATAAGCGCTAAAGGTAACCGATGATATTGTCAATTCTGAGGACGCCAAGCTCCGTGCAGCAAAAGAACGTGCAAAGCGACGTAAAGGTAAAAAGATGCGTTTGAAGCTACTCTCCATAAAAGCTTTGTTTTTTTCCTTTCTAGCTTTTCCTCATCTTAGTCGTATAATAATGTCTCATGCATGATCATTAAACATCTCTAGAGGTAACCGATGATATTGTCAACTCTGAGGCTAAGCTCCATTTTCTGTTTTTGAAGTGGCTATCGTTCTTCGATCACCATTTTGATGTGGAAGATGAAAAAGCTTCTAAGGAGAGGTTTGAAATTTTTTAAGGACCCCGCTCGGTTCATCAACCGACATAACAAAAGCGGCTCTTCCTTCACTTGTGGATTAAACCCCTTTTCAGACTTCACTCTCCAAGAGTTTTCGACTTATTCTTGGAAGATCTATCCGAAGATAGAAATTAACCTAACCAGGTTATAGCTGGTATAGCTATGTAATTAAGTATCTAGATAAGAAAACTAATTAACTGGGAATTTTAATTTATGGTGCTTGCTGTACAACCGGCTAGTAGTTTCCTGTTCAATTTTAAAAACGTCAGGAATGCAAATGGAACTATTGGTTATTAAAACGTGATTGTATCTTCTCTGGCTTTAAATTGTAGTATTTCGTTTGAGACCTTAATTCTTACAGATTCTGTTGTGCTAATTATAAAATAAAAATAGAAATTGCCACGATGTAAGATCAGCTTGCGTGGTGTACAAGAGATATGGTTCAGAGTGTTTAGGCCAAGTAAGGAGCTAGGCATGTGATGCACAAAGTTAGAATATGCATGAGACTTCTCCAGCAGTATTTGTCGAGGTGATCAAACTTCTCTAGCAGTATTTTCTGGAATGCATACGAACTGTTGACAAGGTGCACGAGGAGTGGAAGATTGGAATAACGTAAAAGCAAATCAAACGAAATGTTACATTTTTCATGTAGATGTTTTTGTAGAGTGGTTGACCACTTGAATTGATGTAACTCTGAGGATCATAAAAAGCAAGCAGCTTGAAGCCTTGAATCAAAATTGGACTTACTAATTTTGAAAGAGGGCTCGCATATACTGCCTGATTGATGCAGGCAAACAGAAACATTGAAGCTCTTAGTAATTAGAAGAGGGCTCGCCTAAATTTCCTGCTTGGGTTGTTCGGGTTTAGTTTTTGATCGAATCCTTGCGCAGGGTGTTGTAGATTGTTCATTGTACCAGTTACAAAGAAAGAACATTAAAAGAAGGAAAATATAGAGAGTATAGACAACCTGCATTACTTGTTTATAAATGCAGTAAGAGCAGGATGCAATAAGACTAGAAAAGCTGGATTATTTAAGTATACCATATACATGTACGTAACATCTGATTTTTTGATTACTTCAAATAATAAGAGAAGAATCCAGAAGTACAAAAAATGTTTGAAGTACCAAAAAGCTCAAAAGAACTAAATGTATTGTCTGTATGTGCAGATGATAAAATAATGCATGGGCTCAGCCGCACATGACTGATCGAGCAACTTCAAGGCATATTGAGTAGCATCTAAAGTTTTTCACTCGATGAGAATGCCTTTGTATGCCTCGTCGCAATCTTTTCGTTCCTGCGGATCTCCAACATGTGTGCCCGAGTTAACTGAAACTAGACTCTCCAGACACGGCACCATCTGGACCATGTTCTTCATGTACATATACTTTCTTATGTTAATTTACCTTCCCTTTTCTTCTTCCCAGCATATTCTCACAATATTAGATCTCTTCTGCCATTTGAAATCTGAATAACTCTTATCGTCATGTAATCGCATTTGTAATAGGAATTCGCCATTCTGTAAAACCACTGCGCTTCTTATGTAGTGATAAGATGGGATATCCAATGCCGTCATCAGTAGTGGGTCAGTCTTGAACAGTTTAGACCAAGACTTTCTAACTCCGTAGGTCTTCATCTCCCATATCTCAAACCCGACCTTAGAAACGCTACAAAGCAAACAAAGGCGACCTCTCAACACATCAACAAATCTATAATCGAAACCGTCCATATGTACTTCATCAGGTTGTGGTATTTCTTTGGATATCTCTTCTTCCAAGTCGAAAGAAAGGATAACTCGTGATTTGGAGTTGTTACTTTTTGCGAACCAGTAGAGAGCTCCATTTACAAACACCCCAGGGCCAGGCTCTCCTCTAGAAATTTTATACGGGATGCCGGACTTATATGTTTTCCATGAATCTGAACCCAAACTATATATCTCAACTCGAGAAACATCCATATTTCTTTTACTGACAATTGATACAAACTTGTAATCACTAGTTTTTGAATCATAACCGAACCCGTAAGCATTGTGATCAGTGCTTCTGAATGAAAACAAATCGGTTTCTGTGGTGATAGTATTAGTTTGTACTCTTTGGTACAAGTGTTCCAGACATAGATTATATGATTTATTTCCTTGCTTGCACAAATCAAACCATTACAACTACCCAAAATTTGAACAAGACCTTGCCGCCTATTAAATGGGTATTTCATATTTACAACCTTATCATCATTAGACATCAAGGATCTCAACTGCATCTTGTATTTAATTGTGCTGTGTTTACGTGATGTGAGGAGTTTGAGATTTCCTTTTCTAGT
The DNA here is from genome assembly GCA_023531105.1 of Papaver atlanticum. Taxonomy (NCBI): domain Eukaryota; kingdom Viridiplantae; phylum Streptophyta; class Magnoliopsida; order Ranunculales; family Papaveraceae; genus Papaver; species Papaver atlanticum. The sequence continues at coordinate 472,312 of JAJJMB010016019.1, forward strand.
ATCGTGATCAAGCTTCATATTAAGAAAACTTTTATCATGAGTTAATAAACCATACCATGATTTGGATACGCACTTGAATCTTCCAATTGATTTTACTGGTAAGAATAATTGAATGCCGATGATTAAATCTTCCGTCAAGTTGGCCATTGATCTCTAATCTAAGTTTGATACAATACTAATACTAGAAACTGATCGGATTTGCCACCAAACACTTAATAAAAGTGATCTATTGAATCGCTCAATAATAAAACTCTATAACAGACTACGTATTTATAGAGAACGTTTAAGCAGATAAGGAAACAATTAAACTTCTAAAATAGATCAGTTTTTTAACAAATTTTTCTTAAGAAAAGAAATTTGCTTAGGGATTAGGGTTTTAGTATGATATTATTCGCCGCTCACTTTGTACAATCCGATCCGGGATGGGTTGGCACATAGTGCTCATCTACCGTTCGTAACACTTTTTTGCATACTATTTTGCATGTCTAACAAGATATGCATGTCACATGTACCCTGGATCAATTACCAGTGTATATCTGTGTGGATACAAAATACCGCACACTCATCTAGTATGCGAAGTAACTTCATTGGTAGCAAGCGAATACGAACGCATATGACATATCCAGGATGACGAACCAGATGACATCACCTAAATCACGAGTAAAGTGTGAAGAACCATGCGGCAATGAAGAAACCGTGCATCAATGATAAAGTCTACGCGACATTGACGCACGTCAGATCCAAAATTAGGGCTTTATTAGCTGTCTTCCACTATGTAAACTCCTATATAAGGGGCCGAGCGTCTTTGTAAAGGGAGAGATCTTTTTGGTTGAGCTTAGGGGAAGAATTTTAGGAGAGAGAAAGTTATTTGCTCCCCAAGTTAGGTTTCTTCATATCAATGTACTTGTTTTAAGATTTTAATAAGGGTTCTTGAGTATTTCAATATGGTTTCTTAGATTGTTTCATAGATTCTATTAAGGGTATAGTTGTGAGATTTCTTGTAACTACATTTTGGCGCTAGAAAATAGTTCAGAATGATGTACCCTGTTGGTGAATTTCTTTCAAAACAAGTCTAAAATTATTCATAATTTTTCATCGCCGCATTAATAATCTTTGAGAGTTTTGGAAATTTAGATCTACAAAATTCAATCCAAAGTTTTCATCTCAGAAAAACAATTTTCATTAGTAAAGTATTCAGTTCTTTAAAGAGTACTTTTTCCTTCATCAAGAGAAAACATTATTCCAGGAAAAACTGATGGTAAGACAAGCATCTACAGCAGAACAAGTGATAGCGACTAGGAGGAGCAGAAGAATCGCAGGAAGAAGAAGAAGCGAAGTCGATGAATCATCAAGGATGGGAGAAAGGAACAATTGAGGAAAGCAAGTCCAAACTCAGATCCAACGAGAACAGGCGGAGAACAATACCATCAACTATGATGCGGTAAGTGTTCATACTGCAAACACAGACAACGGAAGAAGATGAGCAAAGAAATGGAGATGGAGGACCAATAGTGGAAAATGAAGAAAATATGACCATAGAGGAGCTCCAACAAAGACTAATCGCAGAAAGAAGGAGAGAAGAAGAAGCGCTTGCGAATTTGACGCGTCAGAATGATGATCTGAGAGAAGAGAATATCATATTACAAGAGCTGAGATCACGAAGTACAACACGTGCAAGCTCAAGGTCAAGAACAAGCAGGAGCACGTCAAGGCGTAGTCGATCTAGCCGCAGAGATGCTAGACAAGAGCAACTCTTAGATAACAACATGGTTGAAAATTTTCAGGTAGGCGATAATATACAGAAGCAGCGCGGTGGTAACCGTATAGAACAACAACCAACTGATCGATATGTACAGCAAGGCGAAAACTATTGCATGCAAGAAGATCGCAGAGGCAATCGACATGAACAACAAGGAGAACGTTATCGCACGCGCCATGATCAGGATGATGAAACAGACAAGGAGCAAGGAAGGATGATACTACATGGTAGAGAAATGCTGCGAAATCAAAGAGAGCGCGAAGAAGAAGAGGAGATGAACTTTGATGCACAGATCCGTGCAAGACATGAAAGGGATATGCAAAGGAGAAGAAGAGAAGAGGCGGAAGAATGAGAATTACATGAGGCGATGCGCCAAAACACGCATGATAACAGAATAAGGCAACAAGGTTGAAAAGACCAATGCAGCAAGACGTAGACCAAACCATGAACGCAGAAATCCTAAGAGAGTTAGCAGAAGTAAGAGCGATGATGACCGCACGAAAAAATGGAGGTAGGCGACAGTTAGATGAAGCAATTGAAGAAGCTGGAAAAACACCATTCGCAAGACATATACAAAGGGCAGGAATACCAATCAAATGCACTTTACCCGTATTCACTAATATATTCGATGGAACCACATGTGCAGTGCAGCATATAAAGGCGTACAGCAGATCTCTGCTACAATGGGAAGATAATGATGCGGTCTTATGCAAGTATCTTCCAGCCAGTCTAACTGGAGAAGCTTTACAATGGTTTGAGGGATTGCCCATGGGAACGATAACATCATTCAATCATCTACAGAGCATATTCTTAGGAGCATACATCAGCAACAACATGTTAAGACCAGGCATAGAGAAGGTGTTTAGTTTGCGAAGAAGGACTAATGAAGGCCTGCGTAACTTAACCACGCGTTGGAGGACCATGTGCAGTGAAATGGCTGGAAGAGTAGATGAGAGGAATCTCATACTAGCATTTATTAACGCACTTTTTCCTACAGACCTGTTCTATACGCAGATATTCAGGATCAAAGATACTATATCAATGACAGAGCTGTGCGAGTACCAAGAAGAGTACATCGCTCTTGAAGAAAATCAGAAGGAAATGGAATCTTATCCAGTTGCGAATACAAACACAAAAGTGGGGAACGCAAGTCTACTCCCCAAGATAACAAACACAATTGCAAGCACATCTCTAGGGAGTCAAGGAAAGCTGGTGATGGAAGATAACCAAAAGATAGTGTCTATGGGAAGTAGAGATCAAGAGATGTACGAAAGAGAATATAGAGAGAGGCAATACAATAACAATGTAGACAATAACAAAGTTCAAAGACTTAATAACCAAGCGGAAGGCTACAGAGGCAACAATATTGTTAAAATTCAGGAAGGAGTATTTCTTACTTCATTATCACGCGAATGTGACGCATGAGACGCATTTTTATTAGCCTTCCTCTTCTGCTTCGCAATCTGAGATCAAAGGAAATAATGAAAGAAGCGAAGAACAATATAAGAGAAATAAGTAGAAAGACGAAGGAAAGGGTAACATACCACATCATGTTCCTAAGGCCATCTAAATTCCCAAGGTTTGTAAGCGGCAAATCTCTCAGAAAGAGGGAGATCAGACCCATCAGCACCTTTGCCAGTAATATAAGAACCTTCAACAACAATAGGATACTCCACCCAACGAGTATCTTTAGATTTGTGGGCGGTGTTATTGGAAGAGTCATGAAAATCAACATCCCGCATGATCCTCTGGTCCTCTGCGAAGCCGTCCCTTTTTATCAAGCGAATGCCCTAACGGAAAGACTCATTCTTCATAATAGCAACCTCGTAGTGAATAAAGAAGTTCTCAACCGTGTAATCTGCAGGAATAATTTCTTTCTGTGAGCAGTTTGAATTCCTTACATCCTCTGGATAAGAAGATTCCAACTCGGCCGCACGACGAGAATATTCGACCATTATTCTTATGCAATCGCCGCTCAATTGAAACACGCCTCGTTTAAATTTTTCATGGGAAAGTAGTTCGTAGAAGAGAGGAATTTGAGGATTATATAGAGGAATGGGAAGACCCGCAGAGAGTTGGCCAAGCAAAACAATGATTCTATCATTATCACATTGGTCAAGCAAAAACCATTCAGGTCCGATTGCAGAAGTAGGTTCAGATCCATGAGGGACCGATAATGTGAAACCCCTACGGCCAAACTCATCCTTCAACCTAGTGAATTTTTTGAGGTTTTTCCAGCCGGCTTTCAGAAACATTCTTAGAATGGGAATGTCGATGAGGGGAAGATCAATCAAAAAGGTCAAGATGATCGTGATGATCAGGAGGATTCAGATGATGATAAAAGCTAGAGTTTAAAAATAAGAAAAGAAGGAAAGAATGGCAGTAGATAATGAATGGGAAGAAAACGCGAAGTATAAAATGATGAGCAATCAGAGAATGAACAAGAAAAGATGAACAGCAGCAAAAAACGAAAGTTGCAGAGAAAAAGAAAGAAGAGAGTAAAAAAAAAAAAAAAAAAAGGCGTGTAGCAGTAAATAAAAGGTTTCATCCCAACTCCCAAGATACCTCCTCCCATCAGCATTAATTAAGAATGAGTGGATAAGAAGAGGCGGTTATTAAGGACGTGTTGAATAACGAGTGGAAGAGATAACACGTGTAGGCGGTAAAGCCGAAAGTACGGAAAAATGTCGGTCGAAAAGAATACGAAGAGACGAATTGGGGCGGCAAAATAAATTAGAGTATTCTCATACCGCACTCACTATCAAAAGAGCGATATGAGAAGAGGCAAAATGTGGATACAAAATACCGCACACTCATCTAGTATGCGAAGTAACTTCATTGGTAGCAAGCGAATACGAATGCGTATGACATATCCAGGATGACAAACCGGATGACATCACCTAAATCACGAGTAAAGTGTGAAGAACCATGTGACAATGAAGAAATCGTGCGTCAATGATAAAGTCTACGCGACATTGACGCACGTCAGATCCGAAATTAGGGGCTTTATTAGCTGTCTTCCACTATATAAACTCCTATATAAGGGGCCGAGCGTCTTTGTAAAGGGAGAGATCTTTTCGGGTGAGCTTAGGGGAAGAATTTTAGGAGAGAGAAAGTTATTTGCTCCCCAAGTTAGGGTTTCTTCGTATCATTATACTTGTTTTAAGATTTTAATAGGATTCTTGAGTATTTCAATATGGTTTCTTAGATTGTTTCATATATTCTATTAAGGTGTAGTTGTGAGATTTCTTGCAACTACAATCTGGGTAAATCAAAATTGAAATCACATGTCTAATTAACAAGGACGTAAATGGATATTGCATATTGCTGAAATCTGGGTAAATCGAAATTGATACCCCGTTCCCTGAAATCATTTTGCCTCAAAGTTGATGACTTAAATGCTTCACCATGTAAGATCAGCTTGTATGGTGTACAAAAGATATGGTCCTGAGTAAGTATTGTTTAGGTAAGGTCAAACTTAGAATATGAGAGTACGTACCTCTCTAGCATAAACTGCTGGGGAGCTAGAAGTGCTCGATGAAATCATAAAAAGTTAGTAGGTAGTTCTGAGTTATCTCTTTTGCTGTTATGCCATCACCGAAAGTGGGAAATGAGTTGTTTAGCTTAACCTAAGAGGCAAGAATTGGTCTTTGCAGATACCCAAAAAACAGCGCAAGGAAAAAAGAGTGTTTGACCAATTACCGAGCAGGCACGAGTAAGATTTGGTGGGCGAAGTACAAAATGTTACTGTTTGCTTGCAGAATGTCTGAGTTATACCTGTCTTCGAAAATGCTTGAGCAAAGAAGACGCGGAGGTTGTATCTAACATGAACTGCAATTTAATGCTTGCAGAATTTCGTTTCCAGTGTTCTGTATAGATTTAAAGGATTCGTTGTCTAACCGACAACTGAAAGCATACACAATTTGCAATAATCAAACTAGAAGTTTTCAAAGGCATGCTTTCAGTTTAGCATCCCCCAATTCTTTTTGTCAGCCCACAATGCCGCGAGGTTTCTTTTGCAAGCCAATAATTTTTTTCTTTTTCGCTGATACAATAAGTAATTTCATCCTTCCAACTCACTTCACTGCATTTGACAATGTAAAAACTCTAAGACGCCCCCGCACAAAAGGTAACTGTAGACAAACCATTTCTGGATTTCAGCAATCGCCGACTTTCTTGATAGTGTGCAAGTTAGTACTTCACGCACTTTTTGTACTTCTGGATTCTGCGCTTATTAATTTAAGTAATCAAAAAATCATATGTGGGTATATATGGTGTACTTGAATAATATTTTTATTAGGATCTCTAAGTTTGCCCGTGAAGGCTTAACTGAGAGCCCGAGCTTCTTTTTTATTTTGTTTTGAGGTTTAACGGCATGTTAAGACCAAGTCAGCTGTGTCTTTCGTTTGCCTATATGGATCTAAACTTCTGCTCCATTGACTCTGCAAACCCAATGGAGAGTAGTAGGGGGGAAAATAAGACCTCTTCAACAGACTAGTAAGACCTCTACAGTGGGCTGCATAAGACCTCATTAGGATCATTTCCATGGGAGGTATCTATCAAATTAGACGAAACAAGTCCTACAATGGAAATCAAAACAAACAAAAACGATTTGAACTTGCACATAAATGAAATTTTTTGATAAAAGAATTTTTGAATACTAATTTAAATTCTTATTTGCATTGCAGCATACCATAGGGCAAGAAACATGGAGTAGTAGCTTCATTTGATGTGTTCGCAATACTTCTTATTCGCATTCAAGGACGGATACTTCTTATACTTCTTAAAGGATACTTCATACTTCAAATACTTCAAGGAATGATACTTCATACTTCTCAATGCTTCGGAACTTTACAAAAGAATAAGGGAAAGTACGTACTTTTGAAGCTTAGTATTCTTTCGCGTAGTTCCTTCATCAACAAAGATAAAAGACTACTCCAACACCACGCGTCTCGCTCCAACAATTACAACAAGGCGTATTTTTACTTAAGGACCGCTCTTCAAGCTACCTCAAGAAAAAAGAGGCAAAATGTAGATACAAAAAATGGTACTCAGCGCGTGCGCTATTCTAGGGTCGAAGCAAGTTAGCAAAATAGGATCGCATACATATTATCTTAGCCAAGTTTCCTTCATGTGTAAGCAAGGTTATATTTGTAATTTCCCATCTAGTTGCCCTAGCATATATAAAGAAAGAGAGCAGGAGAGAGAGAAAAAGGGGGGGAGACACATTTTGTAAACTAGAGGCACACTATCATCTTCTTCCTCCATCACAAAACTAGATCTAGAGCTCTACCCAAAAACCCATTAATGGAGATTCTAAATGTAATACTCATGTAATTACAATACTCATAGTGAAGAACCATGGATGTAGATCACATTGATCGAACCATGTAAAAAATCCTTGTGTCCATTTTACATTTTTAGTATTTCATCTTCATTTGTATGCTCAATATGTTTAGATCTAGAAATTGTTTAAGGGGTGTTAGTTGTGGGATTTCCTGCAACTACATGCATGATATATGTCATATTATTGTGTAGATTCTTAGAATACTTGTGTGACTAATAGTTAGTCTGTATTGACAACGATCGATTCAAAGGATGAACCGGTGGAATGAGAATTTTCAGGTAGGCATGGCTTGTCGTCAAACAAGGTAAGAACTTTGCACGCATGATATGTCTTTGCTATCCGTGAGAATGTTTGTATGTGATTAGATGGGTATATTGTCTGCATTGTTTTGATTCCCCATATGTTATATTTATTTGATGATGATCAATAGGGGTTGGATTCCAGTATTATATATAGGAGGTGGGACTCCCAATATTATCTTTTATATGTTTTTTTGTGAGAATTCATTCGTGTGCATTATGCTTGATGGTAAAATCTTCTAGACTTTGATGATAGTTTCTCAAATCATGGGGGTATGGGCATTTCGCGTGTATGGCGCTATTATTTAAGATCGTTATTTTTACGTTGCTTTCTCCAATTAATAGGGTGAGGTTAGGGACATATTTTTAGTTGTCCTAGAATGACTTTGGTAGATTAATAGAAGTGATCTTTCATGGATATTGTCATTGTGGTACGCAATATCCGAGGAGGTGGGGTTACGATAACATTTCTTTCATAAATGTTATATTTTCTATGCTTGTTGATTGATGTATGAGTAATATAATGTGTGTTAATTTGTGTGGTTCCCCGTGAGGATGATTTGATCGCTCCACAGCTCCTTGCTAAGTTAAGTAACAACATGGGAAATGCAATATTATAAATAGCACGAGAAATGTAATATCATTACTCTTTATTTTATATTGTACTTTTTTTTTAATAGCACGGCGAGTGCAATATCATAAATATCACGGTTAATGCAACATTGTAAACGGAGGTATTCGGAGAAACTACTCTAATGCATGTTATGTATGTTGTTCAATTACCATTACTTTATAGAACTATAAAGCATGTCATTACTTGGAAGTTATATATGTGTCTCCACTGAGTACCCTCTGTGATGATGGGCTCACTCGTTTTCGCTTCAATTTATGAGAGATGGTGTAATGTGAAGATTTAGCGAATCAAAGATGTTTGTATCTTTTTATCATTTATTCTTTATTTATCTGTAAGACAACGTATTAATATATTCATATCACTTTAGATTTTCATTCGTAAGTATCAGAGAGCATAGGTTTGTTTCGGGTTACTTATGTATATATAATTTTTTAAATAGATGATCTAGTATTTGATACCTCTTAGTATAGACTCTAAGCAGATGGTTTAGTTAGGGAATCACATTATAACCTCTTGTCTTCTATATCTATCTTTGATTTTATTCTTTTCATCCGGAAAAGATTAGTTTCTTTAGATTTTGTTTTTCGCTATTAATGATGCATGTTAAACTTTTTTGTTCAATTTCTTAAACAAGACTATTTGTTTCCGCTGTCTTTTTCAATTATATTTAACATCGTCGATTATTCATGGTTTTCGTATCAAATATTTTTTTATTATTTCATTTTTCATCAACATCTGATTGATATGAGTCAAACAATTAATTCGTTTTTTTATCAACTTTCACTTTTGCTTACATTCACAACAACACCAGTATTTTTTTTCTTCCTAGAATCAACTTAATTTGTTTGTCATTTTCCTCAATTGTAGTATCCCTTCGTCAAACTTAATATTATGATTTTTTCTTCCTAAAATCAATCACGTATCCAGTGAGATACGTCTTCGATCTTTCTGAATGATATTTATCTATGAGTATTTTTATGATATCCGAATTGACTCTTTAATTACAAACTTTTTTAGAAAAATGTACCACGTATCATTAGTTTTGGTATGATTTTATTTTCAAATCAACAATAGGTTATTTTAGAAAAGAGTATCTTGGTTTGGACTTTGCATCAAAGATTTAAATCATTAATTCTTTCGTCTTGTTAGAAAAAAGTTATCACCGATTGCAATCTCTTGTTTCCCTAGCTTAGATGTTTCTGAATTAATAATATCTTTTATCTCCACATAAATCTTCATAATTCAATTCTTGGATTTCATATCCTTATGTTAAGGGTAATACCTTTACCTTACACTGTACATTTATATCTCTTTTTCACATGTCTTTGCCATATAAGACACATTTTTGGAACTAAGTTAATATTAATTAATTAATGCACATAGTAAATACAGTAAAAAATATGTATACATTGTCAAGTTTTTTCAATACTTACACCACTAGCATAGAAAATTTTTTTTACCAAAATAAGAAATATATTGTAAGAAAATTAGATGTAGAAAAGGTATTCATGTGCAAATATTTAGATGCAAAGATAAAAAAATCATACCACAATTTTCGTGTATAGCTAATTTTAGATAAAGCACATATAATAAACTCATCGGGGGACTACTACTACTCCGGTACCGATGCAAAATATGATTTATAAGTATTAAAGTGCATCTAGTGTGTTGATAATTTCACACTGCAAGAGGTCGTAACCTGGGTGGAGCGGTCTTTTCTTTATGCGGCAATGAACGATCATCCTCGAGGGGAAGCCATGTAGTAAGTTAATGATTTGAATCAATTAATTCAATTTCAGCATGTTAACCAAAGTAAGTTTTCTTAAATATTTTAGATAATAATATCCATCTCAATGTGTTATGTTAATTATATACGTTGGTGGTTTAAGAGGAAAGAATAAATGGATGAATCGAAAATACATATTGTCACTTCCTCGTGCATGGATGAGCTTTGCTAGAAAAGAAAAAGTTAAGGAAACTTTCGTAATTCTTGATGAAGGTGTATGGTTTATATTGTTTGAAGATGATGAAGCAGGTAATAAACATGGAAGTATTATTTGATGAATTTGATTTTACTCAGATTCCATATTTGTTTTCCAGACCTTGAATGATGATTGTTTAATCTACCATAATTCAGTTTTAATTAAATGAAGCTGAATTTCGTAACCAAAAAGTGTCAAAAAAATGGCTGGTATGTGTTGCTCACTTTAAAATAAATGTTAAAATAATAGGAAATAAAATTTTATTTAGCTTATCAATAATCAAGTCTTCTAGCAGCAAAAGTCCTAATAAGCGCGTGATCAATGCGGCTTAAATCGTGGACCTAAAATTTTGTTAGTCCTAGACTCGTCTTGTACTTGAATTGGGAACAAAGTTTTTTAAATGTGTTTTTTTTTCTTTCTTTCTTTTCAGCAGTTGATGATTAATATATAGATAAAGGGAATAAAAAGTTGAAAGAGATAAACATAATGAGGCACAAACTAGTCGAGGAAGATAGAGTAAAAGATCAATCAATTTAGGTGGGTCAGAGGAAGAATGTGTGTGAATATCTTCCACAAGTCGTCTTCTTTTCTTTAAATACTTCTTTCTTCAACCTCTTCTTCTTTTTCTTCTTATGCTTGTACGGGATTTTTGGTGTAGTTTTCTCCTCAACTCCACCTTATTCTTCCTCAATGTCTTGTTTTTTCTCAAGTTTCTCTTGTTCTTCCTCAATTTCCTCTCATTCTCTTGGTTCACATTACATATTACTATTCCTGGTAACGATCCGCCTCTCTTAGTAATTTTGGTACCACGTTTATTTTCACCTAAGTGTATACCTTGTCGATGGGTGGGATTCTAGAATCTTGCAGTAATAGATTTGTTGCCTGATCTTTAGGCATGTCCATAAGAAAAGGAAAAAAATTAAAATACTAAAATGAAATGAATAAAATTTGGTTAATAAAATACAAAGGTTCGGTTACGAAGAATTTCCTCATAACCGAACAAATTTTATTATTCCTCAACATTAAAAGTTTGGTTAAGAGAAAAATCAATATGCTCCTCCAAACTGTTCATAGGTTCTTCTATCCGAAAAGTACGGTTACCTAGTCTAGGGTTTTTCTGAAAGTCTCCTAACCGAAACGTTCTTAAGTCCTAAATTTGGTTACCTCATCTAGGATTTTTTTGCAAGTCTCCTAACCGAACATGCATCTACAACTACCATTTGAACCCCTTTTTTGATGATCACAACCAGATTTATCAATAAAAAATGTATAAAAATCAAGGAGTCTGTTGAAATATACCTTCTAATGTACATCTTGGAGCAATCAGAATTTGGTTCGCGAGTTAAAGACTCAATTTCGACTACAAATTTTGTTGTTGCATGTTCTTCACCTTGGGGGTGGATTTAATTGAGTTGCAATTGTTGGAATTCGCGGATTTAAAATTGTATCTCGACCGCAATGTTTGAGATGAGGTTAACCGACGACAAAATTATATAGATCGATGATGAGAAATGTTTATAGAAAAGGGAAGAAGAGAATTTTTTTTTTTTTTTTTTGGAATGAACCTTGTTCTTCCAGGAGACGATTTTTATTTTGGTTTTCTTATTAGGTTTGTTATTAGTTTAATTCCGGAGAAAATTAGATCAGTTTAGATCAGGGGTAACTTAGTTATCTACTAGGAGTTAGGACATCCCTTATAGCCAAATGATAAATGATCTAATTATTTAAGGGTCCTATCAAAAATGGGCTGGTCCTCAAAAAATAGTTCACTGCTAAACTATAATAACGCGTTTGGATTCCGACCAGAAGCAGAATTCAGAAACAAAAATATTTTGCTTCACAGAAAATCAATTTTTTTGCTTCTAAAAATCGTTCCAAGATTTTATACCTGAACTAACTTCTTACTTTTGGCGGGCGTGGATCCAAACGCGCTATAAGTCTAGGTTTTCACTTGAGCCCAAGCGCATGCATTTTGGGTCCACTTGCTTCTCAGAGGACAATCTTCAGACAATCCAACAGCTTAAATCTTAGGATCATCAAATAGATACGAGTCTGTTATACAGTATCACAGATATTCCATCTCACTGTCTAAACCCTTTCTCTGTTCAAAGCTCCCGTTAAGAGCCATGAGTTATCATTCCACACCCCAGTCTTAGATTTCTCAATTTCCACAAAACCCTCTCTTCTCCCCTCTAATCACTTCTCCTTCCATGGAGAAATCTCTAAAATTTGTACCTAATTGCCCGCCAAAATCAACATCTTACAACTCAACAAAAAATGGAGGAACTAGAAGAAGAAGAAATCACAGATTCAAAGCTTAATCAAGTAGTAGCCCCACTCCCTTAATTTCTAGTTTCAGTTGAGGTTTTAGTTTTACCAACTCGGATGGTTCAACTCGCTGAGTCAGACTCGGTTGATTGTGTATTCTTCAGGTCCTACTCAAGCTACTGCTGCTGAAATTGAAGTGTGGTAGAAGTAGCTGAAGGGTATACAGTTACTCAGTTCTGTGATAAGATTATTGATGTTTTCTTCAATGAGAAGCCACAGACAAAAAGATTGGAGGAAGTTGTTTGGGGAGGAATGGAGAAAGTATAGTGAGAAATTCTACAAGCAATGTTAGGCGCCGGCGGATGCTGAGAATGATAATGGTATGAAGCATCAGTTGGAAAGTGAAGAAGGTAATTGTGATATTGTGTGTGTATGTTTGCATTGGTTTTGTGTGATTTTGTTTGGTTGTTGAGGAATTGAATGTGTTGTGGCTAAGCGGTGTAAGGACTTGAATGAGAAGTTTTTCTGTCATCTTACTCTACTATGGGAGACTTATGATAGCTTGGGTGCCTGTGATGGTAACCAATTTGTTAACATTGTGCACTTAAGTTTTATTCTTTAATTGGTACAATGATGTATTCATTCTTTGATTGAGCTTGTGCAAGAATTTAGAGATCTTCTAATTGGTATAAACGTCATGGGGAAGTTTCACATGGCACCTTAAGAAACCCATATGTTCGCGTAACTGTTCTGCTAAACCTTGGTTAGTTCTTAATCAGAAATTAGTGCTAGTAAGATGAAGTGAACAAGAGGGATTGTACCGAAAAGAACTCTTGGAACACCTTTTAAACTAAGGAATTAGGAATCTGGTTTTACTTTTTCTTTTTTAATTTTTTTCTTTTGTGAAATTCAAATTATGCTAGGCTGTAATTTTTGCTTACCTGAGCTTATGGGCAAATTTATCTTGTATGTACAGCAATATCCAGGCTTGGAGCTGGCTGCCTCACTGCAATCTGTGCTTATGATAACACAGTTGAAACTGCGAAAACGCTAGAAGCTGCTCAGGCTAAATTTCACTAGATGTGGCATGCGAGAAGATGAAAAGTTTAAGAAAGGCAAAAGAGCTTGATTCCTCATTGATCTTGTTCATGAATAGTGCTTGAGGTGCAGCAAAAGAACCGCCAACCATGATGATTGAGGTAGACCTAAATGCTATGAAATATAAATGAAAACCTTGTTTCATTCTATTTACCACCATTTATTCCCAAAACTGTAAAGCAAAGAAAATGTTATAACCATGAATACACCTGTTGATATACATGCCAGTTTTTATTTGAACAGGGTAGAAACTGATTCATGATGCATTATAAGTCTGTTTAAAATTCCCTAGTAGATAGATATCATATCTCTAACCTTTGGGAAATGGACTAAGAATGTTAGCAGTGTACAAGCATTTCGGTGTTTCATTGATCCTGGATGCTCTGGAGACCTATAATTTGGTTACAATCTTGTCGTTTTAGTGTACAAGCATTTCAGTGTTTTGCGTTATCTTACTCTACTATGGAGACTTATGATAACTTGGATGAACGTGATGGTAACCAAATACTTAACAGTGCCCACTTAAATTTTACTGCTTGAATGGTTTTTACGGACAGTGACACAGTCATACTCCAGTTGAGCTTGTGGAAGTACTTAACAATCTTGTAATTTGTATAGAAGTCTTGGAGCATGTACACATGGCACCTTGAGAAACCCATATGTTCTCGTTGACTGTTCTGCTAAGCATTGGTTAGTTCTTAATCAGAAATAAGTTATAGCAAAATGAAGTGAGCATGAGGGATTGTACCAACAAGAACTCTTGGAACACCATTTCAGTTGGGGATTAATGGACATGATGCATTTTTACTTTAGTTGAGCTTATGGAAGTAATTAACAATCTTGTACTTGGTAACTATTATGTTAAACCTAGGTTAGCGTAGCTGCAAACGGGGGTTTGACTATCGTGTTCCGAGGTAAGCAATAACTAGCAAGTTATGTTGATAGGATTACTTAATGTTTCAGAAAAATTAGTAAGCAAGAAGGTTTATTAATCCCATATAAACTCTCGGAACACCTTTTTAACCAAGGAATCAAGAATCTCTGATTTTACTTTTTTTTTTTTTCCTTTTGTGAAATTCAAATTATATTAGGCTGTAATTTTGCTTACTCTATGCGAACTTATGGACAAATTTATCTTGTATGTACAGCAATATCCAGGCTTGGAACTAGATGCCTCTCTGCAATCTGTGCTTATGGTAATAACACAGTTGAAAATGCTGGAACACCAGATGCTGCTCAAGCTAAATTTGACGATATACTCAATTCTCCATCACTAGATGCGGCATGTGAGAAGATCAAAAGTTTAGGAAAGGCAAAAGAGAGCTTGATTCCTCATTGAGATTGTTAATAAATAGTGCTTGGGGAGCAGCAATGGAATCGCCAACCATGAAGAATGAGGTAGATCCAAATACTCTAAGTGAAAATTAACCTTGTTTCTTTCTATTTATCATCATTTATTCCAGAAACTGGATGCAAAGAAAATTGTTATCACCATGATGAATGCACCTCTTGGTATACATGATAGTTATCTCAGTTTTTTCTTTAAACCTGGATCTCTGGAGCATTGTCATATGGTTATTATAACTGGTCGTGTAAGAACAATCGTGGAAAGGTCTTATTGACGTGTCCACCAAAGATGCTTAAATGTGTTTCACCTTTAAAATAGAGTATAATTCATACATCATCTCCTTGAACTTTTCCAATTGTTATTGTCCTAGCAAATGATTAGACCTTTCTTGGTGATACTGTCATCTTCAACCTGCATAAATTTCTTAGATGATTGGCTTAGTTTGTCTTTGTTTTCCTTTTTTTATCCTTCTCTTTCTAGTGGATGAATATGCATATTTGAGTATCACTTCAAAAGGTGGATGCACAAACACACACACATTAGCATCTCCTTAAAGCATTGTCCTGTAGAAAAAGACATTCATTCTGTGTATTTTTATGGGGTACTCTACAGCTTTTACCTTGGTTTGCCGATTAACCCAGTCAACAATTTTGGTATCTAATGTCAACATTCATTTTTGTTGCAAATATTGGTACTCTTGAGATTCACAGGACTAGATTTGTTGATTGCGTCGATATTTAAGTTTTTTCCTTGGAGCTGTATAAGAAAATCGTGAATTTGCTGTACAACTGAAAAATAATCTTTTCTTATGTTATGACATGTTAACTCTTGAAGACCTTGAAGGCTTGAACGCGTTGGGATATGACCTTGTTTCCGGTGGTACTGAGAACCTGAAAAACAAGGTTAGTAGGAAAAACATTCCACTTCTGTGGCATACTAAAGAATGAAAGCTTGTACTCTATGGTCATGTCTTGTCATTATGTGGCATGTCCAACAGCTCGGTGGAAGTAGATATACTGATGAGTTTCTTCTGTTATGTCTTAAATTCTGCAGGGTATTGAGGAAGTAATGGAATTGGTTCATATTTGCTGCTAACAAAACCACTGTTTCCAGGGATGTGTCTGCCATGGTTCCCGGTGGCATTCGATTGATTCAGGAACTCCTGCTCCCACATCATGGGGATTCCTTGAGGAAGATTTCGCTAAAGTAGCAGAGTTCTTTGGTGCCGCTGTGAATTTGGCCTTGAAAGCCAAAGCTGAATGCAAAAAAGGTTCCTAACTTTTACTTTCATGTCTTCGATGTGTGCTTGTTATTTTGAGAGTTTTCCAACCACATGTATGTGCTAAGCATATTTGGTTTTGCATTTCTAATAATATGTACATCTCTAGGTGCAAAACTGAAGAACTTTATGGCCGCAGTTGAAAACAGTGCTAGCATTCAGTCTGAAATTAAACAGCTCCATCATGACATTGAGGAGTACGCAAAGCAATTCCCTACAATCGGGTTCTGCAAAACAACAATGAAATACAAGCAATAAACTCCACTATTATAACTTTATAAGGTGTGTAAGTTCTCGTCCTTAGAATCTTCACTCGCATTTGGCAGACACATGAGAACCCAAACCTTTCAGAGAAGCCTGCCAGTAATTTCTCATTCATAATTGTAGTGGATAAAGACAAAGCTTTGTATTATACCTTATACTACTTTGTAGTCTTGACAGACAATTTGATTCACATAACTGGAGTCAAATAAACAGAATCTGCTCTAATCTATTTGGCGTTCATGTTGAAACAGTAGGCGGAAAAACCAAAAACCAATTGGTAAGATTGGTATTACCCGATTACTGGAGTTAAGGAACCCTGAGCCATCTTGATCTTGAGGTAGCATAGCATCCAAGCGTGGAGGCCACTGGGGGTAAGCCCCAGGGACGACATGCATCCAAGCGTGGAGGCCAGTGGGGGTTAGCCCCATGGATGACATGGATGCGTGGTCAAGGAATGGCTCATCCCTAAGGTTAAGTTGTTTCCAAGAGTAACTAGTGTGCCCCTGCATTTGACTGGATCTGTTCATTGAGAATAGACGTTGGAGATATAAGCTAATGACAACTGCGGTGGTGATGGGTGGGACATTAGTTTTTAGACAACGCCAAGCGATAGTGCTGTTAAATCGTAAGAAAAAAATCGAGAAATTCTAGTGAATGTGTAGTTACATTTTGTTGTTTGTGACTGACAGGAATTATTTTAGTCAGAACAAGATGGAATCGAATGCAATGTTTTCTGGTTCTGTACTAGTTTCCTTTTCTAGATGTGTATAAGTTTTGATTGACTAGTCGAGTTAATTTTTCTGATGGCAGATCGGTTGTGCAGAGGATGATGATCGTGGAGTTGCTCACACTTGCTTCCAGTGCATCAAAGAAATCCACAAATCATGATATTGTTAAGTTTTTAGAAAGTGTTGGGGGAGAGTTTGGTGCGTGTCAAAATGCTACAATGTCAGCAGATGAAACGATATATGAATTGCTTGTGCCTGTCGACAAGCTTGAACTATTATCTCAAGCTATATCAGTCCTAGTAGAGTTTAGCTCTGAGGTATTTGATTTCTGATCTACCAGTCTAAAATGCAGATTGTTGTGAACTTCAACGTTTCCTTGTTTTATTCGTTTATGCAATATAGGTTCAAGTTTCAGCAGAAGATTTGGAAAAAGAAAAGAGGTGCTGTTTTGGAAGAAAATAGAGGAACTCACAATGCCAATGGTCGGATGCAAGATGCACACTGGAGTTTGATGATGGAAGGATCTAAGGTACTACTAATCTGCTGTATCGTATACTTGTCCTGTTTCTTCTCTAGGATTAGGTTGTATCTGCTAATCTATATATTTTTTCCCACAGTAGACACATCAATCGAAATGGGTATGCATGCTGAACATAGAAGCATCTCTCTATGTGATGATGAACACATCCCGGATGACATTGTCAGAACAAGGACAGATCCAGGGTAAATTTTGTTTCTGTACAGTGTTAGGTTCTTGGTCATTCTAAACTTCTTTGTTTAAGATTATATGGTCTAAGATGTGTATTAGGGTATATTATGTCCTAATAAAATAAATCAGTTGAGTCAGACCTGACTCCGAGAACAAAACATTTTTTGAGTCAGACCCAGGTGAGTCAGGTGATTTTAGTCAGATCCAAAAAATAAAAAGACAAACAGGATGTTAGTGATTGTACCGAAAAATCTGGAATTCGAATCCCACTTACAACGGAGTGGGGAGATTTTTTTTTCTTTTCTTTTTACCTAGGCTCGTAGGTGTAGTAGTTTGGTTGTTCCCATGGATATCCTGACTCAATTGTTCCCAACTTAAAGTGGTGTCAACCAGAATGAGAACTTGATCTAATACGCGGGCTGCGGTTATCACATGCATGTTCAATCAAGCACGAGTCAGTAATATGTTCGTGGAAACATGGTGGTGTTTTCAATTAATCTTGATGTTTGTATTTTCTCTGCAGACTGACACCAAAAAGATATCCGCTGTATCTATGTTTTTTGAGACAATGCTATACCGATTGGATGAGAACACGTGTTACATTGATTATGATCAGGTACTTGAGTTTGAAAGCTATTGCTCAGCACAAGTTCACAAGCATAGTAGGAGTAACAATTTCCACAGAAAGTAACGCTGAATTTCTTTTATTTATTCTGTAATTTCCATTACCAGTTGGAGAAAAGCGCTACACTCTTCAGGCCAAAACTGATAGTTGCTTGTGCAAGTCCTTATTCACGCTTCTATGGTTATGCACGCATTCACCAGGTAAACTACATTAAGTACAGCCAAGCTCAGTTGACTTTTCTTTGCATCTTTGGACTTTGGCAATGTGATAGCATTGCCAGTTGATTATACTCTCTAGTCCGCAGTGGTATCATTTCACTGAACGTTGCCATCTCACTCATTATATTCTCAACATATTGCCAAGATAGAATATGCATATAGGGCAAAATTTTATTTCCTTCTGTCACACCTGTATATTTAATTTTATACAGGTCTGCCTACCAACTGAAAAATAATCTTTTCACATATTTGTAGGTGTGCGACAAGCAAAAGGCTATATTGTTGGCAGATATGGCTCATATCAGTGGTCTTGTTGCTGCTGGGTCATCCCATCTCCATTTGAGTATGCCGATGTGGTGACCATAAATGATAAATTCGTGACATTCGTTTTCTTATGCTGTGACATGTTAACTCTTGAAGACCTTGAACGCGTTGGTACTGAGAACCATCTAGTCTTGGTCAATCTGAAAAACAAGGTTAGTAGGAATAACGTTCCACTTTAATTCCTCAAAATTCAGAATGAACATTGCTGTCTAGTACCCTGTACTGTGGCATACAATAGAATGAATCTATAGTCATGTCTTGTCATTATGTGGCATGTCCAACAGCTTGGTGGAAGTAGATACTCATGAGTTTCTTTTTTTATGTTCTGCAGGGTATTGATGGCTCAAGAGTTGAGAAAGTAATGGAATTGGTTCATATTGCTGCTAACAAGACCACTGTTCCGGGGGGATGTGTCTGCCATGGTTCCTGGTGGCATATAAAAGTGCAGTGATAAACAAAAACCAATTGGTAAGATTGGTGTTACCCCATTACTGGAGGTAAGCATAGACGATAGAATGTTCTAGTAATGCTCCAAGAGTAATCAAGCTTTCCAAGCCTTACCAATTGGCTATAGAATGTCCGATAATTTTTCCTTATAAACTAGATTTACAAACCTGGAATCACCGGTGTGGGATTATTACCTTATAAATTGTGTCTAAGAAAGGAAAATAAACTAGGGGTAAAGAGAGTTTCGGACGGTCTAAATTTGGTAAGACGACCATTGTTACACGGGCTGGATATTATTTTTCTGGCCTTCAAGTTAGGACCAAATCCTACCAAACGGTCCAGGCCCAATAGAGACTAACAAGAATTTGCATCTCGAGTAACCAAAACCCTCAAAAAAAAAAAATTCATCAAAATGACAAAATCTGTCTCTCGACTCAGTAATCTGTTGCTGTAAATAGGCAAGTTGTACTGCCTAGGTGCCATCTACAAATATATTGACGTCGTCTGATAATTCCGGAGCTTGTTTTTTCAATGAAAATTGATAATGTCGATTTCAAATTCATTCACCAGACTTTCAAGATTGAGCAGTTTGCGCTTCCAACAGACAAACTTTGATACGAAGCTAATTAATTCGGAGTGAATTGATTTCTTAATTAATTTAACTCGAAATTTCATACCTGTGTTAAAATGTAATGAGTTGCGGATGCAACCAGGTTGTTCTAGTAGAGTAGTAGTGATGCTCAAAACATCGCAAAAGCAATCAAGAATTTATAGATATCATTAATAATAATCGTGTTTAGTTACTGTAATTAATTAAGAAATTTAACACAAAGTAATTCCAACTATTACACACAGAAGCAAACCAGAGTTACCACCACTGCTGCATACAAATCCGCACACAATCTCAAAAGAATCAAACCAAAAAAGGGTGAAAGAAAGTAGAGATTTTCACCAAATTCAGGGTAGGTAGAGTCTGGAAGTACCCAGAATTGTTCTATTGTTGTTATGAACTCCGCCACCTGAAACAACTTTTGCACCACCACCTGCTCTTTTAATGGGCGGCGATGATACAGTTTTTAAATCCTCGAAATTTGCATAACTCTTCCTGGCCATCATAACACCACCACCTCGTTTATCTGCACCACTTGCTGATTTACTTCCTCCTCCACTAAGTCCCAATTTTGAGTAGTCTTTTGATTTCGATGACGGCGGTGGTGTTCTCATCTCAAATATTGGTTTTCGATTCTCCTTCCTCAAAATAGCAGAGAAATTTGGCACTGATTGACCCACCAAAGATGAGCTTCGATTAACCACCGGTGATGAATTTTTATTAATTTCTTTCACCATCCTTCTTTGCTGCTGCTGTGGTGGTGGTAATGGTGGAGATAACAATAGCTGCTTCTTTGAAGTTCCAAATTCAATATCACCATTATCTTGTGTTTGATCAATCATCCTTTTCCTTATCTTTCTTTCTCGCATCTCAGAATAAGCTTTATATCTTGGCCCTCTTTGGAGATTGACATCAAAAGTAAAAGCTTCTTTGAGGCATCCTTCTTCTACTTCTGTGAGATCTTCCATTCTGAATTGATTCCAAGTGTTACAAAAAAAGAGAGAGAGAGGATTGATTAGTGAAGAAGAAGAAGAAGAGGATCTTAGAGAGAGTGTTTGGTTTTGATGATTTCTTCTCTGGTAATGGAGAAGAGAAGAGTCCCTCTGTGTTTTGTTTTGTGACCGTTGTTGCTTTTGACTCTACTAGCTGAGAAAGGGAAATAATAAGAATAAAATAGGATCTACAACGGTCCGGTAGATTTTCAAAAAAGGAGATTTCAAACGTTCTTATTCTCAAGTGGGCCCATGCGGTCAGTAAATGTAAAGAGACTTTTTATTTTAATCTTTTACTCTTCTAGAATTAGTACAACAGGTGCACATTTTCTTTTTGGTTCGCCTACGGTGGACCAGAGGGATAGTCCAAAAGCACAGCAGAGCAAGACCAAGAGCAGTTTCTATGGACTCAACAAACATGAAAAATAGATGTACAAACCAACAAGCGCTTGGTCTTGATGGAAGGACGGGCGATCGTGGAACAAGCGCTGGCATTTGAGTCAGAAACGCGCGGGCCATCATCAATTGCTGGCGAGTTTACTTCCAACGCCCGTGGCTATTCCTCACACGCCCAGTACAATTCCCGATTCCCAACAATTACTTTAATACTTTTTTATTCATTTTATCTTATTTTATCTCACTTCATCATATTTTATTTCACCTACATATTATATTTTATCTTTATCCTACAAAACATTTTATATTAAAAAGAAATATTAGTGGGGCCTTGGAAAACCAAATCGGTTTATTTTGCTCTAGTTTTCCATAGTGGAAAACACAGTTTGTTCATCCACGTGGCTCAACAAAAAATTATTTTTGTTCATTGCCATAAGAATTTCCCAAATCCCACTATTTTATTTTATTAGGAGGGTTCAGAAAGTGTGGGTTTTTAAGATTTGAGTTATTGAGTGGGATCTTTAAAAGAGCTTTGAATGGCTGGATTTTATTGGTCCACAACCATAAAATTTAGTTAACCTTTAAGGGGGTTTTTTTGTCATTTTTTTTTTCTGATACTCAACAAAAAGTTTTTTTTTTTTTTTTTGGATACTCAATTGCTTCTAGTCAAGGGTTTTAAATCGTGAATCGAATCGTAACTCAATTTTTATTTTTATGAATCAGACTGTATATTGAATCGTGAATCAAAGACTCATGGTTGATTACTGGTCGCTATATTTTAATACATATGCTTATAAATATCACTGAACTAAATAAAACACTTAAAAAAACTTATAAGTTTTGATTACTGATCGCTATATTTTAATACATATGCTTATAAATATCAGTGAACTAAATAAAACACTTAAAAAAACTTATAAGTTTTGATCTTTGATACTTATAAATTAAAAATACGTTCAATATCCAACAGCCAACATGGCCCAGTGGTAAAGGATGCACACCTACAAGCTGGAGGGTTCATGTTCGATTCTCTGCGACCATTAAGTTTTTATTACAAATATTGAGTGGAAACGAACATGTTGACTTGGTTAACGATTTGAGAAAAAGTCAAAAAAACACGATTCTATAGAGTTACGATTCGACTCGAAATGAATTTAAATGACGCGAAAACACGATTCGAAATGAATTTAAATTACGCATGAGTCAAAATTTTGAGTGGAAACCAACAAGTTGACTTGGTCAACGATTTGAGAAAAAGTCAAAAGAAAGAAAATCAAAAAACACGATTATGTAGAGTTTCAATTCATAGATACGATTCGGCTCGAAATGAATTTAAATGACGCCCTCATGACTCGTACGAGTTTAAAAACCATACTTCTAGTATCCGATTTGACTAAAACACGATTATGTAGAGTTTCGATTCAGAGATATGATTCGGATCGAAATGAATTTAAATGACGTGAATCGTATGAATCATGAGTTGACTCGTACGAGTTTAAAAACCATATTTTTAGTATCCAAACATTCCGGTGAATGACAATGATTTAAGAAGTTGTTTTTTAATTTTAAAAGCAAAAAAAAAAAAACGAGAAGTTAGTTTACATTTGAAAAATTAAACAGTCCAAAAATTATTATAAGTCCGACAGCAGTTCAGAAGTTACTTTTGCACAAGAAATTAATTCAGAATACAATTTCATAATTGTTAGAGCACTGCTTGGTCGAACTCGCAAGCGTTGCTATCTCAAGCTTGTTTGTCAAGTTTAGTGATCAAAATTATAAGTCTTGATTTCTATTCTACTTATAGTAATGTCTCGGACTAGGATAGATTGTGTAGTCGATCTTTAGACTTCACGATGTTCATCAATTGAAGACGCAGAACTACTAAGGAGATCTTGCGGAACTTCATCGACAAAAGGTATGTGGAGGCTGAAACTCATTTATCACTCAGAAAGTCTATTTTTATTCTATCTCCTTCTTGAGACAAAAGTCGTATTACTATATAGTATTCGATTATACACATTTGATATTTCGACCTGAGTTTAACTCGCTTACATATTTCCTGAAATATGTGTTGGTAAGCTTTTGCTTCAACCAAGTTCATCTTATATTCTTGACGCAAGTCAAAAGATGATCATGTGAAAATCTCCAAGTAACATCTTACATGATTCGTGTGATACAGTCATTTGATGTAGACTCGGAATGTTTTGTATTGATCATTTCAATAACTTGAAAATCGCTTTGATGCTAATAGTTAGTGAAAACAACTATTGTCATCCTCTAAGAATGTTTCAATGATTGAAATAGAGTTTAGAACACTAAACCATAATTGGATTATAGACATAGTATGCGTACTTGCATATATGTTGATCCAAGACAGGTATAGTATGCATACCCGTATGCGTACTAGGAAGGTCAGGTAAAGTCCGGAACCCTTGGTATGCGTACCCGTACGTGTACTAGCGAACTCAGTTGAAGTCCGGGAACTTTTGTATACATACCCGTACGCGTACTAATTCAACTGTTTTTTTGGATGTGTGATAGTATGCGTACCCGTTCACATACTGTCAGACACAGTCCAAGTCCGGCTACTATAAGTATGCATACCCATTTGCATACTTGAGTGGGTTAAGTTCTAGAATCGGTTTGCTCATGAACTAATACATTTATATAATAAGGAATGCAATCTTTTGCAAACCGTGGCAATAATGTTCATGACTTGATTCGAGTGAATCAAAATCGATTTTGCTTCAATTGTATCTTATATACTTCTATGAGAATATAAACAATTGCACAACTCTATAACTAGTTTCATTTGAGTCATTTGAACTAGTTGTTGATAAGATGAATATGGTTGATAAGAAAGTATTCATATGGCTAACTTCGGTTAACTATTGTTGAGCCAACAAGGTGTACACGTCTCTAGATCATTAGATTCGTTATTGTAGAGATCTATATAAATGGAGATAAAATCTAGCAGCTTAGAGTTGCATACTCATTTGGTTGTTAGACACTCGTGCGCATGATAACAATCATGCAAGACAGTTTCATACGTCAAGATCAGAGTCGGAACTACAACCAAGCTACTCCTTGCAAGAAGTCAAATATTTTAATTTTCATTTTAAGTTGGGTTGATAAAACAAGCCTAGAAAATGAAGTCTATTACATGAGCTCAAACCAAATGGTTAAATATCTTAAATGAGGATAAGGAGTGACATAATCTATAATAAAAGTTCAAAAATACCCTTTAATGATTAACCTAAATCAATCTAAATAAAAACAAAAACAAAATCCTAAAACTAATGTAACTCTAATTCATCTTCTCTTCTTTATCTCTTTTCCCTCTCTTATTCTTCTCCATCATGATGATGAATAGGTTAGGTGTGATCAAATTATGATTTTGGAAATTAGTTTTGAAAACTCGCTTGTTCAATCGCAATGACATGACTTTAATCACGTAAGAATCGAAAAACCCATCATCTTGGTTTGGGTTTTATTGCATGCATATGATGGATTTGCTCAATTCAAGGATTTAGAATTCAGCTTCAGAACAACATATGGTTGGGAAATCTCTGCTTTCGCATCCGTAAATCAAATTCAGAGTTCATCTTTTCCCCACCATATGGCTATATACGGTTGGGAAGTTTTACTTTCTCAACTGTAAGTGAATTTTTTAGGAAAAATTCATGCCCAATTTTCCCAATCGTAAGTCATCCTGAGTTTGCGTACGTTACGGATTTCCCACCGTATAATATGTTTACCGTTTTCTTTCCCGACCATACGTTTCCCTAGAATTCTCTACGGTTGGGAGATTCCAGATTTCTCGATCGTATGTTGTGTATACGGTTTGGAAATCATACCGTATACGATGCTTACGGTTAGGAAATAAAGAACTCTCCCAACCGTACACAGTTTCAGAATTTTGTTTTTTCTAACTCTAACTTAATCAAATCGATTTTTATTTTTTTTGGCAATCAGAAGCAAAAATAAATGGTGGGTTTTCTTATAGTTTTTTCTTTTTATGATTGCCAGCTTCATCGCGATGGAGAAGAAGAATAAAGGAAGAAGAATAATAGATATAGGGTTTTTTTAATAAATGAGAAGAGGAGGAGAAGATAATAGATTTAGTTTTTTTTTTTTATATGATCATCATCTCCATCATGATTAATTGAGGATATTCTAGCCATCAACAAAATTAATAGGATAAGGGATTTTAGAGATTACTATTCAATGACCTCATTTTGTCATTTTGTGAGCCCTCAAAACTAAAAACTTTATTTTTTAGATAACTGGAGAATTTTATTTATTATAAAATACCAGGCTCAATATACCTGGATAACAAAGCAACAATGTGCATGTGATCATGACTGAATTCCTCGATCACTATTCTATCTTTCCTAACTATTTTTGATATGGAATCAGCTACATGATTAACATTCCCGCTAACATGACTAATCTTAGCAAACTCAAAAGTACTAAAAACTAAAAACTTGGAGCCTCTATAATAGGCTTCTAGAAAATAGGCTTATTCCTGGTGCGTTTCTCTTTTGCAAGCCCAATCATCTATCAAGCCCCTCCTCCCCACACTTAATTTCTGGTTCCGGCACCATTAGGCAACTAAGTTTCTAACTTCAACCGTTAGTTCTGAACAAGATCTGGATAGGGATCGAAGCAAGGGTGAAACCAGCACTCTTAATACTATGATAAAAATAAATAAATAATTTATGTTGTCAAGTGTTAGCTTATAAATGTTTAGTTGTGATATTTTATAGGCCAACATGTCAAGTTGCAGCACAAATATACTAATATGGTGCGGAACTCGATCGGAACTAAAAGATAACGTTAATTAGCATCTAATAATACTACATTAATTAATAAAAGTCCACTGCTTAAACCATAAGTGAACGTTATGTCTGACGCGTTAATTAGCATCTTTCTTACTATAAACGCGTTAATTAACATGTCAAGTTGCTGCCATAACTAAACGTTATGGCAGCTGTTTAAGCAGGCTGACTTAGACTGATTCCTTCAAGTTTTGATTCGTACCAATCCGAAATTAGATACATCTTTATATCCAATTCTACGTAGAAACTCTAAATCAGATGTAATCCACAGGTAAATAAAGTGTTGTATGCTGGTAGATACATATGAATTTTGTATTATCCTTGGCCACATTTGTGTCCTAAATAGTCGCTCAAACCTAGGTGGCATTTTTTTGTTTTTGAAAAAATAAGGTTATATAAAAGAGAAAAATATTTACAAAGCCAGAACAAAGTTACTCACAAACATTACATGTGAATAACAGTGTCCCAATGAAAAAGAATTTGATTAACACTAAATCCTCTAAACACCTCATTCTCAAAGCACCACAAAATGATAGTGTTCATAATGAGCATAATAGTCTCATGAACCAGTTTGTGTCTACCACCAAACACTCTTGAGCTTCTTTCCTTTTTAGATGCCATAAAATAGCATAGTTCATCAACCACCAAAGCTTCCTGCATCTTTCTTGTAAATTATTCATCTTCCAAGACTCAAAATGATCGATTACAGTTGAAGGGAAAGTCCAAGTCACCTTAAAAGCCTTCACAAAGAAATTCCAAACCTCTACAACATAAAGGCAATGCAGGTGGCATTTGTTAATCATTTGTGCTGGATGCCTATTTGTCAAATGTGTTTTTCATTTAGTTAAAATTTGGGCGTTGGATTTTGGGAGAGGAGTAGGCTCAGTGATTAACGATCCTCTTAGATTTAGAGGCGCACTAATAAGGGTAACCCAAATGCGGACCAATGCCTTCTAAATTTATAGGGGTGAGCCCTTTATAAATGTTATAACCATTAGATGCATTAGACCGTACATGGGAACACTTCGTGTTTTTCTATACCGAATGTCATGGCAACACCATGATTAACATTTTCTTTTTATTATTTAAGCAAAATTAAGTGAAAAATATACTCTTTCCCATGTCTATTGAACGCTGCTTTAGCAGCTAGTATAGGCCAAACTCGGTTTCACTCTTTAAAACATTTGTTTTGGGACACTCGAAATGTGATACATTTTGATATCCAGTTCTTTAGGTCAAGCACTATGGTGTAGGGCATCTCTTCCTATCCCTTAAATATAGGGAAGGGCTTAAAAGGCAGCCTCACTATGGGTTGTTTTCATCCCTTCCCTACACTGCACGGAAACTTAGTTTTCGTGTGAATAATGTCAAACTGAAACTCAGTTTCCGTTTTTTATATATTTTTTCCAAATTTTATTTCTACTCGTTTAGATAAATATTTATTATGTGTAAAAAAAAATTGAAGAGAAAAAAATGGAGAAATAATTGGAAATAAAGAGTTTTAGTGGAAATAAAAAAATTAAAAATGAAAACCAAGAATAAAAATAAAAATTCTTCAGTATCAGTATAAAATCACACGGAAACTGTCATTTCCCTTCCTACAAGGATATGAGGATATGAGACCATAGTCCTTCAGTATTCTTCAGTATCCGTATAAAATAAGGATATGAGACCATAGTGCTTGCCATTTTAGATTTTTAACTACCATAGTACTTGGGACATTTGTTTGAATCTGAAACCGAATGGCATGGGATCGTGGGTTCAATCTTTGAAACTTTCATTCCTTGTGTTTTTTTCGGATTTTCACGGGATATTCCAGTTGATCTAGAATTATTATTGATAATATATAATAGATGCAACTACTTGTGCGGCCACTTATGCAAATATAGTACAGTATTCCCCGTTGGTGAAAGGTAAAGTATAGGGAATTAGATCCACTATCATTTTAAAACTCCCATCACATTTTTCTCCAAGTTCGGGTTGGCCTATAAAAAAAGGCATACAAGTTACATACAGAAACACACAAAAGCAAGAAAAGAAAAATGAAACCAACTTCTTCTTCTTTGTCTATTGTTCCAAAACAAAAAACTCCTTTGTACAAGTTCACATCGTTGGTTGTACGCCCTCCAGTTGATGGAGGTGGAGTTGGAGTAGCGGTTCCTCTGAATGCAAATAGTGGGTTACATGCTATCATGGCTGAAATACTGCCGAGGTATGTCATACTCCAATCCGATTATAATGATAGATACTTGCGCTCTGTTGAAGGTAATTCGCAGGTTCCTCTGGCTCTCAAATTCGGAGGTGAATACAGTTTCGATCGTGACACGAGGTTTGAGTTGCAGAAGGCGGAAGACAAAGATGCTGTCGGAATGTTTAATATCAGATGTATGTACAACAATAAGTACTTGTCAACTGTAAGCGCAACCAACACCTGGATCACTGCAACCGCTGCTGAACCTGAGGAGGATCAAACAAAATGGTCGTGCACACTATTCCAGCCTGTTTTCGTAACTGCTGGCGATAATACCATGGTACGATTTCGCCATATTGGTACTGGCAATTTCGCTTGCTTACAGACGGGCGATTCCACCCTCGCCGACTGCTTAAAGGCGGATGGAGATGGGTACGACAAGTTTCTTGTCATCAACTGGGAGTCTGTAGTGATGTTCCCTAACCGTATCGTAATCAAGGGGGACAACAACAGGTACCTCCGTACCAGGGGCGACACCTTTTTGGCTTTTGACACTGATACGCTTGCGGGATCTGATAGGGAATTCGAGGTGACTCCAAGTCGAAATGGAGGCCTCCGCATAAAGTGTCTTTCCAACGGTAAATTATGGAGAAAGGATAATGGTTTTTGGATAGGTTCAGACGGATTTGATGGCAATATCCACAACACCAATAACGTGTTTCTCCCCGTCAAACTGGCAGAAAATATGGTGGCTTTCAGAGGCCTCAGAGACAACCTTTACCTCAAGAGACTCTCGTATGATGGCGAGCACGACTGCCTAGCTGCCCTCAACAAATATGTTGACGAGTATTCTCGCCTGAAAATTGAGGATCCTGTTATATCGAGGAAAATCGATAATGTCGTTTTTCGCCTCCCTGCTGCAAATATATCTCAAGGAAAACCCGTTGTGCTTATCAACAAAAGGGTCGAAAATAAAACTCTATCGGCCATGACGGTAGCAATAGATCTCAGGATTTCAGATGTTCATAGTAGTACTTGGAATGCAAGCCTATCTCTGAGTCTAGGTGTTAAAACAACCATGAAATCTGGTGTGCCAGCGCTGGCGGAAGGATCGATTGAGTATTCCTTAGAGTTTACCAGTTCGTACGAATGGGGAGAAACGGTGGAAAGGGAAGTACAGATGGGGTCTGTTTATACAGTTGAGGTGCCGTCTAAGACTATTGTGACTGCAAGTCTGATTGCGGTACAGGGCACTGCTGGTATTCCTTTTTCTTATACTCAGACCGATATTCTGTCGGATGGGATGGAAAAAATCTATGAAAAAGACGATGGTTGGTTTGTTGGTGTCAATGCCTTCAACGAAACCTTCAAGGTTGAGCAGACAGCCATCCCGACAGCGAAACTTTAGTTGAATCCTCTTTGTTTTGTTGTTCGAAGCTTTGCATGTTTGTTTGTTTGTTTCCCTGTACTCGAAGAACTTGCGAGGTTGATGGATATCTCGTTTGTAAGCTTTGCTTTTCCGAGTGCATGAATAAGATCCATCTATTTACTTTCAAGCTCAAAAATAGCTCAGAAAGTTGATATATATGTTTCGACAGCCTTATCCAAAAGATGTTTTTTAGGTGCCAAATCCTGTGTTCCAGATGGCCACATAAATGTCGAAACAGATTTTATTTCAGCGAAAACCATCTCCAACAGCACCGGGTAGCTCATGAATACAATCACCTCAAGAGTGAGCGTAAAGTTACATTTTTCTCATGAATACAAACACCACCACCATAGCAAACAAGAACAATATAGGTCTGAAGGCTTGCCAAGAATCTTGGCCAAAATATAGGCTATTTAACATTCATTTCGTTTTTAAGTTACCAATTTAGGTATGAAGGCTTGCCAAGAACAATTAATATCTCGTTAACTTGTATCCCAGGATACATGTTAAGAAGGATTATTTTACTCAACATGTATCATGGGAAATATTATATCTTGTTAACTTATATTCCAATGCAACTAAATATTACTTGCCCACTTAGGGACTTACATAGACTTGTTCCTCTTGAACCAAGTCTTAACCTTACAAAACTCTCTCAATTTTATTCTCACAATGTCCTATGTAAGCATGTTTATTTTTCCATGCCTTATCATTATTTATACAACAACTTTACTAGCCAAAAACCGTGCACAACTGTTACACACATAGGGGACAGCCATTCGTCCCATGGAGCAGTTCCATAACCGCCAATAACTGTGCCAACTTGGCCAGTTTCTCTTTAAACTCGAGCCAACATACAACACCTGTTCTCAAGCAGTTATGAACACTCTCCCACGCTTAAGCCATATTGCACAACTGTTGCGCTTTACTGAACTTGGCCCTGCAGTCTTCTTGGCCTAAGCCAATGCACTGCCAACATTGTGCGACATTTATCTTGGCCAACTCCTTAGCTCAATCTGGTTACTTATGCGCCATATGCTTCACTTAGCCAACTTGCTCGACAATATCAATGCTACTCTTGCATTACTAGCTTGCTTGCATTGTTCAAACTTTGGCCAACCTTGAACTAATACATAGGCCAAGAGCTCTAGGCCTAATCTACATTCTTGCATCATCCTTGAGTTTGGGCCAACTCGATTCCATGATATGCCTTAATGCCAACATCGCATGTTGCATTTGTCAACTTGGCATTGCCTTGCTTTTCCCTCAATGAAGCCTCATTGTGTCGGCCAATAAGCTTCATTACTTGGCCAATGTCCTCACAGTGTAGCGCCATCTTTACGCTTCACTGGCCTTACAAGGTCTTGCTATCTTAGCACTTGACAGTCTATGCAGTGTAGAGCACTGACTTGGCCAGCTATGATGTAACGAGCAACCTTTGCGCTTCACTAGCCTGATCGGTCATAGACCTCCACCACCTGATTCGTTCAACGAGGACGTTGAACGTGACCCAGTATAAACACTATACTTGTCTTTACCTCGCTGGATGCACTTTCAGAACCTCTTCTAAAATTCAGCAATCATTTTTAGCTTTTGCAAGATATCCTTTCTTCTAAAATTCAGCAATCATTTTTAGCTTTTGCAAGATATCCTTAGCCAACTTCTATGCTTTAGCATCGGCACCACTTAGCTTTACTGCCTTGTTATTGATCTCATATACTTGAGCTACACCTTGGCATCGTGCACTACGCTTCAGCTGCTACTAAAAACATGTATCAATACCCAAATGCAAACTTGAAATTCTTCTTAGCCAATGCAAGGGTGGTTGCATATTTTTGAAGTGCAATTCAGGTACTAAGAACATCAATACTTATATTTGCTTTCTTCAATTCAGCATTATTCATTTCCTCTAGTGGTCTGTCCGGTAGTAGTGCTTTTCCTGTCTTTAGCTATAATGCCAAGTTAAACCAAAAACAAAAACATATAGAAGATTCTAAGCATAAGATAAATTCAAGTTTAGCGCGAGCAAACCTCAAATCAAGTAATTAGTTTCAAGCAGTAGTTCCATTTGAAGTTTTGACATTTTTAGCAAATAATAGCATCAGCAGCACTAATGCCCATTGGTCGTTGAACATCATGCACCATAAACACTCATCTAAGAAAACAAAGCATCGATACCAGCTAGCCTGGTTAGCTTAATTGCATATCTAGATAGTTAACTACACATACGTACAGCTATACCAATAACCTGGTTAGCTGTCTATTCGGTAGTTGTCAACTTCTTCGGATACTTCGTCCACGACCGAGTTACAAACTCCTCGAAAGTCAGATCTGAAAAGGAAGTTAATCCCATCCAGTGGGAAGCGCCGGTTTTGTTATGTTGGTGGCACCTCCGAGCCGTGTCCTTAAAAATTTCAAACCTCTTCTTAAAAGCTTTTTCATCTTCCAAATCAAAATGGTAGTGCTCTTGTTTCGAGAGCCACTTCAAATACAAAGCATGGAGTTTAGCCTCGGAATTGAGGATATCATCGGTCAACTCTAGACCTGTTTAATGATCATGTGAAAGATTGCACGAGTAAGAGGAGGAAAACTTGCAAAGGAAAGTGAAATAAATAACATCTTCTTCTTATGTAGCTTTTACTACCTTCCCAGTAGCTGCTTTTACTACCCGACCCCTGATCCAATGGTGTGACAGGCCATACTCTTGCACCATTTGCAGGCATCTGCAGAGTGAAAGGGAATTAATTTCCATAATAATTACTAGAGAACACCGAAAAGCAACAATGAACTAAAATCACATAAAATGATTTGCTGTAATCTTCGCATTACTAAAACATCAATTTCAGTCATATATATTTATGAAATCTTGCAATACAAAATGGATGATTATGAAAAATCTCTGTCATGCCTTGGCTACATGCAATTGCATCTGACAACATCACATAAGCGATACTATTCAATTTCATACGAACTCCACTGACCAAAATCACAAAACTACCACATTCAACAGTACGGGCCCCCAAGAACCCTAAAAATCAAACCACAACAACCCAACAAGTAAACAAAATCCCACTGAAACAAGCTACCAAAATCACTGAACAAATATACACTACAAAACAGAAGGCCTCTAGGGACGGTCAGAAAAACGTCCCAACAACCCAAAAGCCGTCCCAAAAAGGTATTAGGGACGTTTGTTGCTGCGTCCCCAGATCCACCGTCACTAATACTATTAGGGACAGTTTTGGCTTCTAGGGACGGTTCTGAGTGGCCGTCAGTAGTACTATTAGGGACGGCTTCATCTTCTAGGGACGTTTCTTTTTGGCTGCCACTAATACTTCTAGGGACGACTCCATCTTCTAGGGACGGTTTTGAAACCAGCCTATATATATTTCTACAAATGGCTCATCCAAACTAAACCAGCCTGCAACTACATAACATATATGTACAATTCGAACACAGGAGAACTATTATTACATGCATAACTTATCAAATTGTCTCCAGTTTTCTGAAGTTGCATTACCATATTGAAAAACAATACCAAACTATAGCATAAGTTTAAAGTCAAGTTTCAGTACTGTGGTTACAGAACACCTCACACACACTTACCAAACCATCACAATCTGTAAGGTAACACAGAACCATGAGAAACAAGATAACGTAGTTCACAAAGAGAAAGAGAATCAGACAACCAACCACCTAGCCAAAACAAAATAAAAAAACATGACTGTAGTGTAATGGATATACGACATAAATACGGAGACCATATACCTCTCAATCGGGTACATCCATCGATACTAAGCTAATTAAGAGCATGGATAACAGAACTGTAGCTAATTAAGCTTTGTCCAAAGGTTAGGTAGCAACACTAACTATTAGTGCTAGGAGTGTAGTACTAGTAGTTATATTTTCACATTAATCATAGATTCATGCAAGTAAAAAAAAAGTCCTAATTATCGTCAATTTTGGACCATTCATTGGTGTTCGATCACACAAATAAGCAAAATCAAACAGATTTACCAAAATTCTTAAGATCCATATAATTAAATCCCTATTCCAGATTTCTAACTTGAGATTTTCAATTAAAAACATATCACATCATCAGTATATGCAACAACTTGCCCAGTTTACTATCCTCGAATACAAGCTACCCCATAAATACAAGAACATTTCTACTGAATCAATAAGCCTTTAAAGCATCAAACCTATGATACAACTACTG
This sequence comes from Papaver atlanticum, assembly GCA_023531105.1. Classification (NCBI taxonomy): domain Eukaryota; kingdom Viridiplantae; phylum Streptophyta; class Magnoliopsida; order Ranunculales; family Papaveraceae; genus Papaver; species Papaver atlanticum. The sequence goes on from JAJJMB010016019.1 coordinate 506,319, forward strand.
GGATATAGTAATTAAAATTGACATCTAATAGATATAATGAAAGCTTGACGCAACATTTCAGCTAATCCAAATCAAAAGACAGATAAGCACTCAGTTGATATTACCCAACATTTCAACAGTACACCTTTTGGTACAACTACCAAGCACTCAACTAACTGAATTTCAAGTGGGATTCAATCCCTGATTCATTCTCAGTATTAAAGAAAATCCTAGATTCCGTAATAAAAATGAGAAAGGTGCATGAAGCAACATTCCAGCTAACTGGAATCACAATGCAAGTGAAATTGGAGCCCTTAAACCTAACTCTACCAGCATTTAAATCCCTAATTCATTCTCAGTATTAAAGAAGAACTCCTAGAATCAGTAATCTAAATCGAATCAATTACAGGATATGACAAAGTATAAAACTATGAGCAGACATATCAAGCAAAATAAAATAACGCACATCACTAATTTGTTGAAGAAATCAGTAACTGAGATTTGATATAAAACTTTACCTCAGTTCACACCCAAAATCGATGGAGATGCGGAAAGTGTGCTCTTGTAATTTGCAAACCCTAAAATCAAAAAACAACAATGTGAGATTTTCAAAACAAAATTCGCAAAACCTAAAATCAAATCAACGTAAGATTGAAAGAGAAGGAGGAAGAGATTTAACCTGAGAATCAAGTGTCGCTTCACTGCGAACGAATTTGAGATCTCACAGGGGAAAATCACGAACGGAGGAGTTTTAACTTAAAACGAGATATTTTCAGCAGAAGAGGAAGTAGGTGAAGAGATAAGGCCGATATAACCACACAAAAAAAAAAAAAAATGTTTTCTTGTGTTTTCAGGCGCAATATAATTAAACTACTGATGACTCAATCATAACCGTCGAAAACCTATCTATTGGGGACGGCTAAAAATAATGCGTCCCTATTAGTGGACCAATAGTGACGGCCAAAGGGGTTCGTCCCAAATAATGAGAACTCTAAACCAAACCAACATTTAAGAAGAACCCTAACAAATAATGAGATGGAACAAGAACAACTTACGCATCTGTTAGCAGCGAGATCCTGACACTTTAGAGCGAGCATATCGTGCTGATGATCTAAGAAGATTAATCCAAGTCGCCATTACCAAGAGCAGATTTCACAAGAAGAATAGATTTTTTATTAACTAGAAAGGCATATATCTCCAGTGTAGCCAGCAATCGGATTCATGTGTTTGGACTTGGATGTTTGAGGAAGTCGGTTCATACAAACCAAAATCCGAAACCTAAGGATACAATTGTAAAAAAATCAATGTGCACATGCCAAATGATGTTACCATTCTATGGAAGAAGCATCTGCATGCAACCGAATGATCAGATTTTGGGAAATTGCTTCGTTTTCAAGTGCAATTCAAGTACTTAGAGAGACATACTAACATCTGCATCCAACTGAATGAGTTGGGCAGAACCAACCATTTAAGGGTCATTGGCAGGGGAATTCATCCTCTGAAATGAATAAAAAAGTATTAAGAACATCAATCTTTTTGTTTGCCTGCTTCAACCAGGCATTATTCCCAAGTAGTCTGTTTAAATGCTCTTGTGGATGGACCATTGGTCTGTTTGGTGGGTAGTGTCAGTTAGCCAAAACAAGAGTCCCTAGTGGAAGATTACAAGTTAATCGTTTCTTTTTTGTTTCCTATTTGCACAAGAGACTTTATAAGAAACGATCTCAAACCAAATACAATTTAGAGCTCAAATCAAGTTAGTTTGAACCAATGGTTCCATTTGAAGACCTCCTGACGCATCATCAGCACTACAATCCGTGAACATCACGCGCCATAAACTCTCAAATAAGACAACACAGCATTAATAGCTGCTAACCTGGTTAGCTTGACATGTTATCTGGATAGTTAAATCACAGTTACAACTATACCAGCTAGCTATAACCTGGTTAGCTGTCTATTTAGTTAACTTCCGATTCATCTTCCACGAACCTAGATACCTTGCAAACTCCTCAGCAGTCAAATCTGCATCGCCGTTTAATCTGCAAGTGGAGGAAGAGCCGCTTTTGTTATGTTGGTTGACAAACCGAGCGGTGTCCTTAAAAATTTCAAACCTCTCCTTAAAAGCTTTTTCATCTTCCACATCAAAATGGTGGTGTTCATAATACGAGAGCCACTTCAAAAACAATGCATGGAGCTTAGCCTCAGAATTGACAATATCACCGGTAACCTCTAGAGCTGTTTAATGAGGGTTCACGAGAAATTATCAACACATCTATCTTCTTATTATATTATATATACGTAGCTTCTAAGTACCTTCACGTTGCTTTGCAAGTTCCAGACCAGAAATGTTCGAGCTGAAGATCAAAACAGCATTTAGTTAAAGGAACACCTAGGCAAATCAAACAAATTATCACTTCGCAACAAAAGAAACCCCACAAACCTGAATAGCCTGGCCGTCATGCTCCGCAATCTATGACTGATCACCAATGTTGCTGCACTAGTTGCAGGCAGCTACATAATGGAAGGTAATTAGTTTATTTCCCTAAATCAAACTAAACTAACATAATCTAGAGTATGTTCATTGTGATTTTTTATTCATCTAAAAGTCTTCCGAACAAAAAAAAAAAAAAAATCAACAAAACGTTTAAAAAAATGATGGGGCAACAACTTACCCAGTTGGTAGCGAGATCCTGAGATTTTAGAGAAGATCTTTCTGATCAAAGGAGAACCCAAGTCGCCATTACCAAAAGATGTCACCAAAATTATAGAGTACGCTTCTAACTGAGAGAGATTTTTGATGAATTCTATTTGGCGTTGCCTAGAAAGGCATATATACAGCGAGCAACCGGATTCTGAGTATTCCCTAGTGGTCTGTTTAGATGCTTGTGGATGGACCATTGGTCTGTCTGGTGGAAGTGGTTCTCCTGTCTTTAGCTAGTGTTAGTTAACCAAAACAAGACCATATGGGGGATTATAAGTACAAAACTGGTTCAAGTTAATCGAGTCAAGCCTCGAGTTACATCAATACAAGTGCACAGTTCATAGCACAGAAAAGAGTCTCTACAAAAACATCCAAGTGAAATTATTCTATAGTCATGAATGATTTGAATCCCCATTGCCCCAATTTTTCACTCTTCATGGACAGCTACCTCGTCGACAGTTCTTTTGGTTACCAATCTTGCCTATTATTTGGCAAAACTGAGTACCCTTTTGAGAGAAGATTACCTTCTAACATGATACTGAAGCTTATTGTTCTGTTACTAGCAGTCAAGCTTACAGATAAGTAACCTGACTGCGTCTAAAATCACCTTCATGTAGCACCATATTACTATGATAAACCAGCTGGATCGATGACTGCAAGGCTTCTTTCACCTTACAACAACAGTGCTTTTGTGTGTTTCCTTGATGAATTTCACCTTATATAGTCATATTCTACTACCGAGTAAAATCGTACTCCAGTTGAACTCTGCACGCTACTTTCATGTTCGAAGAATGAGATAAAAGACCAGCACCTCATAGTTCTTTCGGTATAGTAAAGCAAAATATCATGTGTGCGTGGTTAAATGGTATCATTTTTACCACTGACGACTAATAATTACACTAAATAGTACAATCTAGTGCGGTATTGAAATAGGGCAATTACATGAAAATTAAAATAAAATACATTTTTACGCACATTGTCAAACTATATTGACTTGGCCAAAAAGTTAGCGGGGCAACTTTTTGGTGTCTGTTTTGGGCATGTTCGATGTCAGGGCCGGCCCTGTTCATCATAGACTCCACCCTCATCCTCTTCCTCATCAATCCTAACATTCTCCTTCTTACAACCAAGGTCCATAACCTCCCCATTTTCATCCTCCTCTATTGTTTTACTATCAATCGACAACCTTGATGTTACTGCATGCACCTTCATAAACACCACTGTGAGCAACAAAATTTAACAATACACTGCTAATCAACGGGTGTTTTAGCTAATTCATCATTAACACAACAACCTTTTTAATGCGCCCTAAAACAGTACCACATCTATGACATAGCTTTTTCGGCAAATCTTCATTGAGACTCCTGGAAACACACAACCAAAATCCAGTAGCCAAACTCTTGTTACCATATCAACCACCCCGATGCGTCTAGGGTCGGATCAATCCCCTGGACCGTTGAGATCTATAGGGGTGGGGTTTTAAGATGTGAGTGGGGCCTGCAAAATTGAATCGAATGGTTGGATTTCATCGGTCCACAATTGAATTATGAAATTTGGTCCACCTTTAACTTTTGATTCTCAAACAGTGATTTCTCTTCCTTTTTCTCTCACAAAAATCAACTTCCTCATCCACCACCAACAGAGAGAAGTGATTGATTGATGTAGGGAATATAACATAATAATTATGTGCAGTGATATTTTGATTTTGGGTCACAAAAAAGTGACCAGAATTGCGTTTGGGTCATCAATTTTTTTTAATTAGAGTTTGTGTCACACGACTTATGCCGACTGTTTTTCCAATTAAAAAATATGGTTAGAGGTGCAAATGACAAACAAAAACTTGCATTTGTGTTTATTTACTAACTGTACCAATTGCCTTTTTTTTAGACACGTGTTTGGTGGAGAACAAACCATTTATTGAGGGCTGCGATTAAAAACGTCTTAATCAGTAACTCTTCTTCTTCCCCACATTGATACCGAAGAGGAAACCTCAAACATATACTTCGATTGAAATTCGCACTAACCAATGCTCGGATTTCAGTTGTTTCTTTAGTGTTATTCAAATCTAATATCAAATTGAAACAAGCTTTTTATTAATTTCACCTTCAATCAAACTGCAACAGTCAAACAATTAATGGACTTCTACATTACTTTATAATGAAATCAACTTCATCATCACCACATACACACGAAATCAGTAACCCACCCACCCACACAAATAAACCAACCACATCAAACCTATATTTATTTAACCTAGTTTGGAAGTGCTTGGATGGAACGGTAAGGGGATGGGTTTTTGTGATAGTTTTCTAACAGTGTTTTAATAACTTTTATAAGTGTAACAGTTGTGTGATACTTATTTTGTAACAATGTTGTAACATTTATATACAACAATTTTGTAATAACAACGGCAGCTTTAGATCCTGTGGCTGAATTTTGTAGGTAATCAACGTTCAAGATCAAAATTAAAAGTATAGGTGACGGTTGTTTTGCCATTTTCTCGCCGCAATTACCGTCAATCGGCTCGACTTCCGATCGTTTCGATTGCGCCTAACCATAGCCGGCATTGATGACTCTCCAATTGTCGATTCAATTTCATAGAAAAAGGACCAATCGACATTCAATTTTTGCGATGAATAACTAAAAAAAAGCGTTGCATGCAATTACATTTTTAGCCTCCATAGTGAACACATAAAAGGACTCCCTTCGGTCATCCAAAAAACAAATCAAACAAATCTTTAGCAAAAAAATGATTTAGGGTATCTCCTTTACCAAACGTGATAAACTCGTTTTCCGATGAGATTTTTTAAATTCATGTTGCTTACCAGCATTGAAGAAAAATAAATAAAGGGGGTTGTAGGGTTTGATTGAATTGAAGAATTTAGATTAATCACTTTGCTTGAATTAACACACTGATTTCCGAAAGACGATTCTCTTATTAGTATCTAGTTTATTTGAATCTGTTCAAAGGTGGTGAAGAATTATTAATGACATGGTGAAGCGGCAGAGGTGATGAAGAAGATGAAACACTATTATTGATAGCGGTAGACTGGTAGTGGTGAATCAGTTATTCACAGATCAATAAATCATTTCTCGAAGGGTGACGAGCCACCACCGATTTGCCAGATTCCATCGGTTAACTGACAGTATTAGTTAATTAAAAATAAATTATTTAGCTAACAGTCTTAACGGTCAACTATGGTCTTGTGATCCAAACTCTAATTAAATTTTTTGGTGACCCAAACGCAATTCTGGTCACTTTTTTATGACCCAAAGTCAAAATATCCCTTATGTGAACGCATTTCTATAATGCCAGGGACACTGTGATAAACTCTAACCTTGAGAACTGAGACATATTTTATTGTATGAAACATGAAGACTGATGGGTATTACAGTGGAGGCATCAAAATGGCAAAAGATTTGTACGAAGTTGCAAGTAGGGCTACACAGAAACCGAGTCGAACCGATAAACCGAACCGAAACCGACAAAACCGAACCGAAACCGAGCTGAACCGTTCATCTAACGGTCGGTCACAGTTTGGATTTTCACAACCGTTAGATCTTCAGTTCAGTTAACAGTTTGACCATCCAAACCTACCAAACCGAACCGTATGAACCGATCATTTTCATCCATTGATCTTGTTAGATCCTAGCCGTCAACTAAGTTATATGTATAAGCCTAAATAAACCCTAACCCTAACATTTCTATCTCTACCTCCTTTGCCTCCTTTTCCATCTTCTTTATTCTTCATCTTCATTTCTCACAGTCAAGTCACAGACAATAACGCCACCACTTCCATCTCCAGGAGCAAGTAGGCAGTAGCAACAACACCACCTTCTTCTTGTTTTCATCTTAGTCACCATTTTCTTAATCTTCTTCTTATTACTAAGCAGAATCACAACTTCATAAGTATCTATTTACCATCAAACCACAAGGATAATCGAGCCCTAGGTTTTAAATTAGGGGTTCTCGGATTGAAGTTATATGGTGTTAACCTTAATTGTTGTTATATGTTGTTAGAAAGTGATGTTGCTGCCATGGTTTAGATCAATTAACATTTGTGTTTGTGAATGATTTAGGAGATATGGGTTGTTGTTGAATGTGAATTATATGCAGGGAAGAAGACAGAGTTGGTTTTAGAAATCAAAGGGAAGCCATAACAGCAGGAGGAAGCATCAGCAATGGTAGAGGCGGTGAAGTCAAAGCTTTTGGTGTTGTTTTCATTTAATATTTTTTGTTGTTGTCACTATTTTGATTATAATTGAAAAATATGATAATTCTTTTTGGCTGTGTGTTTGTTTGATCTCAATTTCATGTTTGGTTTCATGATTCATCTGTAAAATTGTGTTTTCTTCCGTGTTCATCTGTAAAATTTAATTATTTTGTGTTCAATTTTAGACTCGGTTAAAAACCGGCTAAAAATCTTAACCGACAGATTCAACACAGATCAGTTTATAACCGAACCGATTATTACTCGACTCGGTGACAGTTTGAGAATCAAGAACCGGCCAATGGTCAGTTCAGTCGATGGGCTCGGTGACACCTAAAATATATGCTCACTAGTATAAGGACAAAATGTCATAGCCATTTGCAACAAAGAGATCTCTAATCTCTCCTCATATTGAGAATTTTTTTGACGGGGGCAATATCCGATGGGGGCGTGAGGGACAAATAGGGAGCTGCCATTCGTTATGTTGAAGATCTTACAAGTTTGGATAGAGAACTTGAAAAACATGTAGCATATCTAAGTATGAGAATGTCCATAGCACTAACTATGCATATCCCAATAAGTCAATCTGGAATTGGCATAACTCTGATGGATTTTTCAGGTAATACAATTGAGGCAAGAGGATCCTTTGAGGACTGTACAACTAGAGGACAATTAGAAGAGAAAGGTGCTGAAGCTGCTTTCCGGTGGGCAACTGAATGGAGTGGCTACAATATCACTTTCCAAAGTGATTCAGAACCTACTCTAAATCTGCTAATGGGAAGATATGCAAAAGCTAGACAACATTGTTATATGATTAGTGAAAACTTTGAAACAAACATAAACTTCTGTATTAACTTCAAGGCTACTGCTTTTATTTTAATTTCTAGATTTAGTATTAGAAAGGCAGCAAACATAGCGACCTTTTGTAACTTAAATGCCATTCAAAATACTTAGCTGCTATGATGATAGCATGCACCCCACTCTTTGCACTCTATGGAACCGCCACTCTAACTCCACCTCCCTCAACAGGACCAAAATTGTTAATGGGGTACCGTTTTGCTTGGGGTATACCAATATACGTATATGACAAAAAAACAATTGCCTTTGGGTTGGTACCCCGTTAGCAGCCTTGAACAGGAGGATGTATTACCAACGGTTTGAACTTGCATTTTGTTTTGAAACAAGACACAATGAAGTTGCTGTTGGTTTCATCTCTCAATCTTCTCTTTTCTTTCTGGTGTTGTGTATTTCTGTAATGCAACTTATATTCCTTATTTTATAGGCCGGTAGAAGAAGAATGAGTTAAGAGTTTTCAAATGATAGTGATTCTGTGGGAATCGTTCAGCTGGTCATGGGTGATTGAGATCGGTAGCTTGAATACCCACGCAAACTATTGAGTAATCACATTTGCATTGCAATACTTTTATTAAGTAATCACACCAGCACCCCAATTCGACATATAAGCTAACACTTGATAACATCAGTTTTTTTTTTTTTTTTTTTTTTTTTTATGGTACTTATCCAAATTATGTTCAGAACTAACTGTCGAAGTAAGTGACTTAGTCGACTAATCTAATCTTTACGGATAGCGTATCTTTTATCGTATTTTCCCCCAGTTGATGACAAGAAACTTGTCAAGCCCATCTCCATCAATTTTGCTGGAGTTTGCCGTTAAGCAGTCGACAAGACCGAAATTGTCCGTCTGTATTCTAGCATAACGGCCAGTAGAGACATGGACAATTGTATTGTCGCCGGTAGTAACAAAAAGAGGCTGGAAAAGTGTGCACGGCCATTAGCTTTTATTCTCCACGGCCGGTTTGTCAGCGACAGCAGTGATCCAGTTATTGCCTGGGGCTACAATTATTGCCAAGACGTACTTATTGTTGTACATACATCTGATATTAAATTGTACGACAGCGGACCCGTTGGTGGTTGCCCTCTCCATCTGGGAAATGTTTCACTTGTAAGGGATGTTGAGGTTTGCGTAGAACAATTCAAATGGTGAAATTCGGAGTAAAAACAGAGAGATACGAAAAAGAATAAGCAGAGTAATCGAAGTCCAATTAGTCTTCAGTTTCTGACTCAAGAATAAGCAGAGTCATGCGTACCACAGAAAATGGTCGACCTCGATTTCATGGCAGAATAATAAAATTGCATGCATTGGTCTGCCTTGGAGCGGAAACTGCAGTTTTTTCATCCCCATAGAGGGCAAAAAGTGAAAGGCTTTGCTTCACAACAAATAATATACAAGCTCCAGGATGAAAAACATAGGGATATTTCTCATGGAATCTTTCTTTCTGAGGCAAAACTCCCGAAATTAAGGGGCCTTTGCTTGATTGTGTGATTTGTATACGAGGATGTTGAATCTACCCGTTTCGGGTGCTCTAGATATGCACAAAATAGATAAAACAACAAGACTCAGTTGTTGGAATGAAGCTCTAGAGTCCACTTCTTGTCATAAACCTCCTCCCAGGTACTCATAGTTCTTCAAGCAAGTTGCTCTCGATCCTTTGCACTATGTAATTGGCCTGAACCCAGGTACTCATAGTTCTTCAAGCAAGTTCCCCTCGATCCTTTGCACTGTGTAATTGGCCTGAACTGTTAGAAGACAATGTGGGACTAATAATCTCAACATGCCCCCTCACGTGTTAGACCCAATTGGCCTGAACCGTAGAAAAGACAATGTGGGACTAATAATCTCAACATGCTCCCTCACGTGTAGCTTCGTTGGGTCTAACACGTGGAAAATAAATCGGGTGACATGGAATAATGGTGCGGTCAAATGACTTGACACAAATAGCCTGCTCTGATACCATGTTAGAATACGGACATCCAACTTAAAACCAATTGGCAATGAGTGGAGCTAAGACCAAGCACTATGAAGGGAAGGGATAGCACAAGAAAGGCAACCTCACTATGGTACCCTCTTTTCCCTTCCCTACACTACACGGCTACTGAGTAGCCGTATGAATAGTGCCAAACGGCTACTCAGTAGCCGTATCAGTCAATTCGTTGACCTGACCAATACGGCAACTGAGTAGCCGTGTTGTAGGTTTAAGTCATCAGAAACAAGCACGAACTTCCCACTTCTTCTTCTCTAGTTTTTCATCCTCTCAAACCCTTTCAAACCCCTTTTATCCCCTTTCGATTTTCATATTGATTCATTGCGATTCGTTGGCTTAAATTAAAAGGGTTTGATCGTTACTCCAAGGTGAAACAAATCCATTCTTCAATTTCGAATTTCATCCAAAAAATCATCTAAGGTGAGTGATTCTAATTATAGGGTTTCAAATTAATTTGATTTTGATTTTGATGAAATTATCGTTTTTAGGTTGGTTAGGTTTGTAGTATGCAATTCAATCAATAATATAATTAGAACATATATTTGGTGAAAAATACATGATTAATTGTTGTGTGTCTTGATTTAAGTTGAATGAAATGTTGGTAAACATCTATATCGATGTATAACATTGATTGACTTGTATTTATGTATGGCATACACAAATTGATACTGTGTTTGTTGTTTGCAAAGGTACATAATGAGTCTAATGCGTGCTTATGTGAGAGTTAAATATGGAATCTATTTGGATACCTCTAGTGATGAAGAAGAGAAAGCTTTGCTAATGTTTACACAACTATGTTTGGATGAACTGTTGTGTATTATTAGACAACCGGTACCTAGGGAGGTACAGACACGTAGTGTAATAACGCGTGATCGAGTGTGGCATGATGCCAAAATGATGCATGATTATTTTACGCCTGGAACTGGTTATACCTCAAGAAAATTCAAACAACGACTAGGCATGAGGGAAGACTTATTCGAGAAATTGCTAGGAAAATTGCTTGAAGTTGATCCAGAATGGCACCAATGTCCAGATGCAACCGGTACTATGGGGCATTCTCCGCATATGAAATTAGTTGCCGTGATGAAATGTTTATGCAAAAGTACGGCAGCTGATAGTGTTGATGATTACACTCGTATGGGTGCAACAACAATATACATGTATCTAAAAAGATTTTGCGACACCATTTCCATGACTTTTGGAGAAAGATATTTGCGTGAACCCACTCCTGAAGATGTTCAGAGGTTGCTAGCTGAGAATGCGGAACGAGGTTTTCCTGGAATGCTTGGTAGTGTTGATTGTATGCAATGGCCATGGAAGAATTGTCCGGTAGCTTGGCAAGGAACTTACCGTGGTAAAGAGAAACATATTAGTTTGGTATTATAGGTGTTGGCATCATACGATTTGTGGTTTTGACATGCTTTTTTTGGAATGCCTGGATCAAACAACGATTTGAATGTGTTGGCACACTCACCCCTTTTTGATAACATGCTAAAGGGTGTAGCACCTCCATGCAATTATGTCATCAATGGTCACCAATACAATATGGGTTATTTCTTAGCCGATAGTATGTATCCAAAGTTGACTACAATTGTACAAGCTTTTAGTCAGACATCGGAAATTCCCGAGTATGTGAGATTCAACAAGTATCAAATGGCTAAAAGAAAGGATGTCGAGCGTGCTTTTGGAGTTCTTCAGGGTAAATTCAGAATTGTCGGATCACCATGTAAGTATTGGCAACAATCTGACTTGAACCTAATTATGAAATGTTGTCTTATTTTACACAACATGATTATCAAGCATGGACATTGGGATACGGATTGGGGCAGAGTTGTTCCTGTTCCAATTCCGGAACCTACCAATAATGGTCATATATTTATTTCATCTCTGAAAAACCTAAAAATTAACCTACAACTAAGAAATGATCTTATCAAGCACATTGATGCGCTTCCTGGTAGAGGAGGCCAGGCAGCGGACTTGTCTAGTTTGGAAGGTTCAGATATGGAATACGTGGTACTTCCATCATCAGAAGGAGATTATGATGATACAGACTTAGAAGAAGAAGTAGTTAAATCCCATATGACTTTGAATATGCAGTTGAACATGTATATGGAGACGGACATGTGGGAGACGAATATGAACATGATGGAGATGACGATGAGGATTCTGACGATGATGAGGACGATGACGATGACAATGAGGAGGACGATGACAATGAGGACGATGACGATGATGTTGCGTATGATGATGCGGGTATGTATGATGATGATGATGTTAAGGAATAGGATGTATTTCACTGTTGTGTTTAAAATTTCAAATGTTACATGCATATGTATTACAGACTTTAGATTTTGGGCTTCAATTATGTGTGCAAATGAATACGTTTACATTTGATGGCATGTGGTTTACAATTAGGATAATCCGTGAAATCATTTAAATCTCTTTGTACAGTATATGGATATGTATACATATCCGTGAAATCTCTTTGTACAATATATGGATATGTATACTTATCCGTGTAATCTCTTTGTACAGTGTATGGATATGTATACTGACCATGTATAAAGGATTCACATATTGTTTACAAATGAACACATTAGTTCGACCAACTCTCTTCTCCATCTTCATATATAAACACTTATTTTTGTCCAAGTTATTATTTACAACACTTTTCTTTCTTAATTATGGTAGGTTATATTCTTCATTTGCGGTTTCCTTGTTAATAAAATCTTGTTGTGTCTTTTACTTTTCTATTTCTGCAATTATAATTATTTTTATTATAATTAGAAGTAAAATACACAAACGTTAATTCCTATTTACTTGATAGCAATCCTATTGTGTTTGGTTAAGTCCGAACATATTATCAAGTAAACATACTTCGTTGTTGTATTGTCTCGATAGTCAATCACACAAGTTATCTTGTTGTCGTATTGTATCGATCTCGTATCCATAGACGATCACACGAAGTGTGAACCGATTAGTTGTATTGTCTCGACTAAGTCCATAGACAATCAATTTCGGAGAAATGACTTATAGGTGGAAAAGTTTTAGATTGAGGTATATTTGGGTACCCTCGTCTTTTCACTTCTGTTTTAATTTCTTCCTCATTCTCTTATTTATTTCAAAGTTTGATAGTTACTTATTCATTTCTTTATTTACAATGACGAACTAATCATCTCCTGTTTCTCTCTATCATGTGTGTACAGTTTGGATTATCAATCATGGCTTTTTCCTTAACGTTTGTGCTAGTGATTATTGCATTTACTGAGAAGTTTGATAATCGTTTGAAAGATAGAATTGTCCTTGGAAGTATCAGTGGTTTATAATGGTAGAAGGTGTTAGATCGGTTCAAGTTGCTGAGTCAAGTGTTCAAAGAAGCGCGCCATCAAAGGAATTCAAAAAAATTCAAACTTTGTGATTACTGCTACAAATGGATACAGAAAGTTTGTTACCTTCTTTTACTCGGTTGGTCAATATTCGCTCTCATTGCTTTCTAAAATTCAAAACTTAACCAATTAATCAGTTACCGTAACCATATCAAAAATATATTATGGGTGTATTATGTAAACCCTAATAATCATAGCCCTCTATATTATTATCCATTTTCTATACATCTTAAAATCAAAAGCATAAACCCTAAATCTCTCAACATCAAAAGAATGGAGTCAGAAAACACAAGTCAAAAGGGAGATCTTGTTAACAAGTTCAAACAAGCTACCCTTGAACTAGGTAATACTAATAAAGTTGAGGTCTTTAACTCAGAAACAGACCAGGTAGAAGATGATGTAAATAACTGGGAGGCTAGTGCTATTGGGAAGGTGATTATAAAAGGAAAAATGAGTTATGAAACAGTGGAAAAGTTCATCAAATTCACCTGGCCTTTTTTAGCTAAAGAAGATGTCAAGATAATTGAAGTTGATCCTTATACAATGATTTTCAAGTTTAATAAATGGGAATATTTGAATAGGGTTATTAAGGAAAAGCTTTGGAGTATCAATAAACATCTACTTGTCGTCCATGATTACATCCTTGAAATGGTTTATATTTAGAAGCATTGGGGATTCCAGCATTCCTGGATTCAACTCAAATTTATCCTCCCTTAACACATGAATGCTGTTGTTGTTAGAAAGATATGGAGTATTATGGGTGAAGTGGTAGCAATCGAACCAAAAGATGCAATTCCTGTGGGTTGAGTTCCAGTGAAAGTCCGTGTGAACATTGATCTCTCAACCCATGTGAGAAGAGTTGTTAAAGCTATTACCAATTCAGGTATTAGTAAATGGATTAAATTCTTTTATGAAAGGAAGCCTGCTAGTATTTGTTCTGAGTGCTATATTATTAAGCACTGTAAAGTTGCTTGTAAGGATGCGTTTAACTTTTTAGCAAAAGCTCATGAAAAGCCATATTATTTTGGTAATCCAAATATGATACGGAAGAACACATCTACCATCTCAACAAGCTCAGCTCCTGTTACTAAAAACACTCAAAAAAAGTTTGTGAAGAATGTTGTTTTCGTCCCTCCAAAGGATGGTGAAATTATTAACATGAACTTCCTGATCCAAAAAGGTGGAGGAGAAGAAGAGAATGAAGATAATAGGCTTGGAAAAAGATCTAGAGTATCTGCGGACGTACCTGTTGCTGAAAGTGAGGATATCTCTGCCAGTAATACCACTGCACACAACAAGGACATTCAAACTTCTCAATCTCTCACTGCAAAAGATAATCCAACACAAGCCACACAGATGGAGAGTCAGGTAAAACTCCAAAACCTTTTTTCTTTTAAACTCTATTTAAACATTACTAGTTTATCTTTATTATTCAACCATATACTGCATCAGGTATCAGCATTTATTTTAGGCATTGGTTTCTTTTTTACTTTTATTTGCTCTTTTAATCATCTGCATATTGTTACGATACCAAACAATAATTCTTGACTGAGTTGCCATAATAATTTCACTCATTCCGTTACTTCTAAACTCATAATCATCCTGCTTCTTTCAATATTAGTCATGAAAATACTTTCTTGGAATGTCCAAGGATTTAAAAAAGCCAACACCAGAAATCATCTCAGTGACCTGATTAGGACCCAAAATCTAGACATAATTTTCTTATGTGAAACTAAGATCAACCAAACTAAATGCAAACATCTCCTAAAATAATTCACGTACCCAAATTATAAGTTCATTGAACCTGAAGGTCTTTCTGGTGGTCTTGTTCTCCTCTGGAAAAATGGTTTCCAATGTGATGTTGTTGATATAAGCCATAATATGTTTAATCTTCTCATTCAAGTAGATCCTAATAAGCCTGAGTTTCTACTTACTTGCATGTACGGTTATAACAATTACAGTAAAAAGAAGCAGCAATGGGAATATCTCCATCAAATTAGTAGAAATAACTCTAGCCCTTGGATAGTGCTAGGAGACCTAAATTTCCACTTAGTTAATACTGATACTCAAAGATCTTCTTCTACAGATGGATGGGTTAACACCATGGTTTACAACAGTGGTCTAGATGATATAGGATATATAGGAAAAAAACTATACTTGGTCTAGTAACAACCTAGGAACAGGAGAAAGAATGTCTAGAATAGACATGGCTTTAGGGAATGGGGAGTGGAATATAAACTTTCCAAATTCTAGACTATTACACTTAACTCAAGTAGGTAGTGATCATAGTCCTGTCATGCTTGTTATTGATAATTCAACTCCTATTATCTGGAAACCTTTTAAATTCTTTCTTACTTGGTTAAATGACCATACTTGCTCTACTGTGATTGCTAATGCTTAGAAGAAAAGTGTGAATGGCTCTCCTGGTTTTCAGTTAGTTAATAAGCTCAAGTATACCAGAAAAGATCTTTCCACATGGAATAGAGAACATTTTGGTGACATAAATCAGCAAGTTAACAAGATGCAAACGGAGTTAGATTCTCTTCAAAATCAAGTTCAAGACTCTAGCACTCATTCTCAGGTTATCAACATAAACCAAGAACTCAACAAATGACACAAGTTCAATACTGAATTCTATCAGCAAAAATCCGGGGATTACTTCATCAATGATATGGACAGCAACAGTAAGTATTTTCATATAAAAATTAATATGAGGAGAATAAGAAATAATATTGATTCAATTAAGGATCAGAATAACAATTGGCTGCAAACTAGAGAAGAAATTGCTCAACATCTCACTTCTCATTTCAAGAGCATAAGTACTACTGTGGATCCAATTCTGGATGAAGGTCTTTACAATGTGATACCTACAATCATCAATGTTGAGGAAAATGCAAGTCTTATAAGGCTACCTTCTCATGAAGATATTCATTTTACACTCAAAAGCATGGAAAATTGGAGTGCACCTGGACCTGAAGGATTTCAAGTAAGATTTTATAAGAGCCAATGGGAAATTGTAGGTGAAGATGTCTGCTCAATGGTCATCAGATTTTTTCACACCAAGCACCTTCTCAAACAAATCAATCAAACTTATATCTCCCTAATTCCAAAGAAGAAGAAAGTTGTTTGTGCTGCTGATTATAAGCCTATCGGCTTATGTAATAATTCATATAAGATCATTTCCAAGATCCTGGTCAATAGAATGAAACCATTAATGGAAAAAATTATCTCTCCATATCAGGCAGCTTATGTCTCAGGAAGATTAATCAGTGACAATACATAATTGCTCAAGAAATAATACATTCTATGAAGAAAAAGAGAGGTCAGATAGGATGGCTGGCCTTAGAACTTGATATGTCAAAGGCTTTTGATAGATTAGAATGGATTTTGTTGGTCAAGGTTCTTCAGTATTTTGGTTTTTGTGATGAATTTTGTGATATGGTCTTCTTGTGTATAAACACAACCTCCCTATCAGTTATGTTGAATGGATCTCCTTGTGAAGTTTTCAATCCAACGAGAGGCATTAGGCAGGGTTACCCTCTACCCTATCTTTTCATTCTTGCTATGGAATTTTAATCAAGATATCTCATTGCTGCTCAACAAGATAACAGTATAAAGGGTATTAAAGTGGCTACCAATTCACCTGCCATTAATCATTTGCTTTTTGCAGATGACTGCTTGATTTTCACTCAAGCAAACCTCACTTCTATGAATAATCTACTAGAGTTACTTCATAATTTCAGTTCTCAATCTGGTCAAGTTATCAACTTTGACAAGTTTGCAGTTCATTTCAACAAGTATACCAATCCTAGTGTGGCTGTAACTTTAACTCACATTCTTGGAGTTAAAAAGATGAACTCTAAAGAGAATATCTTGGTTCACCACTCATTTTGGGTCACAATAAGCAAGAAGCTTTCAAGGCTATACAAGAAAACTTTGAACACAGGTACTCTACTTGGAATTCTACTTCATTGTCTCAAGATGGAAGATCAACCATGATTAAACATGTGCTCAATTTTGTACCAATTTACCAAATGAGAACTTTCAAGATACCCACTAACCTGCTCAACAAACTTACTTCTATTGAAAGGAGATTTTTCTGGGCTAAAACACTAGCAGAGGGATAAATCCAATTGGCTGGAACAAAGTGTGCACACCTAAAGATCAAGGAGGACTTGCCTTTAGAGATCTTGAAAAGATTAATCTTGCTCTTCTCACTAAGCTGGCATGGAGAATTTGTACTGAGTCTGAGAATTTAGTGGTTCAGGTGCTTAGAGGAAAATATTTCAGTAGTGCGGATATTCTTCATCAACAACTTGAAGTTAAAAACTGCTCATACACTTGGAATGGTATCATTAAAGGTCTGAATATTGTTCATAAAAACATTTTCATGGAAGTCAATAATGGTATCAAAACTAAAATATGGCTTGACAGATGGATACCAGGTATGACTGAACCTCCCACTCCAAACAGTGATTTATACAGGTTTTATGAATTTGTCTCTGAACTGCTTATTCCTACTTCTAATCTCTGGAATGTCAACCTGCTGAATCAATTATTTAACAATGAAACTTCTAACATGATTCAAAGGCTATACATTGATCCAA
The DNA here is from genome assembly GCA_023531105.1 of Papaver atlanticum. Lineage (NCBI taxonomy): Eukaryota > Viridiplantae > Streptophyta > Magnoliopsida > Ranunculales > Papaveraceae > Papaver > Papaver atlanticum. Next base: position 524,043 of record JAJJMB010016019.1, read on the forward strand.
ATAAGGAGGATGAGATAGTCTGGATGCCTGCTAAGAATAAAATTTTCTTAGTTAAAAGCACTTATAATATGCTTACAAAAGGCCAGAGTCAAGTTCAAATTAATGGGAACTCCATTAATTCTTCAGTTTGGAAGAAATTATTGGGTTGTAATTCTGCTCACAGGATAAAGCTCTTTGCCTGGAAGTGTATTAGAGAGCTTAACTCTACTAGGATTAAGCTTGCCCATTATGATGACAGTATTGATGTTAGATGTGGTGTTTGTGGGATCAATGAAGAAACAATGGAACATTTAATCTTTGAATGTTCCCATGCAAGATCAGTTTGGAGAGGAGTTCA
>JAJJMB010016019.1:569379-627627 GCA_023531105.1 Papaver atlanticum
GGATGCTGAATCCTCCAAAGTCATAGGTTCGTTTCTTCTTTCCTTTAACTTGTTTTCATTTTTTCCTGGTAGCATAGTCCTGAGAGAACCTACGCCTGTCAGCTAGTAGCTCCGGTGAGCTTAGACATCTTCGGGAACAAGTAGCCAAGTTGACCTCCGACGTTTCGTATTATCATAAGAAGTTTGATAGATTGATTAACATGACTGTTCATAATGAGGCCCAAATCTCCCTTGAGTCTGCTCATAATCCAGACCTTGTGAAGAAGATGGCTTTGCTCCGTAAAGAATGTTACGAAACCCTTAGGTGGAAAGAGGATTTCATCTTAAATAAAAAGGAGGATATTGCCTTAGTTGAGAAACGTCTCTTAGCTCAAGAAATTATCCGCAAAAAGTATTATGCAGATTTTGAGGATGCCTGTGCTTCCTTAGCCAAGATTACCACAGAGCGTAATGTATTGTCCTTTGAGGTATATTCTCTTAAGAACAAACTTAGCGAGGTTTCTTCGATGCCTTCTTCCATGTGTCGTGCATCTATGGTCAAGAGATTGGAAGAGTTAGAGAATGTTTACAAGGTCTTATCCTCCGAGAATTCTTCGCTCCGGATAGATGTTGAAGATATTCGGACCGAGCATGATACTTTGGTAGAGGATCTTAATACTGAGGAAGACCTTTCCAAAGCCCAGCATAGTTTAGAGGATTCCCTTAGCCATGCTGGAGGTAGCTTAGGGTTTTGTTGTTTCGTAGCCTCCTTTGTGCTTTTCATTGATTTTGCTTCTTACTCATCCCCTGTATATTTGCAGGTCTCCAGGAGAAGCTTGTAGGTGTGAATGCTAAGGTCAGCCATCTTGAGGGCCAAGTATCTTCGTTGGAGATAGCTCGTTAGTTCGATGCTGCTGCCAAGTTTAAAGCTAAGGCACTTCAGCAGGCTGATGACCAACTTAGTGCCCAGGTGATGGAGCTTCGTCAGAAATCAGCCTCAGATCTGGGAGCTTAGTCCTCTCAGATGAAGGTGCAATTCGAGCATTCGGCTATTGACTATATAAACAATGACTTTGCCGAAGCTGAACGCCAAGCTAACGGAGTTTTCTTTCCTCGTTTTCCTTATCCTTGATTCTATTGTCTCGAACCTTGTTTAAGTACTCTCCTCTTTGTTGTTTATGCACTCAACTGAGGTGTCTTCTTTAGCTGAAATGTCTCCTTTATTTGAAGCAATGCTTTGTATCAGTTTGAACCTTTGTTATCTGTCCTGTAACTTTTAAGAAGTGGTAGACATATTTTGGTAAAATTATCATGTCACATATATTACTGCATGAGTATTTCGTTTAGACATAATGTGTCTAACCGATCGCACAATCAAGTCATCACAAGGTGCTAAGGTATGTTTAACCTTTGGTGGAACATTTAAAGTCCTACCAGGATATCTTTTGGCCAGAAGGTATCATAGTAGCGAAGGTTCCTATGTGGGTAATAATTTTCCTGTAACCCTACTCGTTCAGCACGGAGGCTACTTTACTTCGACAAGGTATCTCTATAGGGGATATCTTATCTTATCTTATGCCTCATGGAAGGAGCCATCGCCCCGAGGATCCGAGATTGACATATGCGCAGTTATTCATTGTCTTGCCTCATCGTCACTCCTGATGGAGGGTGTCTATTCTTACCCAATTACATCAATTAAAGCTAATTTTTAGTAAAAGCTTCTTTCATTGATTAGTAAGGTTTATAATACCTTTCTTCAGGGATAGAATATGGTGGACTATTGCCCGTTCCTTTCTTCTCCTGAGTAATTACCATTCACTTATGGGTAGTACTTTTTTAGGTACATTGCAGTATAACCTCCGTTTGGATGACTGCTTTGGATCCGTAGGTCAACAAGAATGGAGTTTTCCCCGTAGCTGACCTTCTTGTGGTCCGGTAGGCCCATAGGACGTTGTGCAGATGTTAGCACAACCTTTTTTTGTATACGCCTAGCTTCTTATTTAATTTCATTGTTATGGTTTTGTTGGTTGCCTCCGCTTGTCCGTTGCTCTTGGGATATATCGTAGGTATCAAACAACATATCGATGTTCTTTTCTTGTAATTGTTTGCCATTGTCTGATACTATGGCGGCTGGTATTCCGAACCTGCATATAATTTGCTAAAATAAGAACTTGAAGACATATGTGTCTCTAATTCTTGCCAAAGGATTTGCTTCCACCCACTTAGTGAAGTAATCCGTAGCCACGATAAGATATTTTCTTTTCGATGTTCCCTCTATCAGAGGTCCAACTCTATTAACCCCCCATTTGAAAAATGACCAAGGGCTAATAACCGAGTTAAGCTCCGTTGCTGGTGCTTTGATTTTCGTGGAAAAGCGTCGGCATCTTTCACATCGCTTAGCCACATTATTTGAAACTTCGTCAATGCTTAGCCAGTAATACCCTTGCATTTTGGCTTTGACAGCTAATGACCTTTTTCCGCTATGGTTGCCAGCGTCTCCGCTGTGTATATCATAGAGTATTATCCTTCCTTAGGTTTGGGAGAGGCACCTCATTAGGGGTACGATAAATGACCTCTTATATAGTATTCCATCATGAAGGCTATACATTGCTGCTTTTGACTCGAGTTTTCGATCTTCTTTAACGTCGGCTGGCAGTATACCTTTGTCAAGGTACTGGTGGATTAGAATTCTCCAATCATCTTCCGCTTCGTTTCCATTGCCTTCATCTGGCATGGATTGGTCTTCGTCAGACTCTTTCGCTTCTTCGTCTGATCCTTGAATATCTTCGCTTGTTTCTCCCTTGTCTGCTTCCTTCATGGCCCGAGTTTGGACGACCAAAGCCTCCTCATCTCCTGTGATTGGTCCTTCTATCGAAGGTTCGTATATCCTTCCAATTTGCATGGCGGTGGTGTTCCTATCCCTTAGCATAGAGGATATGAATGCTAAGGCATTTGCGTGTCTGTTGTGCTTTTGGCATACATGTCTGGATGTTATGTTGCTTATTTTGGACGCATGTTCCTGAGCTAGCTTCCAGTACGAAGATAACACTGGATCCAAAGTTTGGTACTTGAGTTCAATTTGTCTAATGACCAGTTGAGAGTCACTAGTCAAACAAACATCTGATAATCCTAGCTCCCGTGAAAAGCTTAAACCATGTACGATCGCCTCGTATTCTGTGATGTTGTTGGTATATTGTTCGAATTCTAACCTGAATGCATAGATGAGTCGGTCTCCGGTAGGGGTTGTTATTACAATCCCTATGCCTGCACCTTCTCAATTGGAGGGGCCATCTACGAATATTTCCCACCTTCATAAATTCTGAAGTTCAAGCAAGTCCTCTTAATCTTGCTTGTCTTCCTCCATTCCTGGGATGTCGTCTATTTCCGCTTCATCGCTGAGAGGTAAGTCTGCCAAAAAATCTTCCAAGATTTGTGATTTCTCAGCCTCCTTGTTTCGAAAATTATTTGGAATTGTTTGATCATGGCATTCCATTTTTCCACCCTTCCAATTTTCTTTGTGCTGTCGAGAATTTGACCTATCTGAGCCTTTGTGAAGACTCGGATGGTATGTGCGTCAAAATATATCCTTAGTTTTTGTGTTGCCACTACTAAGGCATATATGAGTTGCTCCACCTTGGTGTAGTTCCGCTCCGTTGAACTGAGTGTCTTGCTGATGTAATAGTTGGGTTTTTCTCCTTGCCCTTGGTCTCGTACCAACACTGCGTTTACAGCGTAGCTTGTTGCTTCTAAGTAGAGAGTGAGTACCTCACCTGGCTCCGGTTTCTGTAAGATAAGTACCGAGGCCAGGTACTCCTTGATTTTTTGGAAAGCTTGTTCGCATTCGGTGGTCCACATGAACCTGCTTCCTTTCCTTAGTGTATCAAAAAATGCTTTGCAGTTGTCCGATGATCTTGCTATGAATCTTCCCATGGAGGCTAAGATTTCATTTAGTCTTTGTACTCCTTTCAACGTTTTTGGAGATGGCATCTCCATTATTTCTCTGACCCTTTCAGGGTCTACTTCTATTCCTCGCTTACTTACCAAGTACCCTAGGAATTTTCCTGAGGTTACTCCGAACATACATTTCTTCGGATTGACTTTCATGTGAAAGCTTCTCATGGCTTCGAATATCTCCTTTAGGTACGATAAGTGATTTTTTGCTCCTTGCTTTTGACAAGCATGTCTTCCACATAGACTTCTAGGATCTTTCCTATCCATGGCTTGAAGATTTTATCTACCAATTGCAGATATGTTGCCCCCGCGTTCTTTAGTCCAAAAGGTATCCTTGTATAGCAATACAAGCCTCGTGGGGTAAAAAACGCAATATGCTCCTGGTCTTCTTCTGCAAGTGCGATTTGGTTGTAACCGGAGTAACTATCCATGAAGGATAGCCTCTGGTGACCTTCGGTTGCATTGACCAGCTGGTCAATATTGGGTAACTATCCTTGGGGCATGCTTTGTTGAGATTTCTAAAGTCGATGCATATTCGCACACCTCCGTTTTTCTTTGGTACAATCACCATGTTGGATATTTGACTTGTCGTATGAATCCTGTTGTAAGAAGTTTTTGCAACTCCTTTTCTACTGCTTCCTGGAAGGTATCTGCCACTTTGCGGATATGCTGTTCGAATGGTGCACTTTCTGGTTTGATCCGAAGGTGGTGGGAGACCAAGTTCGGGTCAATTCCTAGCATGTCTTCTATTGACCATGCGAAGATATCTGCGCATTCTCTTAGCAGCTTTTGCAATTGCATCTCCTCGTCCTCTTCTAGTAATGTTTCAATGGTGATCATCTTTGGCTTATTATCCGTTCCAATGTTGATTTTCTTTGTTGGCTTCACTGGTGAAAAGGTTGGTTTCTGAGGTTGTAGAGGAGTGCATTTCTGTAATTGTCATTTAGCGGTAGTGTCCGCTAATGGAGTGGCGGAGGTGCTTGCTTTCTGATCCGAAGGGGCTTCGGGGACTTTGACGTCTCCGCTCTTTACTTCATTGGCATTCTTCCTTCGTCTTTTCCTTTCATATTGTTATGCAGCAACTCTTTCTTCATTAAGCTTGACCTCCGCTAGGTTGCATAGCCTTGCATCTTGTTGATCTCCTTTGATTTCTATTTCACCCATGGGTGTTGGAAATCGAAGGTACTGATGATAGGTCGATGCCGTTCCTCTTAAACGATGGACCCAAAGTCGTCCCATAATGACATTGTAGGGCGAAGGTGCCTCCACAACACAGAACCTTGTATTGGTTAGTAAGGGTCCTGTGCGCACCTGCAAGACAATTTCTCTTCTTGGCCTAGAGATTGCTCCATTGAAACCGTATATTGTGCAAGTGGATGAATCCATTTGCTCAGCTGTTAAACCCATAGGTGAGTAAGGTTCGTAGAAAAACACATTTAACGAGCTGCCTCCATCAATGAGGACCTTCGTAACATTTCATCCATGGATTGGAAGGGTGATCACAAGTGGATCATTCTGCATCTCAACTTCCTGGTTGACGTCTCTTGTTGAGAATGTTAATGGCGTAGCCATCCATTCTTCCTAAGTGCTAGTTGGTGGTCCACTTAGCTTGAATACCTCGTGGCCTTCTAGCTTTCTTCTATTTCGAGCTAGCTCGAGGATATCTTCGAGTAGCTCCTCTTATCCTCCGTTTGAGAATGTGATCATAATGTATTTTCCATCCTATGGTAACTCCACCCTTTTCTTGGGGACTACCTCAGTATCAGCAGGTTGTATCTGCACATACTCCATGAATTTTCCTTCGTCTATGAATCCTTGAATTGTGTTCCTCAGGTGGTAGCATGTGTCAGTTGTATGCCCGTAGTATTGGTGGTATTCACAGTACTCCTTAGCATCCTTTGTTTTGTCCAGATGCTTTCCCAAGTGTTAGGATAGGGAAAGCCTGGCTTCGCTCCTTCCTTGCTTAGAATGTGGGAGAGGGTTGTGTTTAGCTTTGTGTAGACTTTATCTAAAAATTCTTACCTTCATTTTCCTCTGCATTTGCCGTCTCCATGTTTTGATCTTTTATCCCGAGAGCTGGTTCTGCCCCGACTTCGTTTTGCCTCTTAGGTATCTCCGGAATTGGTTTCAGAGAGTTCGTTAGCTGCGGTGCTATTGTCACCTTTGTTTGTGCTCTGGGGTTATCCTTCTTGATTTCTTCAAGTATGATGTAGCGATCCTGGACAAACCAAATCTCTTCTTCGGAATCAAGGGCTCGGTTGTGAAGCTCCACTAAGATAGCTGAGGTTCTATCAAGTCCGTACTTATTAAAAAAAATGCTAATTTATGGATTGACTTTACCGATTACTTGGAACGTCTTTTGCCACCTGTCTGTGTACTGCATCAGTGTTTCCCGGGGTCCGATAGCTAAAGCAAATAGCCTATCAAACCCTGTCTTTGTTGATTTGTTGTATATGTATGTTTATAAGAACACATTGGGCAATTCCTCAAAAGAGTCAATTGAGTTTGCTGGTAAACTATCATACCACGCCAATGCTGATCCCATCAAGCTTGCAGGGAAATACCTACAAAGTACTACCCCATCTCTTTCCCAATGGGCTAGGACACGAGTGTAGTACCGTAGGTGGGCTACGAGATCCGAGGCACCATTGTATGCCTGAAACGTAGGTACTAGGTATTTCGCAGGGATATGCTCCCTCAAAATGCGAAAGGATAACGGAGATGTTGTTGCTTCCTGGAGTACCTCCTCCATCCTTGCGCTTGCGTGGCCAGTTTTCAATCCTTGTATTTCTTTCCGCATCTTCTATATTTACTCCATGACCATGTCGACATTGTGAGCATCTCTGGAAAATGCCTCATCATAATAAGACTGAGATGGTTTGTAAGTTGGATCCACCTCATTTGGATCGTACGGCGTTTTCCTAGATCCACCAGGTGGGTTAGCCTTTAGTGGGTTAAGATCCCCCTTCTTCTTCCTGAGATAGCTCCCTGCTCACGCCTCTTCAACGGAGGGTGAGTTTGGGAACCTTCGATTTGCACATCCAGCATATCTTTCAGATTCTGGTTTTCTTGAGCCATCACGTGCATTACATCCTTGTGCTCCTTGTTACGCAGTAGCAGAGCTGCTACCTGTGCTGCCATTTGTTATGCATTGTGGATTCCACCACCCTGAGGAGTGCTGTCAGCCGGGTCCTCGGAGTCATCCACTCCTTCTTATATTATCGGAGCATCAGTATCTAGTTGGACTGGAGTTAGGTTTCCCAGCCCTCGTCCCGTATGAGCTAAGGTTTTGGGAAACCCTTTGTTAACCGCAGGTGGTTGCTTTATATGGGGACACTCTGGTAATGGCATGTCGTAAAGTGGTTTCGCTCTTGATGTTTGCCTCATCCCTTCAGAAGGGGTAGGTGGTTTGTTAGCAACCGTGCTTCTTGCTATTTCACTTTTCCCGTCCTCCACTTCATTTCTTTGATTCACATGAGATGGTTTTTGATATTTTCCTCTTGTAACCGCCGGTCGTGAGCTTGTTGGTACATCACTTGGTTTCTGCATGCCTTCAGTCTTTTGTTATTCTGCGGTTACAGAAAAAATGAAAGTTTTTGCTACTTTGGTGCCTTCGTTAAAAGTAGCAGTTAATGCTCTGACACAAAAGACGGCTGAGCAACTTTTTCAGAAAAAAGTACTAGAATGACGTCTGAAAAGATGGGTATTTAATTTCTTATAACACCCTTGGAAAAGACAACCTTAAATGTTGAAAACAATTTTAAAAAGGTGTCAGATCTTCCAAGAAAAAGGGGTTATTAAATGCTTTGCAAGATCTATTCTCCTTAAATTCTCCCTGAGATTCCTCAGTGCTCAGAGGTACTCAGATCAAAAGGAGACTCTGTCAGAAAAAGTTGTTTTAGTACAAAACAAAAGTTTTGACGTTTTTAAAATACGTTTTTGTAGAAACTTTGTAGATATGTAAGCAAATCCTTCTGGCGCCAAACTGTGACTACTAATTTTCCCATAGTCTACGTGATGTATACAGCTTGGAGAATCAGATACTAAGTAGTATCGATATCTCAGTTAAACTGACAATGCTAAGTAATAAAAGATACTCAAGATCACAATAATAACGAAGAACACAAATATAATGTAAATGCTACTAAGTTATCATGAGACGCATGAGATTTACGTGGTTCGACTTTTGTCTACATCCACAGAGTAATGAGTGATTGTTTTTATTAAGTTGTGGTGGTTACAAAGATCTTAAATACTTCCCAAAGTAGTTGAGAGAACTCAAGTTGTAGTATTACTTAAGTTCTAAACATTAAAGAGGCATAAGCTTAAGATTAGATCTTCTTCACCTAGGTATCGAATGCCCTTGTTTATTGGTGAAGCTTGGTACTTATAGCCCTTTCTGCCCCAGATATATCTTTGCTGTCTTTGGGTCCAGCGTTCCCTGATATATCTTCCGTACAAATGGTACCTTCATTCACCGCACGCTTTCTCCAGTCGGACTCTGCCACCTAAGCCGACCCACGTTCCTTCGAGAACTACCCAGCCTCAGTACAAATGGTACCTTCGTTCACCACACGCTTTCTCCAGTCGGACTCTGCCACCTCAGCTGACCCACGTTCCTTCAGGAACTACCCAGCCTCAGTACAAATGGTACCTTCGTTCACTGCAAGCCTTCGCCAGTCAGACTCTGCTATCTCATCTCTCTCCACGTGCCTTGGTCAAGCGTGTAGATAAGAGATTATTGTATTAAATGCTGATTGGATATGTCATCCACCTCTGTCCCTTTGCCAACTGCCTCTCTCTAGGCTAGGTTCTACTTTACCATCTTAGCCGTCGAGGTATCCTTCCTCGAGATGGGATAAAGTAGATCTGAGAAGGGATCCTCTGCTCCTCAGACTCCTCTGTATAGCAAGGGCTACACAGTTATATTACACGCGGCCATTAGAACCGTGACACGTGCTCCGTTGAATATTGATATTCACAAGGGGAAAGCAAAAAACCTTCAGTCTCTCTTTTTCTAGTTTTACCAACCTAGTCTGCCATCTTGAAGCCACGATACATTTATAGGGGTGTATTCGATTAGGATATATATGGATATTTAACAATCCTAAAAATTCCTAGGTATTCGATTAGAATATGTAAGGAATCATAAAATGTCCATGGTATTCAAATAGGATTTATTTAGATTCCACATATATCTTAGGTATTCAATTCATTTAAGATTTCTTAGGATAGTTAAGGGCCAAGATATATGGATTCTTATGGACATTTGTAGTCAAAATATGTGTTTTATTATCTCATATCAATCTCAACCCAAGCCACATGAGTTTCATAGATTCTTATGGACAAATTATTACTTTTTTGATTTTTTTTTTATTTTTTTTTTGTCACAACATGTTATTTTTTTCCACCACCGCTACTGACCACTACCATCACCACAGACTGCCAACCACCACCAATAACAACCACTGTTTGGGTTTATCATAGGAATGAGTAGAAGAAGTTTTACATCTTCTACAGTGTTTTACTTCGAACTTTGCATACGTTTGTTGTCTTTTTGAACCAAGATCATGGGATCTCCAATCAACAAGATAGAGTTTCTTTTATGAAAGTTTATGTTTCAATAGGCTAAAACCCATTCCCCTCGATAACATTTCTCTAGACATCTAGAATTTTATTCTTTATTTCGCGAGGTCCATTGAGACTATTCACTAGAGATTTTAACTCTCATAGCCAATACACATTTTTTTCTTTGCAAAAATCTTGGAGTCCCATTCCAAGTTCAAGTATCCAGCTTTAATATATTTCAATCAATTCATGTTTGCATAACATAAAGCACCGGCATTTGGTGATACCTAAACTCCTCAGTACGGATATTAGATTGTCCACCCTTATATCCAAGTTACTTTTTCATTATCACTCATGCCCCAATTGCAAAACATAAATTATTAAACTTCAAAATAAATTCCTCCCAGTAGGAGGATTTATTACCACACAACGGGGGTTCGATTCTGGTCCATAAGTGCATAAGTTTTAATGGCTAAAACTGAGCACACCAGTACTACCAGAATGATCAGCCATCTTCATGGTTTAACTGTGTCATTAAATTTCCAGACTTAAACTTCTCAAAAGTTAAGCTTATTACCTAATAGACACCACTAGTACAGTAGGTACTATCATAATGATCAACCATCTCAATGGTTGTGTCACTTATTTATCCATGTCACCCAATGGACACCGTGTTAGGTACACGTTTAAACCTCTATTCCAAATCCAAATCCAAAAGTCATTTCCAGTAGCAAGTACCGGGTCGACTAGAGAAAAACTCATAAAAAGTATAACATAGTTTTTACGCCGGCTTGTCAAGCCTTGCACAACTTGCACTACGGCAAGCAAAATACTTGACGCTACCCGCGCCGCGATTGTTTATGGACCAGATGGTAAGCAATCACCGTTTTTATGGGATTATGAATTCTCGACCATTAATGCGGATATGCTTACACCCAGTCCTGTTGCAGAAGCTACGGGGTAGTTCCCCTTCATAATCCCGCCAACTGCAGCGCTACAAGGGATTCCCCCCTTCACAATCTGCAGGGTTGTCTTTACGTGTTCGCTGATTAAGTGGTAACGAAATTGACGAAGAATACAGAAAGGGGTTCGTTAGTCTTCATACCTGAAACCTACCTCCTCCACGCGTATCGCCGCCCTCTATGTCTGTCTATTCAACGCCTGCTCTGTTGAGAGATTTCGATTAGTCATGTCCTTCTTCACGCACTCATCCCACGTTAGCTTCGGTCGGCCTCTGCGTTGCATCCTTCCTTCCGCGCGCCAAATGCGCCCTACTCGCACTGGGGCATCATGTGGTCCTCGCTGGAGATGCCCAAACCAGCGCAGCCGATGCTGGGCGAGCATCTCCTTGATTGGCACCACCATAAGTTTCTTCCTTATGTACTCATTCATGATACGGTCATGCCTCGTATGTCCGCATGCCTACCTCAGCATCCGCATCTCGGTACTCTTAAGCTTCAAAGTGTCCCGAATGTTCGTGGCCCAACATTCCGCACCATATAGCATGGTAGGCCTGATCGCCGTTTTGTAAAACTTACCTTTAAGATTTAGCGGAATTTTGCGGTCACAGAGGATGCCAGAGGCCAGACGCCATTTCCCCCAGCCAGATTGAGTTCGATGTCGAATATCCCCCATCACTTTGGAGCCACGATCCCCCCATCACTTTGGAGCCACGATCCCAGGTAGCGAAAGGATTCTTTCCTTGGTAAAGGTTGTCTATCGAGAAGGATGTCCCCTTCAACTGTCCCAGAGTCACTTAGGTCGCACTTCAAATACTCGGTTTTGGTTCTACTGAGTTTGAAGCCCTTTGATTCTAGAGTGTGGTGCCACAATTCAAGTTTTTCATGTACATCTTTCTTTGATTCGCCGATGAGCGCCACATCGTCTGCAAATAGCATGCACCAAGGGATCTCACCTTGAATGTCTCTTGTAACTTGATCTAGAACTAAATCGAAAATATATGGGCTTAAGGCTGATCCCTGGTGTAGCCCTATCCTAATCGAGAAATCGCTTGATACTCCGTCCGGACACCGATGACTGCACCCTCGTATATATCCTTGATTAAGTTTATGTACTTTGGTGATACCTTCTTCTGATCGAGAGCCCACCATATTACTTCGCGTGGTATTTTGTCGTAAGCCTTCTCCAGGTCAATGAAGACCATGTGCAGGTCACGCTTTTGTTCTCTGTATCTTTCCATAAGTTGTCTAACCAGAAAAATCGCCTCCGTGGTCGATCTTCCCGGCATAAATCCAAATTGGTTTGGTGAGACGGTGGTTTGTCTTCGTATTCACCGATCGATGACGCGTTCCCACATCTTTAGTGTATGACTCATCAGTTTGATTCCCTTATAATTAGATCAGTTCTGAATATCTCCCTTGTTTTTAAATATCAGGAGGATCACGCTTCGACGCCACTCGTCCGGCATTCAGTTTGACCGGAAGATGTTATTGAATAACTTGGTCAGCCAAGTTATCCCATCATCTCCCAGGCATTTCCACACCTCAATCGGGATTGCATCGGGGCCCAGGGCCTTCCCTAATTTGGTCCCTTTCAAGGCTTCTTTGACTTCACTCTCGTGAATGTTACCGACCCTTACCTCCTCGAACGATTCCACATTCTCAGTAGAGCCCTCAATGGTGGAGTATGGTGTATCGTTTTCTGGATTTAAAAGATTGTCGAAGTAGTCTTTCCAACGATCCCTGATCTCAGCGTCCTCCACCAGTACTCGGTCATCTGAAGCCTTAATACATTTTACCTGTATAAGGTCACGGGTCTTCCGTTCACGCAACCGTGCAATCCTGTATATGTCTTGTTCTCCTTCTCTAGTGTCTAGTTTACGGTACAAATCCTCAAAAGCCCGCCCTTTTGCCGCCATCTTGTAATTCCGTTGGTTTTCATCTGTTTCAAATGCTTGGAGCTTCCGGAAGCAATCCTTCTTGTGTCTGATTGCTTGTTGCACTTCCTCTGACCACCACCAGGATTCTTTTGGATCCCGCTTACCACTTCCTGTTGCCTGTCCCAACACTTCCACTGCTAGCTGTCGAATCCGGCCAGCTGTTTCTTTCCACATTTGATCTGGTACACCGTCCTCGCAGAGCGCACCTTCCGAGATCACTTTTTCTTTGAATGTCCGCGCAGTATCTTCCTTGAGGTTCCACCACTTAGTTCTTGGTGCGTTAGCAGTTTTCTTCCGTTGGTAGCAAGTCTTGATATAGAAGTCCGCTACTAAGAGTTTATGTTGGGTCACAACGTCGTCTCCTAGTAAAACCTTACAATCGAAGCTTTCTGGCCTATCATCCGTCCTAGCTAGGATATAGTCGATTTGGGTCTCGTGCTGACGGTTTTTATAAGTGATCAGATGCGAATCTATCTTCTTAAAGAAAGTGTTTGCGATAAAGAGATCGTATGCCCTGCAAAATTCAGAAAATCCTCCCCCCCTTGGTTCAAGGTGCCGAACCCAAAACCACCATGTATCCTATCGAATTCCCTACCGCTTGAGCCAACGTGTCCGTTGAAGTCTCCTCCAATGAACAACTTATCGTTTTGTGCGACTCCATTTACCATTTCATCTAGGGAGTTCCAGAAGTTCTTCTTTTCATCCTTAGTAGTACGTTCATGGGGTGCATACACACAGATAATTCTATGGCCACTTTGCCTAAAAAGAGTCTCACTCGGATGGCCCTATCGCCTTTCCTTTTCACTTCTACCTCTTTCTCTGCCAAGTCCTTGTGAATTAGGATTCCTACCCCGTTTTTCTTTCTAGTTTCGCCCGAGAAATAAAGTTTGGAGCCGGTTCCATCCACTTCTCGAACTTTGGCGCCCGGCCATTTAGTCTCCTGAATGCACAGGATATCCACGTGCCTCTTTCGCGCCACAGCGTCCAGCTCGGTCAGCTTCCCACATAACGATCCCACGTTCAAGCTTCCTACGCGAATCCTGGTTGAATCGACTAGCGTCCTTACCCCTCGCACCCGTCGCGGTGCATGCGAGGACCCTACTATCCTATTTGTTATCACTACGTCCGGGCGTCGACGTAGCGGCCCTTGATTATTTGGCACCAGACCCAGGCAGGCCGGCGCGTCACAAAAGATTTTTGAAAATTGAGTACGGGGTGACTACCCAGCCCTTACTGTGTACTTATCACCTCGCCCGGGATCCGGCTCAGCGCGTCGCTTCTGCTCGTACGCGCCCACGTTTAATTCTTTAGTTGTCATATTCATAAAGGTTGACTGATTTCACAATGGCTTTGTAATTACCAAAAACACGCTCCTTTTATCCTGGCTTGGGTACAGGCTGTCCGGGGAGAACAAACAGGCGGAGCAAAAAAAACAAACAAACCGGATATTGCTTTCCAAGCCATGATGGTAACAATTCTCCCCTCTTATTACCTTACTGGCGTATCGCCGCTGTTCATGTCCGTCCGTCCAACACCCGCTTTCTTCCTGCGTAACGCCGCCCTTCATGTCTGTCTGTCCAACGCCTGTTTTGTTAGGGGGATCGACCTGTTCGCATACTTGTTAAGGGAATTGACCTGTTCGCATACTTGTTAAGGGGAATCTGTTCGCATACTTGTTAAGGGGAATCGACCTGTTCGCATACTTGTTAAGGGGAATCGACCTTTTCGCATACTTGTTAAGGGGATCGACCTGTTCGCATACTTGGTAGGGGGGTTGACCTGCTTGCATACTTGGTAGGGGGATAGACCTGTTTGCATAATTGTTAGGGAAAGTGTTAGTCAATTCCCTAGCGTCTGAGAGACTCTGGCTTGTCGTTCGCCGCCCAGGGCAAAGAGCCAACAGGCACTAAAGTCTCCAAAACCACTCATATGCCGCGCATAGCGGGGAGCCAACTGAAGAGGTAATCGGGCTTGCCGTTCGCCGCGCATAGCGGGGAGCCAGCTAGCACACAAGAACCAAACACCACTCATACGCCAACACATATTGTCCATCAAGAAACAACCGTGTCCAGTAGCACTAGCAACACAAGCCAGTGAAGGCAAGGAAGCACGAGCACCAGGGACAAATCGTTCTCGGCGGACACGCTGAACGTGCCTTATTATCATGCCTTATTTAACTTTTCACAGTTGGCCTTTGTGATAGCTACATCATCTGCCATTTGAGATTTTATTTTAACCATACATCACAATGTTTGGCTACACCCAAGGTCTGCACCGGGCTTACATACTTACAAACCAAATAAGAAAATGTATGTTTCAGGATCCATTCAAGAAACAACACATTTTTTTTCTTCTAACTTTTGGTACATACAGTAAGGGTCGAAATAACTATGAACTTAGTCTTTTTCAACTTACTGTACCATGTATAAGTACATGATAAACATGAAAAGAAATGGTTTCACACAAACCATCTAGTTCCATACGTTGAAACACAATCAACAGATTAGTCGCAAGCGAGATTGCGTAGTAACTAATCGTTTGGCAGACACGAGCAATAATCTTAGAATTATGCTATCTCTCGCATAGTAATTCCAAATGGTGAATTTCAAAATAGACATTCAACATAAGATCCTGATCTACAAGTTAAGTTTTAACCATAAAATCAAAAGAGCAACAATGAGATTGGAAAATCACTCTGAACTAGGCTGATTTTCCCGCTTTTCAGAATTTTCGCAGAAACAAGACTCAACTTTCTCAATTTTCTAAAAATATTTCCACTACTCCAAAAATTCCGAATTTTGGTGGGGACTATCATCAGGACGTCTAGTATACACGTCCAAAAGGATTAACCCAAATTCCTTTTCAGTAAAAAGATATACCCGAATATCCAACTGATGTGCAAAACTGAACATTTACCAAATTCACCAAAATTGTTGGAAATGATTTTGGGGTTGAAGGCTAAATGGGTATTGAATTTGAGTAAACAGGCTCACAAACACTCGACTATGGTTTATGAAATGATAATTTTATTTCACTCTCAAAACTATGGTCGTACAAACCTTACAAGACTCACTTCAATTTCTCACTCTTTATCACATATACCTCGTTTCGGGTATTCACTAACTTACAGACCTTATACCTCACTTTGAGATATCACTCGATTACAACTCAAATGGTTACACCTGATGCCTATTTATAGGCTTTGATTGACCGACCTCTATAAGGTCTAGAACCTTCCGTAACTTTCTAGTGTATGACCTACTCTAAAAAACTCTAGTTTTTCACATTTCTTTTACATTTAATTGCTAACTTTGACTCTAGATTTCTCTAGTCTAATACTTGTTTTAGAATTCTCCATTGTTTCTTTTACATTTTCTTACTAATTAAGCCTTCTAGAATATTCTTGATTAATCCAAATCAAGTTTATTCTTTCAACACGCCCCCTTAAACTTGATTTTCTTGTTATTCCACTATGGATTTTCATGTCCACAAAATCTTTGTGCATCGGTGCTTCTGTAAGAGTGCTTGTGATTTAGTCGTTGATCGTAGCCTTTTGCCACCCAACTCATCCTCGGTTTATCTCCTTTTCTTTTGCTATTTTTCTTGCCATCATTGTCTTACTTGAATCCAAGCTCCATGGTGTTACTCCTTGCCTCATTTCTCCATTTTCCAGTTCTCATGATCCTTCTAACCGGTTCACAACTTGCGGAGTGGAAAAATAGTGATACCGGATTTCCATAAATCTCATTTAAACTTTTCGTGCGCAAAGGTCTCTCGCTTGAGCTTTCGTCTGATGACGATGGTTCAACACGTTCCAATCTTGGAGGAGATTTCAACCGGTTCTAGCGGCATTTGTTGTTCCTCCTCTTCTTCAAGGATCGGGAGAAAATTATACTCTTTTTCTTGAATATTAAAGTCCCAGATTCCTTCTTCATAAAACTCCACATCTCTGCTTATGATGACCCTTCGGTTGGTCGGATCGTACAACTTATATCCCCTTGATCGAGCATAATAACCGATGAATATACACTTCGCACTCCTATCACGAGCATATGCAATGCTTCCAAATACTCGTAAGTGTGAAATGCTAGGTTTCACTCCACTCCATGCTTCTTGAGGGGTCATGTTCCACACATTCTTTGTGGGACATCGATTTATCAAATAAACCGCACAATCAACCGCTTCTGCAAAAAACTCCCTGGGAAATATCTTCCTCTTCATCATACTCCAGGCCATGTTGAGAATTGTCCTATTTTTTCTTTCTGCAACTCCATTTTGGTGAGGTGTATATGGAATCGTAAGAGGCCGACGGATTCCATTGTCTTCACAGTAAGCCTCGAACTACTTCGAAGTAAATTCACCTCCTCTGTCTGATCTCATAGCCACAATTTCAAAGCCACTTTCTTTCTCCACAAGGGATTTGAATTTCTTGAAATTGGAGAAAACCTCCGCCTTTTGTTTCAAGAAATAAACCCATGTTTTCCGACTAAAATCGTCCACAAATATGAGGAAATAATTATTTCCACCATAAGAACTTGGATTTAACGGTCCACAAACATCTGTGTGAACCAACTCTAGTGGCTTTGTAGCTCTCGTCAATGTTTCCTTAGGAAAACTTTTTCTGAAATGTTTCCCAAGTAAGCATCCTTCGCACAATTGATCCGGGTGGTCTATTCATGGCAAACCTCTAACCATCTTTTGTTTGGACAGTAACTTTAATCCTCCAAAATTTAGATGTCCATACCTAAGATGCCAGAGCCATGACGAGTCTTTCACACAGGCTGTTAGACATCTCGCAATGTCATTTTAAATGTTCAAATAGAACATCCTATTTCCCTTCATCGGCACTTTGGCAATCAATCTTCCTCTCTTATCTCTTATAAAAAGGTTAAGGTCCTCCATATTTATCCTATAACCTTTTTCTAAAAGTTGTCCCAAACTTAGTATATTCATTTTTACGTTAGGGACGTAATAAACATCAGAAATAAACTCATGATTTCCATTTTTCAACTTAATCAAAATTTTGCCAAGACCACTTACCGGAGTTTTTTCTCCATTCCCGAACGTCACATTGCCGGAAACTGATTCATCAAGCTCCACAAACTTCTCCTTCATGCCGCACATATGGTTGCTTGCTCCCGTATCAAGCACCCACATACAATTTTCATCATAGTCATCTCCTTTGCGTGCTACCAACAAGGTCTGGTCTTCTTGATTTTCTTTAATAGCGTAGTTTGCTCTCTCCTCGACATTATTTGAAGAAGATCGACAATCTGAAGCATAATGACCAAGTTTATGACAATTATAGCATTCTACTTGAGATTTGTCATACCTTGGCCTATTATTATTGCGCCAAGAATTGTTTCCTATGCCACGATCTCTTATGGAGCTTGACCACTGGCCCCTTTGCTCATCGTTATTCTGCTTTCCTCTTCCTCTTCCACCGTTGTAGCCGCGTCCTCGTCCTCTAGCATTACTACTAGAGCTCTCTCCTTTGTCTTTTAAAGTAAGCTTAGCTTGTAGAACTTGTTCTACTGCTCCCTCTTTGCTTCTGTTTCTCATTCTTTCTTCATGGGCTTGTAACGATCCCATGAGTTCGTCCACCGTCATGGACTCCACGTCTTTTGACTCTTTAATAGCGACGACGATATAATCAAATTTTGGGACGAGTGACCGCAATATTTTTCAATCACACGGCTATCACTCATAACCTCACCATTTTTTCTTAGTTGATTAACAACAACTAAAACTCTTGAAATAATCCAATATTGATTCGGACTCTTTCATGGAGAGAGATTCAAACTCACCTCTTAGAGTTTGCAACCGCACCTTCTTCACTTTATCAACTCCCTTGAAGGAATTTTGCAAAATCTCCCATGCTTGCTTCGCATTAACAGCTCTCGATATCTTCTCGAACGACGACTCATCCATTCCTTGATAGATGAGGTAGAGAGCCTTCTTGTCTCTCTTTCTTGAAATACGCAGCGCATCTTTTTCATTTTGCGGAAGCGCCGCTTAATCCTCTGGTTCGACATAACCTTTCTCTACAATCTCCCAAGCATCTTGAGAGCCTAATAACGCTTTCATTTGTATGCTCCAATTCTCATAATTATCTTTGGTGAGTTTAGGTACATGAAACGGAAACATTTCACTGGCCATTAGAATCTTATGGCTCTGATACCACTTTGTTGGAAATGATTTTTGGGTTTAAGGCTAAATGGGTATTAAATTTGAGTAAACAGGCTCACAAACACTCGACTATGGTTTATGAAATGATAATTTTATTTCACTCTCAAAACTGTGGTCGTACAGACCTTACAAGACTCACTTCAATTTCTCACTCTTTATCACCTATACCTCACTTCGGGTATTCACTCCCTTACAGACCTTATACCTCACTTTGAGATATCACTCGATTACAACTCAAATGGTTACAGCCGATGCCTATTTATAGGCTTTGATTGACCTCCCTCTATAAGGTCTAGAACCTTCTGTAACTCTCTAGTGTATGACCTACTCTAGAAAACTCTAGTTTTTCACATTTCTTTTACATTTAATTGCTGACTTTGACTCTAAATTTCTCTAGTCTAATACTTTTTCTAGAATACTCCATTATTTCTTTTACATTTTCTTACTAATTAAGCCTTCTAGAATATTCTTGATTAATCCAAATCAAATTTATTCTTTCAACAAAAATGATCCAAAATTTGTGAAATTAAGAAGAAACAATTCTAAAGTTTTCACATACCTTTTTCGTAACAAATTGTCATGCTAATCCTTGTCAAAACTTTAGGTTTAGAGGGATTTCCTTTGTGCGCCTCAAGTTCATGGCGGCCACTACACAACGCCATTGTTCTCTTCTTTTTCTATGATCACAAAACCAAGTAGAAGATAACTTAGTACATTTCATAAAGATTAATCGTTTTAAGATTGTTGGAAAATGTACTAAGTGACAATACAAGAAACAAGTTAGTCATAAGATACACCATATGTATGAATGTCAGTAATATATATGTTGACTACAAACCAATGAGACATTAACACAAACACTTGATTTGCACCAAATCTGTGTGCTGTTGTAAATGCAGTTCAACACAAACATTTGCCACAATTGCAGAGTTCGGTTTATTCAAATAATACCCAACTGCATATGTACTCAAACGAATAACAACTCAAAAGAAAACAAGCATTCATTCACAATAGTAATTAGAAATCAAAGAACGAAGGGAATAGAGATAGAGATATCAAACAGTGGGTTGAGGTTAGAGAATTCTCTATGTCCTTAAAACGATTACGCCCCCACAATGATGCCGTACGGTTGATTGGCATTCGTCTCCCAGGATACAACAATCTCCTTCTTGATTTATGCAGCACTTCAAACAATCAAGACACATCAAACTAAATTGTGCAAATATGTAATCTCTTTGACACTCTGAACTTGACACAAAACAGGGAGTAAAAACTGATTATGAAACTGGGAAATCAAATGAGTATTTAAAGGAGAATGGTGACTGTAAACTAGGGAAAAGATTCTGTTCCCAAAAGGCACCGAGTTTGGTCCTTGAATAGACTCATATCCCTTCCGAAAAGACACATCTTTAAGTATTAGGAACTGTATTATGGTTACCACTTTGAAACCAAGTTTCAAACTGTTGCCAACCCTTGGTAAAGTTCCCATACTTAATTTCTATTCAACCGATTAAGGAATTATGCCTTATAATTCCAACATAAGGTCTGTTCTAATATTTCAAAGGAAGTTTTATTGAATCACTTTCTATGGAGTCGGAAAAGTAGGATTTCGAGTTGTTTTTGTCTTTATTTTATTTTTTTTGTAAAGGAAATGGCGCTAAAGTAACGTCATGCAGAAAGGAGGTTTGATAGATCTCGCAGCGAATCAAAAATGATTTACATCACCTGCTTGTTTTCATTGACGCCATGTACCTATGCTAGTTACATAGCCAAGTTTGATTGATACTCTTTTGGTGCTGGAATGTGTGTAAGATGATGAGTAGTTAGTAATATAGGTATATTAATGCTTACCCACGCCTATGAACCCTTTGGTGTTATTAGGAGAGTTTAGTTTTAGTTTTAGCAACTATAGTGATTAGGTGCCAGTAATCATGTTCCTGATGGTGGGATGGATTTTGAATTCCTTTGGCACATGTATGATAGTGATACTTGGAATAGATGTAGTTGGTTTGATCTGTTTTAGTCATCTGTTACGATGTGTTTTTGTGTGTAGCACAATTTTGGGTCTTCCTTGTGCACGTACGGGTGGTACCATGTTGTACTCTTAAGCGGTGTTTTGTATTACAGGTTATCATTGGGTCTGTATTTGGTAGATTTGCTACCACGTTTAAAGTTGTGAATGTTTATGAAGATTAGTGCCTCTGTAGTAGGTTTGTTTTAGAGAAATGTATGTGTTGTGGTGGTTGTTCTCTGCTCATGTTTAGAGATGTCTTATAGTTGACATTTAAATAATAGTAGTTTATGTTTTCGGATCGTTGCTCGTAGTTGGTTCGACTCCCATGGATCATTAGGTGATGATCGAGGGGTCGCCAAAAAAGAAATGGCTCTATTATTTTTTATTGGGATCGACAACATTTAATTTCTCCGACGTACAGTTGGAGAATTATTTGGACTACATGCGGTCAGAGTAAGGAACTAGAGAGGGGTAGTCGGTAGTTAGAAAATGATCTTGGGATGGATAGTTTAAAGCGAAATGTTTTTACTATTTTAGCAAACTGTTTTTTTAGCTAATTTCATTTTCGTATCATTCCATTTTACTCCGTTGGTTGTGGTCATCTTTAGGAAACTTAGAAATATGTTTTCCATAGAAACTGTTCTACTTCTCATACTCTTTATGAATGATTTTAGGTTTGTTTTATCGTCTTTAAAGATTATAAGGGTGCGAGAGTCTACTTGAAGTTGGGGTCTGACCCAACTTACTATTTTTTTCAGGAGACCATGACCATGGAGCAACCTAGCTTGAAGATTGTAATTTTGTTTCGAAAAGCTATTTCATCATTATCTTAAGGTGTTTAATTAGCTATGTTGTTGCGTTTTCTTAAGACCAGACTCTCTTTTCTTTCAAATAAATTACTAGCATATACTTGGGAGACCGACCTGAGTGTCGAGTATTAATTTTTGTTTTAAAGATTTTATGAAACATTATAAGTTTTATCAGTTTTTATTAAATAAATTAATTTACTTATGGATTGTTGTCGATGTGCTCCATACAATTACCCAATCTTCATTTGTTGGATTGACGGTTTGAGTGTGTAAAGTGGTCCATGAGTATGCCACACTTGGGATTTTAGGGCGGACGACCTAGAATTCGAAGTGGGGCGTTACAATAGCAAAAGTGTATGCAATTCTGTGTGCATTGGAATGGGCAGTTTATTTAAATTGCAAAAAAGTGATAGTGCAGTCTGATTCTTTGTCTGTGATCAGTTTGTTTAAGAAAGGAACTGTACCTTGGTTTGTTAGAGAAAGATGGATGAATGTGTTACAAGTCCTGGAAGAAGTTCATTTTGAACCCTGTTTCAGAGAAGTCAATTTTTCAGTTGACACTTTAGCTAAAAAAGGTGTTGTGCTTGAAGCTGGTGCAAGAATTATGCACATGGGAAGACCTTCTTTTCTTAGGAGAACTGAAATGCCAGATGTTGTCTACTATAGATTTTGTTGAGCTTGTAAAGAGGGTTGTTTTATTTTAGCTTTTGTTTCTTAGGTTTCTTTGGTTTTTGAGTTTTTGTGTCAGTCATGTAATGCTTTTACTTGGATTTTTGCCTTTCTATTAATATAAAAAGCATGATTCAGCAAAAAAAAATAACACTAGAATGCTTCCTCTCCCTACGATAATAAAACTAAAACGCCTTTGTCACGGTGGGGAGGACCGACCGAAGAAAAACGAAACAAATAATAAATTCCGCAGATAGGTATATATACCTTTGTTTTAAGAAAAACGATATTTTCACAGTGTCCTCTTTGCCTAAAAATAGGCCAAATTGGAAAGTGAAAATATCACTTTTCCTTAAACTAAGGGAAATTTAAAATGTGAAAGTATCATTTTTCCTGAAACGAAGTGAAAATATCTCTTTTTCTGAAACGGAGTGAAAGTATCATTTTTCCTAAAACAGAGTGAAAGTATCACTTTTGCTGAAATGAAAAATTAGTCGATCCATAAACCAAAATATGTCTGCGTAATGGGTTATGCATCCTTTGTGGTGGTTTGTATATTGGCAAAAAAGACTAACCATAGACACCAAATCCAATATTTTTATCAAAAATTGTGCCTAAAAGGATAAATACCTTCAAACTTTTCGTAAAACTCAAAATTTGATATTGTTGTTTGTACTTATTGTGTATATCTCATTAAAATCTTTCTAACGAGATAAAATTCGTAAAATTTTAAGGAACGCATTTTTAGATGTATTATATTCTAACTTCCTTTCCAATTATATCCTTGAAAAAAGAGGATACACGGGGAGTTATTGGGCCGACCGAGCGAAGCGAGGGAGGACTTTATATGGCTAGTTTTTTGTAAAATCTATGTGATCAATTGATACAAAAAGATTGGAAATGGTCCCGGCCGAAAAACAAAAAATGACCCTCTAAATCGTATTTTTCTTTTTTTCCTTTAGACATTTTCGTAAATAAACTGAAGAGAAAGGGCAATATGTATTAGATATTTTCGTAAATAAACCAAAAAGGAAGGACAATAGGTATTATGTTGTAGGGCTTACAGCCTATAGATGTGCGGCCCAAAACAGATGTCTTTTGGTTTTCCCATCTCCATGTATATACATGTATTATATCCATGTAGCCTAAGAACTCTCTTATCAATTGTATCTTCTCTTTTCCCTGCCTCTTATCTTTCCCTAATATTATACTGCAACACGTTATCAGCACGAAGCTATACCGCAGAGCTACATAAGGTTGCTTTTGTTTTTCTCTACATGGATGATTTAGATCAACAAAACCATTTATCCATAACCGCTACTGGCTCGATTGGCGATGACGCCATCAAGGCTTTCCACTTGCGTAAGACCACAAGGCAAAGGAGCTAAGAAGAAAAATACACCTTGGACCTATTCTACGAAGATAAGTACCTACTATTTCTCTGAATCTCACTTGGCATTTGTCTTACAGTTTTTGATTGCTCTCGAGTATGAATAATGGCATAGCGTCTTACTTAAATTCAAATCACTATTTCAATAATGATGAGCATCTTTCTGTTAGAAAAATCCTAAAAAAAAAAAAAACTAAGCCTACATTAGTAGTTAACTGTTTGCTCCCCCTATATAAATGTTGTTCTTTGTGAATGTTGATCAAATCAAACGATGTACATTAGTAGCACATGAGGTCGAATACATGTACCATTCTTACACTAATTTCTAAATGGTAGTGGTGAAAATTAATCTGATGTCTGTTCATATGTATATGCATCCCAACCATGGTGTAAATTATCTTGATCTGTACAAGCCATGTCTATGCATGTTATATCAATTGGTTTGGATCTTATAATTAATGTACGTATGTTTCTCTGTGCGATGATTGATTGGTGGTTATGTCAATGGGATGATATTCCGTGGGTTGGAATCATCCGGGAAAAGAGGAGATGGAAAAGTTTCATCTCAGACGATCATGTATGACTCGACGTTCCAACTCGGATGGTCCGTTCCAACTCCAAGCTTGTGTCCTGTTCCAGCTTGCGGTGCTGGGATGTGCGCGATCAAGTATATTCCGATTCTTTCTATGTACGGCGAGAACCAAAACTTGAGGTATGTAACTAATGGAACATCTATTGGGATTATTTATTGTTTTTAGAACATTCTTTTTTCTTAGATAAGTCCATATTATATAAAGGGTCAATTTCAGTTTTGAATATGATATTGGTTATAGTTGAATGATGTTTTTTTTGTTTAAATTGGTTGTACCAACTCGATCTCAATGTATTCATTTGGGGTTTAGAAATACTTGAGAACCATTATCACGTACTTGATATTTTCTCTCCAAATTTGAATGTTTTGTGGGATGTAATCCACTTGCTTGACTATTAAAGAGTCGGTATTTTCATAAGATACATTGCAAATAAAATCACATGTATCCAAATTTTTGTGGAAGAACCCACAAAAGGTGATATGAGCCAGAAAATTTCCATTTCTCTACTTCATCTATGATACTAACGAACTAGCATATGTTGAAATATGACAACAAGAGAACTATCTTTAGTAATCTATTCAACCTAAAGTAATTGGTTGACATGTGTAGTGAGATTCTCTTGGCCTATTGAGATAAAGAAATTTCTCAAATTAAGCTAAATATAACAAAATTGAAAATGGAAAGAACCCCGAAGTAATGAGGGTTAGACGTAATGACTCATATAAAGCATGTGAAAATGGACATATATATCATGAGACAAAGATGTATTTTTTCCCAGTAAAGTACAGGTATCAAATGAATATGGGATGAAGCTAAGATGTAATTCTAGCTCCCATCATAAATGAAAGAGTTGGAAATGAACCTGGTCATAGGTGTTAAATATACAATGTGATGTGTGTATCATAGTAGCAACCAATTTTCACATCAACTTTAATGCAAACAAGAACTTTGCCTGGCCAATTGACTATCTTATTCAGTTGAACTAGATCCAATGTCTGCACTTATGGAGTGAAACCACGAGACATAAATTCTATAAAGCACTTGAGATATATCTGGATGAAATGTAACATATACTCTCTCTAAAGTAATTGAGTTGAATCCGACTTTTGTTACGTAATAAGGACACACCACTTATTAAATCTCTTAAGACTCAATGTCTAAGCTATGTATGTACTAAGGGCTAATCACACCAGAGGGTGTTCATGCTTGAACTATTACCTACTTTTTTGGAAACTTACAGTGAGAATGAAGTTGATTGCATCTATAAATTATTTCTAATGAATGTGGAAGGAAGCATACTCTTAGAAAATTAATGTGTCAATCTAGTGAATTGTAAATCATTGGAACTTAAGTTACTCAATCCATATTAACCCCAACAATGAACTGATTGTGATTGATTCATAAAGACTTTGACATTACCATAAGGTACATTGGTTGCGACACGATGTTCCATTTTGGAGTACTAACACGGGAATGCCTTCATTTGATTATACAATACAATGAACTAATAGATGTGAAGTTACGGCATCTATCACAATTAGTGATTTCTAAAGTTAATAGATTTGCACTGCCTCTCCTCATTATGCTTTAGAGTAAGAAAGCACGTCACTCATCTTACAAAGTCTTTCTTTAGTAAAACACGATTGGGACCATTCTGTTTTACTTAGATGCAAATGGTAAATAACTCATTTTTCAAAGAATAAAGTGTTGTTAGTGAACATATATCCATGCAGAATGCGGACCATTCAAGTGATTTATGGCTCTGGTGGATGATTCGACGCATTGAATCAGTTATTGCTCACAACAAATGATGCGTTTAATTTTTGTAAAACTCCTAGCACATACCACACAATGTAAAGTGCAAAGGTTCACCACCCTTGTTAATGCTACAAAATTTACATCAAAATGACTTGATGAATATTGCATGTTTAATAGGATCAATATAGATCATATTATACCCAACGGTCTCGCAGAGACTACTATCAAAGGTTACAGATGGTGTCTAAGAAATAGGTTATGCGTACCAACCTACCTTTTATTGCTTTGGGGATATGCAATATTACATCTTTACTTAATTCGTTTTAGAACCCAATATTAGTCAACCTTTTTTGTGTACCAGTTGGTAACTGGATTTAAGCCTGACATTCGTGTTCTTACGCATTTTTGGTTGCACTATATATGTGTCATTAAGACTCCACATCGTACTATAATGGGTCTTCAAAACTGTTACATAGTTATGTTGGAAATGAGTTCCCAACAATTATCCGCATTTTAAACCTTTTGGCAGGAGATCTCCTACCGCTAGATTTGCGGGTTATCACTTTAATAAGACAGTCTTCCCATCATTATGGGGAGATCAGAAAAAGTATTTTCTAAGGGAACGATAGGAATTATCGTGGTGTGTTCCCACTATGTCTCATATTGATTCATGTACTCCACAAATGTAAATACGAACTGACAAAGAATAATTGATTTTCAGAATGTACACTGATGTCGCTAAAGTGATGAGATCACACATACTAGATGCAAACCTAACTGCACAAGGTTACAAATTCTCAGTACGAGATATACACCATAGAATAAGGTGTTGCAACTACAATTAGTGGAAGTGTGGTTGAGGCCGTGGCTCCATAAAGGAAGTTGGAGAGACCACTTGGTTCGATTAATCCTTACCTGGAAAGAAAATAGGTGAGTAAGGCACAACTTATTTATATCATCAGAAATCATCTCATAAGATTGTCTCTGAACATGTCCATGAATCAAACTGGAAGACGCTCCGAAGTTTAATGATTCCATAGAACAATGACATCCCAAGTGGATTATGAGAATGCTCACGAGTCAATGGAAAGACCATATGAGCATATTGATGATTAATTTCATATACACTTGCTTAAGAAAATAGAGCAAGATAAGATCGAACCAAGCTCCTTGTTACTTAATGTCAACGAAGAGCATACTTGGCCTATACAATCCAGGTAGAACTTGATTCTTTGACAAATATACAGATATTTGGTGTAGTAGTGCTAACTAACCAAGTGTAAAGCCTATTGGACATATATGATTAATTTGTCACAAAGTATAATGGGAAGAAAGTAGTCTTAAAGGATAAAGACTCGCCTTGTGGCGCGAGGTTTTTCACAAATCCCTGGAATTGTTCTCTTGTAATGAACTTCATAGTGTTCCGCTACTCAGTTAGCTTGGTAATTTCAAAAGGACTTGAAATGTAGCATATGTATGTGGTTGTTATGTATCTCTGAAAGAATCAAGAGATAACAGATATTTACAAAAGTACTTGATAGACTTTTGTTTCCCAAACCAAGTGACTCTAAACCACAAAGTACGTTTATAGTTAGATATAACGCTCACTTATAGATTGAAGCAATTAGGCAGATGTGGTATACCCGTGTAAGTAACTATTTGATTTAGAGGGGATAGACAAGTAAGGTATTTTTCCTTGCGTATTCGCAAGAAAGTTCCTGATTTGGAATTGTATCTATCTATGTCGATGGTACAGACATGATGGGTACTCTTGATATATTAAGAGACCTCAAAAACTATTTGAAATCCGAATTTTAGATGAAAAATCTGGGGAAAGCTCGACGGAATACTGAGCTTGTGGTATATTATTCCACTAGTTTGCATATGTCTAAAGTTGTCAGGCAATTTAACAAAGACATGCATCCTGATAGCACTCCCATGATTAGTAGAGGTTCAAATGGAAGTAAGTGACCATTTCGTCTAAAGGAAGATGACGAAGATGTGTTGGGAGATGAAATTCCCATATATAAGTACAATAGACGCATTGTTGTACTTAGTATAATAATATACTCGATTAAATTTTACATCCTCAGGGAACTTGTTAGCTAGATATAGCTCAGCGCCAACGCAACGTCATTGGAATGGTACAATGAATGTAATCATGTACTTAAAAGTAACCATTGACATGAGTTTGTTTTATCCCTGCAAAGACATAAAAAGGAATGCTAAAGGAACTGCAATCCAAAGGTTGTTGATTATGAAGGAACAATAATCTCTTCTCCAACGAAAGTAATCAGGGGGAGATATGATAGACTATTTTCTAAGTCATTACCGATATTCAGTTTCGAAAAGTACATGACTAAAGGAACTGTTTGGAACAACTCTGAAAGTAATCAGGGGGAGATGCCGACATCAGGGGGAGGATCCAAAGATATGATGTCGACATATTTACTTCAAAATTGAAGTTGTGTTGTACTCTTTTTCCCTTCGATCGAGAATAGTTTTTCCCAAAGGGTTTTGTTACTCGACAAGGTTTTTAGCGAGAGAACACTAAAAACATCAAGTATGTTGAACGTTGAAGACATAAAGATCGCGTTGATATTACTGAAAATATCTGAATAAAAGAAATGAGACGTGACAGTATGTTAAGCAACGTAACTTCCAGAATCAACAACAGGGTCTTATAAACATTCAAGTCACCAAAGTAAAGTGTGATAAACTCCTTTTTACTGCATTAGACTAATGAAAATTGTCTAACATCAGGGGGAGAATCTAATGGTGTGTTGAACTATTTTCCTTCACCGAGGTTGCTTTTTCCCACATGGTTTTTTGTTACTCGGCAAGGTTTTTAATGAGACAACAACAAACACCTTGAATCTGATTTTCCAAGGTTATTCCTTTTTCCCACAAGGTTTTTCTGAGTTGTGAAGCAACAAGAGAAGTGAACTTCAACGAAGTAACTTTACATGGACTTATCGCATTGTACTCTTTTCCCTTCGTCAAGGTTTTGTCCCACTGGGTTTTCCTTGTCAAGGTTTTAAC
Organism: Papaver atlanticum; assembly: GCA_023531105.1. Classification (NCBI taxonomy): domain Eukaryota; kingdom Viridiplantae; phylum Streptophyta; class Magnoliopsida; order Ranunculales; family Papaveraceae; genus Papaver; species Papaver atlanticum. Next base: position 598,241 of record JAJJMB010016019.1, read on the forward strand.
GAGACAACATATACGAGTCCAATTCTGCTCCAAGTCTTCTCAATAATTGTACTCTTTTTCCTTAGCTCAGGTTTTGTCCAATTGTATTTTCCTGAAAATATTTTAATGAGGTAATTAACTTAAACTTTTCGGTCTTTGAAGATCATATTGCATATGATGAACTATATGTAAAGTACGAGACAACATGTGAAGTATTACATGTGAAGAGTTGTACCAAGGTTTTCTCCCACTGGGTTTTTCCTTGTCAAAGTTTTAATGAGGCAATTGATTTTGGCACAAGTCATCAAAAAGAGGACGACATTTGAAGAACTACATTCGAAGCACTATATGTGAAGCACCGCATATGAAGTTTTATTGAACCGCACAAGGGGGAGTATTGTAGGGCTTACAGCCTATAGATGTGCGGCCCAAAACATATGTCTTTTGGTTTTCCCATCTCCATGTATATACATGTATTATATCCATGTGACCTAAGAACTCTCTTATCAATTGTATCTTCCCTTTTCCCTGCCTCTTTCTCTTTCCCTAATATTATACTGCAACATATTAGATATTTTCGTAAATAAACCAAAGAGGAAAGGCAATTAGATATAAGTGTCATGTATCCAATTTTTTAGGGGTATAATTGGCAACCAAACTTTAATATAACATATCTAAAATTCCGTGCCTTATAATTTTACAAATTTTATCTCATTTGAAAGATTCTAAAAAAATCTATGCAATGAGTACAAACAGTAATATCAAATTTAGAGTTTTTACGAAAAATTCGTGAGTATACATCATTTTAGATATAGTTTTAAAAAATTAGATGTATATTCATTATGCAAACCACCACAAAGGATACATAATACTTTATGTAACCATATTTTGGTTTATGCATCAACTAATAAAACGATGTACTCTCCCTATTTCAAGAAAAATGATACTTTCACTTTAGGCACAATTCTCGAAAATTGAATGCACAGCTATTATGCAAACCACCACAAAGGATGCATAACACATAATGTAACCATATTTTGGTTTATGGACCGACTAATTTTTCGTTTATAGAAAAGTGATACTTTCACATTCCGTTTCAGGAAAAGTGATACTTTCGCCCCGTTTCAGAAAAAAATGATACTAGAAACGGGGCGACAGTATCACTTTTTCTGAAACAGGACGAAAGTATCACTTTTTCTGAAACAGGGCGAAAGTATCACTTTTCTTGAAACGGAGCGAAAGTATCAAAAAAAAATTTAAACAACGCGAAAGTATCACTAGTTCTGAAACAGGGAGAAAGTAGTCGCAGAAAAACCTCATTTTCAGATTTTTCTTCGATCGAGTCTCGCACCGTGGCAACGGTTGTACTAGTAGTAAAAGAGAGGGACAATTTTGTCCAATAAAAAAAAGCTAACCATGGACACCAAATCCAATCTTTTTATTAAATTGCACATGAATGTTGTGTTTCATTTCATACAAAAGTGGGCATAAAAGAGACTCCCTCCTTTCGGACCCTTCGGTCGGTCAGCCCAAATTACCTAGTTGGCTTTTCGCTGCCAGAAAAATCTGTTCCATCTTCTATTCCAATTATCTTTATGGGAGGGAATATGCCTAGTTCGGCAGCAAATAGATAAGATTCAAAGATGATTTTGGCCGGGTCATGATTTTGATGTTTAGAATCATGCTTCTGATATGGCGAGGTCATGATAAATTGGAAAAAGATTTGCTTAGGCAAGGAAAATGGTGGGTTTGGGAATAAGGAACATCTAATCTCAAAATCTTGTTATAAAATGCTACCAAATGGTACTCCTTCTACTTCGGCTGCTAATGAAGAAACTTCCGGAAGAAAATTATCCCCAAAAAATTCAGGTATTTGCTTGGAAACTTGTCAATAAATAATGGTATGATGTAAACCAGAAGATTGCTAGATTTGTCAGTAATTGTGATCCAGTATATATGCACTTTTTGCAATCGTCATGTTGAATCCGATAATTCATCTTCTATTAAAAGTGTTTGTGGGCAAATTTGGTGTTTCAAAATGCACCTATTATTGATATACAGCAAGATGAAGTGACTGAAGATCCAAAACAGATCATCCTACTTCATGAATGGATGGACCCTCATACTCCTCCAGAATAATATCATTTGGTTTTGCGTTTCTTACTAGGTGTCTCTTCGTCCTCACTAAGAGTAGCTGGTACGGATTCATCTGAATCAGCAGTGTCATAATATAGACCAACGCTCTCCTCCGACTTTTCACTCGCATAATCCTCAGGCTCAAAGTCCATCCATTGTCCATCATTTAAATTTGTTTCGCAATGAATCCATTTATTTTTTAGTTTCTACGCAAAAAGCAGATAATTAATTTAGTATAACGAAATGGATGTGACATGTTATTCTCACTGTACAAAAATTGTAAAGAAAATTGTTTAAAAAAAAATAGCAACAAATTACCTGCGATGAGTTGTAAAACTGGCAAACCTCCCGAGCAACCTTATCTTTGTCATTGCTTTGATATGCTTCTTGAAAATAGTCAATGTGTTCTTCCAACAGGTCATCATATATCCACGGCTTTCTATCAGATTGATCAACTCCATCCACGATAACTTTTACTAAAAAAAAGAAAAATATACATAAACACTAGATAATATATATATTAACTTTAACTATTTTAAGAAAACTAAAATATTAACTTCAAATAAATTTTAATAAAAAATGAAAATAACTTACTGAATGACCTTCCTCCAGTGTAATGGTCCATGATTGTAGCATATACAAGAGCTCTTTCAACCCACATTACTGCCTCATCCACGGTCAGTTCATCCGTAAATCTGATCTTTTCTAATACGCGTGACGCATACCATGACCCTGAACCACATGTGTAATAACTCCTTCCATGCTTTGAATCTCCGGGCTTTACAGAAAATAGAAATGGAACTTGTGCACCATCCTAAAATCGCACAAAAAAATCGTAATAAGTAGTAGTAAGCATAAAAGTAAGTAAAAACAACATCAACAGTTCGTATTTCATGCATACCTGTGTCTGGGAACCTCCAAAAACAAATATCCAATCATCTATTCTCCCCGGTGCGGCTTTCATTCTCTCACGAAAAAAACCGATTTTATCATTTTGGTGTCCCGCTTGCTCTAGAAACTCTGGTATTAGTTTGGCTGCTTCTACACACTTGCCTTTTTCACCTGCTCGGGCACTCCACATTTGTATTCCTCCACCAACATGTGGTTTTACTTTCTGGTATTTCAACTCATTCAACAGACCATTCCGAAAGGATTTTCCATCACCAGCAACTATAACAAAATTGCCATACATGATTCCCATCCCTGTTGACCCGTGTGACTAGAAATGCAAATACAAAAGTACTAACAATTAGTAGGAAGTAGAGGGATTGATAGATTAAGTGGGTGCTAGGTAACATGATAAAATATAGAATTAGAATCCAAATCCCTTAGCCATATATATTTAGTAATGACTACACTAATCTTACTTAATTTGGAATAATTCTAAGAGAAACTCACTTCTTTATATAAAATATATTACTTTATTCATTTTTTATTTTTTATTTTTAAATTTTCTTAACTTTTTTTACCCAGAATCATCACCGTCTATAATTTTAAAAAATAATTAATTATAATGTAGTAATATAATAAAATAAACAATCTAAATCGAGACGGAAAAGAACTTGGAAAAAGTGGTTAGATTCCTCCTAACAAGTAACAGTAAGACAAAGAACAGTAATTTTGGGGAAAACGAAGAAAAACTCCAAGAGAGGAGAGAGCTGAGAGAAGGGAATAGGTTTGTTTCTGTAAGTTGCTTGATTTTATAGGTGTGAAGAACAAAATTACTATGTCCTTACTTTCATTTTCTAGTTTCTTACTAATTTTCCTCACTCGATGATCATCAGAATCTCCCACGGTTGGTCGAGGGGGCATATTTGGAGTTCAAGCATCATTTCGAAAAAGAATAGTAACATGAGTATCAATACGCAAACTTAACTTGACGAGTTTAGTTGCATACCCGATGATATCGCCAGAGCAGTTCTGCCTTCTGTGGTGTCTCGGCAACCTTTGTAGATTTCTGAAGCTGAAAACTCGAGCCATGATGGTCCTTACTAGTTGCAGTACCTCTAGCACTTCTCTGCCTTTTTGAAGCCCAAAGAGCAATTGCGTCCATAGTATCAGATGCTTTAATTTTTTGATTGGTTTCATTAAAGGAATCACCTCTTTGTTTCGGCTTTATAGGCGTGCAAAAACCAGGAGGAGCTTCCATGAGTAGAGCAGAACTAGTAGCATAACCGTCTTTGGTATTTGGTCTCTTAAACCCAGGAGGATCTCCCGAGAGTAAAGCAGGACTGGTAGCAATTGGTGTCATAAATTCAGGAGTATAATCAAATTCACCAGGTTGCTCTACTTTAGGTGTTAAACCAGGAAGAGTTTCCATGAGCAAAGCAGGACTAGTAGCATAACCAACGTTGGCATTTGGTCTCGTAAATTCAGGAGGAGAACCAGGTTTCTCAGTTTTAGTTGTAAACAAAGGCCCTTGATCTCCACCAACTTTTCTTTTTTTCTCCTCCTCATGATAAGAATTTGAAAAGGCTGTCTCATCTCTTCTCTGATCATTGTTTTCTACCATGATTTGAGTTTCGATTTTGACTGCCATGAAATCATCCAATTTGATAATGTTCGGTGAGTCATTATTAGTACCATAGTCATTGTTGCATAAAGCAGAGCTGACACTTTTTTGCTGAGTCCTTAAAGAAGGTTGAGAAGAAGAATAGCGTTTTCCCCCAGACTGAAAAACTCCCCATAGGAAGAAATGCTGGTTGATTCCTGCTCAAAATAGATAACATACACCGCAGATGAGCATATGCATGAACCCCTTCGTACATTGTCAATATATCCCCAGACACATTCTTTAAGGCGGACGATGTTTTTCCTATTCAAACATCTAAATTGAACTATTTAAGCAGATGTGCATTCTCATGTAATCGGAAACAACCAAAGAACTCACTCTGAGAATTGGTAGGCAATTGTTTGGAGGAAAATATCAGCAGTTCGCAATCATTCAAAGAGCTCTGCATAGCTGAATCCGTTGTCTTAAGTACATTTGAAAGCAAATGATAGGCCTTTCTGAATCTACAGAGGAAGGAGAACAAGAACATAACTCACTTAGATGTAAATGGTAAACCAAACCTCTTATCATCACTGGGGAGAAAAAAAAGGGCAATATCATCCACAGTAGGAGACAATCTGTTGAATGCCTCTGGCCACACATCGGAACGAGGATACAACTTTAACTGCAACACACTGGGCATTGCATTGGCAACCTCGTACACTTTGCGACGAACTTTCCATGAAAGATGGGCTTGTAGTCCTTCATAAGTTCCACCCATAAGAACTGAATCGAGAATCTCAAAGCTTCCCCTGTCAAATTATTCACAAACCAATATTAAGATACTAAAGCTTCACAACTGCAATCATACAACACGAAAGGTCTCAATTTCTACTTAAATCCTCCGCGGGAGAGGTAATTCTCCGTAATGAAACATACAAGGTCATACAGAAATGTTATACTCACTTCCATGTAGCATTAATAGCAAGATGATCCAGAAGCTCCTGCTGGAAACTCGACAAGGTCTTACATTCTTCACAATACCATTTTTCTGAAACTGTAGCAAGCTTCTTATGCAGGCAATAGCTGACAATAAGAAAACCGAATAGCACATTCAGAACAATAGCTCAAACATTACAATGCAAGTGAAAAACAACAGATCCCACAGTTGAAGACAACTGCGAATTTGAGAGCACATACAGATGCACATGAGAAACCTTGCAAATGCAACAAGTCACACAGATATCTGGATTGGCAGATTCCCCACAAAAATGGCATGGCCGATTCTGCAAAATAAAGAGAGATAATAATGAGATTGATGTTTGCAAACTCTACATTAGGTTCAAATTGATTATCGCAAAATTCTGAATCATTTACCCAAATTCGTCATGTGCAGTTGTAATTACAAAAATCACAAGTAACACAATCGCATTGCAGAATCCAAAATCCGCAAAATTCCCATCCATAAGCAGATTAAATACACAACCAGTGGATCAGAGAAACCCCCGAAACAAATTAAGAAATTAAACCCATATTGTGTCTTAGACACAAACAAATGAAGGAAAAAAATCCAAAACTACAAAAAGAACTGTAAGCAACATTAGATTTAAAAATCAGAAATGGGTTTACACATAATTGAAAAAAAAATAAAAAAATCACCATTTTCTTCTTCCAAGTTGCGAAGGATGAAGATGATGTTGATGATAAAAAACCAATAGAATACATCCAACAGGCACAGAAACAAACAGACCCCAAAAGGGGACACAACAAATCCCAAGCAGAGAATCAAAACCTTTGTTTTACAGCTTCCAACAAAGAATGGAAGTAAAGAAACTACCAAAACAAAGAAACCCTAGTTTTACAGTACATTTGGGTGTGGTGATATCTTGCTCCTCAAGCCTGTCAGTGCTCTTGGAAGGAGCAGGGCGAAAAGTAAGTTTAGTAATAGCTGATTAAATAACGTTTTTAGTCGTTTTGTTTGTTAAGTAAAGGTTTAAAGTAATTTTCCTCTTATGGAAAAATAATCTTGCCGATTTTGTCCACATAATCTCGACTCTAAACCGTCCGATGGTTTTGGTTTTCTAAAAAGTTGCCCCTAAATTGTGCACACAACAGTTGTGACCAGAGATTTTAAGTCACAATTAGCCACTCAAATACTCCCAAGGGATTCACCGATAATATTTCTGCTTCCGTTTGGGTTTATGGTTTAGGGTTTAGGTTTTTTTTGTTTCTTTTTATTTTTGAAGAGGAGAGTTAAAAATGGCATTGAGAACAAGATAGCCTTGCACTTTGACAGTGTCTTCTGGCCGAACGTGGAGTTCTTGGGAGTAGTTGCACCGACTTCATATGGATGCAGTTACTTCTTCAGTCTTCGCAAGGCAACATGCCATCCTGTTCTTGTTTATATGCCGGCTGGAAGACTGACCCATGATATCGGCAAGATTTCTGATGAAGCTGTTAGGAAAATGGTGGGTTTCCTATTTTAGGTCTGATTCCATATTGAGGTGGATTTCCTAACCTAGCTTTGTTAGAGTTTTAGGAAAGATTTTTAGTTTCCTAGTTGGAGACTTGTGTTCTCTATATATATATATATATAACTAGAATTGTAGGTTTGTAGACATCCAACCTAGAAGAGTGGTAAATCCTTGTGCTTAGGATTTTGGTCTCTTTGTTAGGGAGGATCATGTGCTACCATGAAGGTCAATATCGGTATGAGAGAAAAACTTGTAGAGAGAGGATTTTGGTGTTCTATTAGTTTGGGGGTTTTTCCTAAACCAAGTTTGTAGTGTTTCCAGATGTTCTCCTCTGTGAGTAGCAGCTATGAAGATGGTGTAGAAGAGAAGACATGAGGCTGGTTTGGATAATGGTTTAGAGAGTTGGTTTATATGGTTTCTTCAATGGTGTTCTCGGGTATGTCTTGTTAACTCTTTGGTCTTGTCTTGGGTTGTGAAAAGAGCATGTAACGGTCTTTGATGTTAATGAAAAATTTTATGGTGGTGTTGGCCGTGGATGTGGCCTATAAAGGTGAACCACATATATCTTGTGTTGTGGTTGTGTGTGCTTCTTTATGTTCTATCTCTCTTATTATTTCTCCCATGTTTGGTTGAAATCACCAATTGCCCTTGTGATCCTGTGTTCTGCTGCGCTTGGGTGCCAATTTTCCCAACAATTGGTATCAGAGCTTTGGACGGGCGAGTGTGATTGAACCTGGAATTGAATGATAGCTTATTGTTCGGGTGGAGAAATATATTTTGAAGATAATGTTTCAACCGATGTTTACACAAAGATGGATTTGTGATGTGATTTACAAATCGGGGAGGTTAAACTTGGTAGAAGTATATGTTCTTTATTTGGTTTAATGATGTAGTATGGGATGCTAAATAAGGTTGAATGAGGTGGAATACATATTTACTTCTTGAAGAGTGTTAGTAATCTTACACTATAAAGAATGGGTTACAAAGTTTGAAGAAGGGATGGGGCTATGGAGTTTCATGCAGAAGCAAGTTCAGCAATGCTTCGAAGTTATGCACGTGATGTTATAGTATTCTTAAGTCTATGTTAAAGTATTCTTGATGGCTTGCACGAAATATCAAGAATGTGCCCTATCTCAGATGCATGTACCATGGTAATATGGGCATTCACACGGTATATATTCTAAGCGAGTATGTTAGGTGTGATGGTGGTAAAGTGTATGTCAGATTGGTGATGGCTTTGAGAATCGCTTAAAGGATTAATCCTGTCAATCACATAAGAGATGTCTGATGGTTTATTTCAGATACATGGTAATCATGACATGTGCTGGAGTATGATATTGGAGTTAATTATTCCTTTCTAGATTAGAATTCAATATGTTGTTAGCTTACTAGTTAGGTGGATCTAGCAGTGATTCTTTTGGATGGTTCTCTTTGTGATCTATGGTGGAGTCCGTGCAATGATTCGTTGATGGTGATTAAAGATTTTCACGGTGACTGTGAAACGTGATCAATTTCACAAGTGTTCTTCATAAAGGAGATGGTTTGAAGACTTTTATCAACATCATGGTGTTTTGGTCGAAGAGATGGTTCTGTGAAGATGGAAGTTAGGGTTTGAGCTTCAAAAGTAATTCTACGGGTATATAGAGATGGTGAACAACTCTGGTGGAAGATGGAGTTGACTTCATGTGATCGTCTCATGCTGATAGCATGATCCGAGGTGGAGATTGTTAGAAAAACGGTGGGTTTCTTATTTTAGGTCCGATTCCATATTGAGGTGGATTTCCTAATCTGGCTTTGTTAGAGTTTTAGGAAAGAGTTTTAGTTTCCTAGTTGGAGACTTGTGTTCTCTATATATATGACTAGAATTGTAGGTTTGTAGACATCCAACCTAAAAGAGTGGTAAATCCTTGTGTTTAGGATTTTGGTCTCTTTGTTAGGGAGGATCGTGTGCTACAATGAAGCTCAATATCGGTGTGAGAGAAAAACTTGTAGAGAGAGGATTTTGGTGTTCTAATGTTTGGGGTTTGGGGGTTTGCCCTAAACCAAGTTTATAGTGTTTCCATGTTTCTCCTCTGTGAGTAACAGCTATGAAGATGATGTAGAAGAGAAGACATGAGGCTGGTTTGGATAATGGTTTAGAGAGTTGGTTTCTATGGTTTCTTCAATGGTGTTCACGGGTATGTCTTGTTAACTCTTTGGTCTTGTCTTGGTTTGCGAAAAGGGCATGTAACGGTGTTTGATGTTAATGAAAAATTTTATGGTGGTGTTGGCCATGGATGTAGCCTGTAAAGGTGAACCACGTATATCTTGTGTTGTGGTTGTGTGTGCTTCTTTATCTTTTGTCTCTTATTATTTCTCCCATGTTTGGTTGAAATCACCAATTGCCCATGTGATACTGTGTTCCGTTGCGCTAGGGTGCAAATTTTCCCAATAGAAGTTGTTGCTAATTTTGCATTTCTTTAGCTTAAGAAGGTTTTTCCTGATGTATCTGAATTGGTAAGTTCATCTTACCCCGGTACATGTATCGTTGCGTTTCGCCTATGTGCAGTTTCACCAACTAATCTTTTGTTCTCTCCTTGTGTGTAATTGCAGATTCAGCATCTTGTTTCTCACTGGGGGACGAACGTCAACTCACTTGGATCCTACAACTATGATACAATAGGTAAACCCCATGGCCATGATCTGTATGAACAACTTAGGATACCCGTTGACAACATGTTCTTTTCTGGAGAGGCGACAAGCGAAAGCTATCCTGGGACTGCGCATGGGGCATTCTCAACTGGGAAAATGGCAGCTGAGGAATATAGGATGCGCGAGGAGTTGGACATTCTCAACTCTTTCATGGCCAAGGAGACCCATGTCCCAATCCAGATTTATCGACCGTAGATCGAGCACTCCAGCCATAAAAAGAGGATTTTTAGTTTACCCATGCAAATAGTTAGATCTGGGGAGTTTGTTTTTTTTCTTCATCCGACTCAATTGAACATCGTCTGAATTTGATAATACCACATTCGATTGATTTATCGCATTAAACAGATTACAGAAAAATATGGATTATGGAACGCAATCAGATATGCCTCGAATTCTGCGTCAGATCTCCAATTAGACAACAGAGGAATACAACCTGAGTCCTGACATTTGGAGTGGTGGGTTTGTTCGTAGAATTCACGATTTCGAGGAATTCATAATCCCATGGGATTACAATTTCTAGGCTTGTAAATCCCTCGTGTGTTTGGTAACTCAGTTAAAATTCCTATGATTCATAGAATTATCTTGTTTTAAAGTCTGTATACTGTTTGGCATTACTCTCGGAATCTTAAAATTGCATATATATGGAATTTAGAGTTTAAAAAATGGGTCCATAAATTCCTTGATAAGTTTCCCAGAAAATATTAGGGGAGAGGTCGAACTCCATATGGAGGATTTGTTGGAAAACTAATTCCCATGGAAAACGTGATTCCATGGATTTGGGCAACGAAACATTAAATTCCACCTTTGAAATTCTACATCCAAACCCACCATAAGTAGATACTTGGTGTCAAAAAAATTTATTAACTAATGCTGAGGATCGGTTTAGTATTAAGCACAAAAACTTTACATGGATGCTGAAAACCCTATTTTTCACCCGATAAACTTACACAGATGTAAACAGAAAGTTTCACTTCGGAGTCCAGAATAACTCAATGTTTCACTTAAAAACAGGTGCAAATCGAAATGTGATAGTACTAATGAAAGTTTCCTTATACATTACAAAACAATCCAATGTAGTTTTGAACTTAAAAGCACAGTTTGGATAACTTAGCCTATCTAAAGAGTGGTCAGGATTTGTCCTCACAAAAGATAAATCTGTGGATGTAATCATTTGTCATAACAGATGGTTGTGATTGAGATTAGAAATGCATCTAATGGATAAAAAAAATTCATGTCACTAATGTTCCATTAACTCTTCATAATGAATATTTATTAATTTGCCATGATAAATGTCAAATTAAAAATGATATTAAATAAATTATTCTATTAATGATGGTAATAATTATATTTTTCTTAACTAATTCTTAGGATTAATTTGGTATTGTTGTGGGTTTTACAAAAGTACTTTTCCAATGTGCGTTACTGTGCCGAGCTATGTAAAAAATTAATTGAACATTTGTAAATATAAACTAAAGTTAAAACTGATTTAAAAAGTGATCAAATTGTGTTTGAGAAATATCAGGTTCAGCTATTGTTGTACCAAATGACAAAAACATACATATCTCTGGAAAAAATTTATTCTACTTTACTGTGTTTAAAAATAAGTAAATTACTATTAGACATATATGCAATATTAAATTTACAAATTAATATTATTATTAGAAGGTATTATTTTTCTTAACCAGTTTTTAAAAACCAATAGTTGTTTAATATTTATTGTTGATAAATTAAAGAATCTTTAAATAAAGTTGTATAATATAAAATATAGTTTGAAAATGAAAAATAATTATCTTTAAAGAATAAAATATAAAGAATAAAAATTGGTGATATATAGATTTAGGGATAGTTTTGTGAGTTACAAAAAAGAATTGGGGTGGACTATATCTTTTGCTTTTGATGTTTATAGAAGTTCCTTCTGCCCAACTTTTAAAAGTTGATAAATTTTAGAAATGTTTTGCTTAAAAAGCACTTTACATATCTTTACCAAACACCAGGATGAAAAAATATTGCTATAAAAAAGTTTTCAAAGTACTTTTCTTGAAAGAAAAAAAAATAGTACCAAACTCAGTTAGATTGGCTAACAATTATATAAGTGGGTCATAGAGATGGTGGCAAATATTGGTGCCCATTGAGTAATTTCGCATCATCTCACGTATTTCTTAATGAATGGTTTGACGTTATTTTTATTAAATGATAGATAACGTAGTTTATTATTATCAAAATCTATTGTTTAGTAGTTAACCATTTGACTTACTAATTATTTTATGCAATGAATAACCTCACATTTGAAAGGTCAATGTCGTAGAATGCAATGTCCTGACCCTCTATCGATAATGTTCTCATTTGGCCATTGTGGTTTTTTCTTGTCGCCGTTGCGGTCATCCAGAAGAAGCTTCCCAGGAGGTCACCTATCCTAGGATTACTCTCTCCCAAACATGTGTAAATATAAAGCTTTTTGCCAACTATGAAAGGAAAGGAAAAACCATTACCTATATTTTATTCGATGAATCCTACCTACCGAGTCGGAGTACTATAATAGCACCACCTTAAATTGGAGCCGTCCACGGTTCTGAGATATGTTCAATCCTAGACTCCGGCGTTTATTGTCACACATGAGACCCTTACCTGACACAACACATCCAACATACTCTTTCACCCTCGACAAGTAACCCATGATCGGCTCTGATACCATTTGTATTGAACTGATCCTCCGTCAATATTGTCCCCACTTAGCCACTGCGGTTGTCTGACGGTCTGAGGTTTTTAACTGACACTGATGCAATCATCCATCAAAATTTTCTTGGGAGGTAACCCATCCATGGATTACTCTCGCCCGAGAACGCATAAAATACAGAGCTTTTTGCCAACTCTGGATCCAATTATGCTGAAAATGACTCAGTGTTAGGAAAGAAAAAACCATTACATATATTCCTCTCTGTGAACTCTACCCTCCGAGTTGGATTACGTACGTAGACTATCTAGGAATTTTGAATAACTAGAACTACATCCTATGTGAGGAGAATGGTTTCTATCTGAAATGGTTGCCATCGAAAATGGCTTAACGTTTTAAAATATAATAGCTTAAGTGAATGCATTATCTTTTCTTTACGTTATTGAAACATTAAGAACATACAATACGATAAGTATTGTTGAGTCAATTCTGAGTTTTACTCTTTTCAGACTATTTTTAAAGGAAACAAAATCAACAAGGATCCGAAAACTGTTAATACCTACATGATTATTCTCGAAACATATGAGTTCTGGTGCTATAATTTTGTTAAAGCTTACATAGTTTAATATTGTGGTTCCGCTTGGTCAATAAAATAAGGGATGTGCAGAAGGGCAATACCATTTCAAATGACCAACAAGATATCTTTGTAAACTAAAAAACGTATCAAACAATGGTTCTTTTTTTACAGGGAAAAAGTATGCGAAAATAAATACCAATATAATTCTATGGCTGGCTTGAGGATACAACTTGCGAAAGGAGAAGCATAGTTTGGGAGAACGTCAAGGAGGAAAAGGCTAGAAAGGAATCACATATGAGTACATAAAAAAGATTTGCAGACTGAAAAATATAAATATCAATCGGTTTTTCCTTTACTTTTGTAATGATTAGAACGGTGATTAATAAATATTATATTTAATATCCATACATCAAAAAATTCGTAACCAAATAAAAAATATTTCCGTCCCATTACAGCACAGGTTAAGCGCTTGTATGTCATAAAGAAAAGGAAACAAGTGTATAAAATCATTGTTGATCCATCAACACCTAATGACTACAGACCCATCAGCCTCTGCAGCAACTCTTATAATATTATTATCTCAAAACTGTTAGTCATGAGAATGGAAAATGTTATGGATAAGGTTATTTCTCCTACACAAGTAGCTTATGCTCCAAACAGATACATCAATGACAACATCATAATAGCGCATGAGATGATTCACTCAGTAAAGAAATCGAAATCAAGGAAGGGTTACATAACTTTAAAGCTAGACATGTCCAAGGCATTTGATCGCCTAGACTGGACATTCATAGATAATATGCTTCAGTCATTGGGATTTTGTTTACAATGGAAGGAGTTGATAAAGCAATGCGTATCAACTACTCAAATCTCTATAAGACCCAATGGAAGTTCATGTGACCAGTATATTCCTTCTAGAGGTTTGAGACAGGTGGATCCTTTATCCCCCTATTTATTCATTATATCCATGGAATTCCTTTCTAGAAGCTTACTCCAAGCTCAAAATAATAACTTTGTTAAAGGCATAAAAGTGGCAAAAGAAACATCATCAGTCAACCATCTTATGTTCGCAGATGACTGCTTGCTTTTTTTTCAAGCAAACCAAAAAAGTATATCCTCAATCCTGGAGATTCTTAATAACTTTGGAAAGTTAGCGGGACAAATGATAAACTTTTCAAAGTTAGCGGCCTTTATTACAGGAGATTTATCTCATCAGTAGAAACTAGAAATTGTCAGTAAACTAGCAGTAAAACAATTATGCAAGTCTAATAAATACCTTGGTTTACCAATTCTGCTTGGTAGAGCTAAAACTCCTTCATTCAAATCAATCAGTGATGCTTTTCAAAATAGGCTATCAGGTTGGAACTCAAAACTACTTAATTAACCGGCAAGAATAACTATGGTTAAGTCATACCTACGCATTATATGGGTAATTTTAGGCTTCCTAAGCACACTCTAAAGCAACTTGATGCAATTCAGAGGAAATTCTGGTGGCGGTCATAAAAACAACAAGGGCATAAACTTTATAGCCTGGAATTCTATGTGCAAGACAAAAGCAGAAGGAGGTTTAGCCTTTAGGAATTTAGAGCAATTTAACATGGCTCCAATAACCAAGTTAATTAGCTTGGAGACTTTGTACAGAGTCTGAGTAGTTGTGGGTCAAAATCTTAAAACCTAAGTACTCATCTTATTGTCACTTCCTTCACCTTCAAGAAGAACATTCTAATTTATCATGGATATGGAAAGGAATAGCAAAAAGACTGGAAATTGTTAGGAGGTTTCATAGATGAGATGTTAGGTGCTGAACAAGGACTCTTTTGGTATAATAAATGGGTAAAAGGCCTTGATCATTCTCCGGTTCCAAATGGTAGTTACACAGAACCAGCAAGAATAGTCTACGTATGTGATATGATGCTACAAAATTCGAGAAGATGGAATCTGCCTTTGATTAGAGCAGTCTTTCAAGAGGTTACAGCCAATCTCATTCTCAATATGCATTTAGTTCAACATGGTAAGGACACCATTATCTGGGAAATACTAGAGGCATTTTTACTGTTAAATCCACATATCATCCTTTAACTCCTCAGGGTCAACAACTGCAGTCCCAATTAGTACCAGCAACAGTTTGGAAGAACTTATGGAAGACTAATATCCCACATAGAGTAAATCATTTTATTTGGAAATGTCTTAGGAACATTGTTCTAACAATGGTGAAATTGTGCTTCTATAAAAATGACATAAATACTGACTGTCCAGCTTGCAATCAGACAACTGAAACTTTGGAGCATCTCATAATAGGTTGTCACTCAGCTAGGTCAATTTGGTTATCTATGAACATAAATGTCAGTCATATTCAAGCTTCAAATACTTCAGTAGTTTCTTGGATACAAAGCTGGTTTGCAGACAAAACCATTATGCAACAGGACTCCTGGAATATGTGGATAATCAGAGTCATGATAACAACTTGGGAAATCTGGATAAATAGATGCAATAAGGTGTTTAGATATAAAACTCCAAACACACTGAAATCAATCAACAATATAAGTTATCAAATAAATCAGTGTCTTCATATTATAAATTCTGCTCAGGACAACACAATTTGGACATTACTGTGAATATTATACTACCTGGCACCCCCCTCCCATCCCACCCCACCCACCCACCCACCCACCCCAAAGTGATTATCTTAAGATGAATATTGATGCTTCTTATGATGAAAAGAAAAAATTCTTTGGTATTGGTCTAATAATCAGGGATTGTACAGGTACCTGCAGGAGAATCAGAGGCAGATACTGCAATGGAGGATTAAATACAGAGGAGACAGAGTGCTTGGTTGTTCAGGAAGCTATCATATGGGCCAAAACTCAACATATGTCCAATATTTTATTTGAATCAAACTGTATAAATGTAGTAAACTCAATTAGAGTTGTCGCCCTTTATGTAGGATGAGAGAACCAGGGTCTTGTAATAGAAATAAAGCACCTTCTAGGTAGTATCAATGGTGGATCAATCAGTTATGTAAAAAGAACTGCTAACAAAACAGCTCATAATCTAGCTAACAAAGCTAAATCAACTAAATCATCTTTTCAGTTTTTTAACTACATCCTTGATAGCTATGAAAAAATCATAAGGGATGTAATATATGTTTTTTGTGGTGTTAAAAAAATAAAAATAAAGTATAAAATCACTGTTGAATATAACTTTGAATGGGAGATAATCTACTCAGTATCAATCCTTGCCGAGCTAATCAGAGTATCCAAATTTGTACGACAGAATTGGCACAATGAGCGAATCAGAGATCAACTCTTCTGTTTTGGTGGCAATTGAGAAAAATTACCAGACTGAAAACAAAATAATCAGAAAAATGAACTATTCCGTCCCACTGATCCCAGCAAAAGCACATTTGGCAAGTTGATACCAAAATTTATCACCCTACAAGGTTCAGATCGAGAAAGCGAATAACCAAGAAAATTAGGAATCTTGTTGGGAATCATAGTTTTCATTTAAAAAAATCAAAAAAAATCAGAAAAAATTTCAGAAAAGATTGAGTGCATATGATTGAAAATTAGGCCACTTTCGATGATGCGGGATGTATCGGATTTTCTCTCGCAGCTTCATGTGGGACCCACTGTGGGTAAAACGAGTCCTCGTGGTGATTGTTGAGCTTTGGGGCATCAAAGAGGCCTTTCTCCGGCGTACACTAGAATCACCCCGGTAAAGAGAAAAATAGAGCTAATTTCCCCCAATTCCCCGAGTTAGGGTTTGTAATTAGACTCATCGTCGCTACTGAATTGGGTTGATTTTGAAGAAAAAGAAAGAAATAATCATGATGCAGTTGTGTGACGAGAAAGAGCTTGACGAATGTATAAACAAGGGGAGAGAAATTGGAGATAAGCTTAAGAAGGTAATCCCAGAAGAAATTTAATTGATGAATAAAAATTATATGTTTATTTATAAAATTGATTGATCCCTAAGGAGTGTTAACACGTAGATTATTGAGAAGTCACGGCGTCGAAAATTGGCATTGAAGAAGGAGTTTAACAAGAAGGCAAAGGAAGATGAGGAGATGCTGGCAGTGAAGCGCAAGTATTATGACTCACGCAAGGCTCTCTATGACGAAAGAAGTGAGCATATCAAATCCATTCCTCATTTCTGGACGACTGCTGTTAGTAATCTATCCTATCCTGATGTTCTCAGAATTGGAATTTTCGTCCACATTTTGTTAATATGATGTCTGTTTGACTTAAGAATGTAATTGTTTGTAGTTTCTGAGTTATAATAATCTCCGAAAACACTTGAGTGACGAAGACAAAAAGGTGCATCTTACATTAACTGGAAATTCAGAATTTGTTTCCATTGTGTTGTTCAGATTTACGAGGATTATTTTATTGATTAGCCTGAATCTGCTAAATCTTGAGATTCACATATTACCCTTCTCTGCAGATAATCGAGTTTCTAGAATCTGTGGTTGTTGATGATGGCCACAATCAGAAATCTGTTACTTTCGTAAGTTTCTTCTATTATATTTCCGTCCTCCCAAGTTACTTGATGTTGCTCTGTGCTCTGGTATTTTTATCCAATTCAGGTAAATATGCAGTTGTTGTTTTTTACTGCAGTTCTTCAAAAAGAATCAGTATTTCAAAAATTCAGTCCTCAAAAAGATATACTCCCACACCCACAAAGGAATAGTTAATGAATCTGGAACTAAAATCTTGTGGAAGAAGGGGACGGTAAGGGAATACTTACTCTTCATTACATCTTAACTTTCACGTGTTAATATAATTATAATAGTTATTATTGTTTTTGTCAAGGACACCACAATTGGATCAGAAACTGAGGATCCTGCGCTTATGGACATTGATAATAGGTTTGTTCTCTAATCACGCCAGACTTCATAAATTTATGCTAAATGCAGATATTGTGTGTTCCGGAGTATAATTCATTGTCATCCAACTCATTGTTTGTATGGTTATAATTCATAGTCTTCATAAAAGGCTCCCTTAAGAATTCTAATAGTGATAGATTCACTCTTAGTAGTTTGTTTCTTTTTGTTACGGATACATTGACTACGTTTTCCTAAATGAATCATTGATTGTTTTACCATCTGAATCAAAGGCAGCTTCATCCTCAAAATTACAGAAGCTAGTCATAATAGCATATGGATAGCTTAAGTAAAGATGGGGCTTGAAGGCACATCCGGGCAAAGTTTTCAAAGGCATAGTTTCAACTTCGCATTCACACTAAATCTGTTGCATTCTCCATCTCATACACAATTTGCGATATCACCCTTGTAGTTTCTGCTTTCGCAAATATATGGGTACGCGTTATTTGAGATAGTGTAACATGGTTGGGGATAATCGACAAATTGATCATGTTTGGTAATGGTACATTCTTGCAATCGATTACTTTCCTAATGAAGCTTATTTTGTGTTTATGAAATTTGTCTGTTAATTTTGCTTTCGCGTTCATGTTTGGTATAAGGTTTCAGATAATTTCTGGTCACCGTACAGTTTTGTGGTTCAACTGTTTGGATCATTTTCTCTGCAGACTGTAGTTCACTTAACAATGTAAAAACTTAGCTAGCAGATGGTACAGGGTAGCAGTAAATTGTAACTGATCAGTATACATTCTCAGGCATATTTCCTTTCTCTTTGTTCAGAAATATTGTTATGCCAAGTATGCTGTTATTCACCCTCTCTATATGTCTTCTGAGTACAGCTTCTTTACACGGTTCTTTGATCCTCGAGACAAAGATCTTCCAAAAAAGCCTCGTGATGAGGTAATGTATGTCTTCACTTTTTCCAATTTTTGAGCCACTTAAGTTGCAATAATAAACCATATTCTTCTCTAGTTATAACAATGCATCGGCTTGTACAGTGGAAGACTTTCTACTTGATCTTAGAGTTACTGTGGATTCTTTTTCTCAGTTTATATTCGTTCTCCTAAGTTCCAACATTTTGTAAATCAATGAAGCCAGTGACTCTGCAATTCTGTTTCCTTCCTAACACAGTATGTTAATATTTGCTTGCTTCTACATCGTCAGGTGCTTGAGGCAATCGAAGAGGATCTATGGCCATATGCTCTTGTACATTTCTTGAATGTGAGTTGCTTGTCACTTTTCTTGTCATTGGTTGCTCAAATATTGTCAATCAGTATGTTATAGTCCTTACTATCGTTGTTCTCATCTTTCTATTAAGAGCTAAGCAAATAAAAATTTTAAATTTCTTGATCTTTGAATAATCCGTACCATGACTGGATGCTGTAATGCCAGTGCGGTTGAATGTCTGTCGTACTGCGAATGTACATCATTCTGCCAGTGCGTTTAATGTTTCTGGTTTTGCGGATTTTCAAGTTACTATGTAGTTATGTATTGATGGTTACCTTACTTCGTCTATGCATCTGGAACCACAACATCTTTTTCCATAGGTCTGTTAAGTTTTAGTCTAAAGGATGTTTATAATTCATTTGTTTGATTGGTCGGAATTCGCCCTCAATTTTTTGACCAAGTTCCCATTTTTTTCTGTTTGTTTCCCTTTACAAATAAACTGAATCACTGATCTTTATATGAAATTTGTTAACTTACATATTAGATTTTAGATTGTCTACTGATCTTGTGATATAAAACTGTTATGTTCAATTTAAGGAGTCTATAATAAAAAGCAGGTTATACTCAATTTAAAGAGTCTTTTGAAGCAATCACCACCATAACAAAAAGCAGGAGTAGGTCGTGTTAAAATCTTCTGAAGTTGTAGAAGTGTGTAAGCTAATTACAGGAGTTTATTGCCCAATCTATGGATGAAATGTGGCTGCAACTTGGGGAAATGTATTTTAATCTATTGGAAGTCCACCCTCTAGTAGTTGTTTTATATGTCTCCTGTGATCCTGGTGTGCTAATTGATCATGTTTTCTATATTCACTGTTGTTATCAGGGAGAGCGAAAAAATGCCAGAGGAAGAGGGTGATACAAGTAAGGCAATAAGTATCGAATCAGCTAATCTAATATGCTAAGATTTAGTTTTACTGTTGTAATGGAAGTTTCTTCACGGACCTGTCTCTATATTCTTAGGCTATACTTCTTCTGTAATCAAATAATTTTCTTTTTTTCGACAGTGTTAAGAGTAGTGTTTCCAATCGATGACTAAATATCCGTTTATCGACTCTACTGGAGTCATTTTCGATGTTGCTGAGTTATTGCGCTGTTTCTAATGCACATAATCTGGTTGGGCCGACCGACCGGAAGTGCCTGAAATGAGAGAGTCCTTTTTCTTTACTGTGTGGCACCGCTAATTTCGATTATAGTTTTCAGTTTCACCGATTCCGAACTTCAATTCCCACTCACTGCCACCACCATCCTCCTCCACCTCCTTCAGTTTCATACACAGCACTTCAATTCATACACCAATTCTGATTTTTGAGATATAAAGGCAAATTAAAGTTAATTGGATGATCCAATACAATCGAATAGAAACATTAACTACTAGTTGAATTACAGAAACGTTGAGTAGATTGCACAAGAGACGGCGTGGGGATGCTCTGTAGGGGTGGTGGTGGTACAAGATACAATTGCCGTGTAATATTTGTGACAAATTATTTTTGCGAAGAACAAGATACAGTTTTTCTTTTTGATGATGAGAAAGAACAAGATACAATTGATCGAGTCATGGAGTGGGAGATTAATAAAATGGTAGAATGGAGATCTCCTTTTGTTAAATGTGCGGCTGTAGTCTGCAGAGCTGAGTTTTGTTGTTTTTTCTTTTTTTTACTTTAGAAATTACACCTGCCCACTCGTCCCTTCACACTGATGTCTTGCACATGCCATTTCACGTGTATGCGCAGCAAACGTACACAAAGAAGTTAGCATCGTCTGAAGTGGTTAATTTCATTCACCACAGGTTACCAACAACAGCTTACTACTATAGAGAGAGAAGTAAATTGGTTGCATCTGTCTTTTGAGGGCAATTTTTTGTTTACAGTCTCATTGGAGCAGTGTTTCGGTTTTCTTTTTTCTTTTTTTTTTTCTTTTTTTCGGTCGGTCCTCCCACCGTGGTAACGGTGTTCTAGTATATTGTGAACTCATATTTATAATTAGGGGCCTCACCCATTTTGTTTGCACCCCAAAATTTTAAGGGGTGTATCAATAACATCGTGAAAATACTGTTTTACTCCTTATTTTATTTACATTTTTAAATTAATGATGAGTGTAAAGGGTCGTTAGTGTTTCAATGACGACTAGTGTCGTCCCTGTTTTCGTGACGACTCTAAAGTGTCGTTAATGTTTTCCATGACGACTATAAGTGGGTTACTACTTTCAATGACAACTCTAAAGTGTCGCTACTGTAGAGTCGTCATTGAAACAATAACGACACTTTAGAGTCGTCACTGAAAGTAGTAACCCACTTATAGTCGTCGTGGAAAACATTAACGACACTTTAGAGTCGTCATTGTTTAAAAAAATAAAAATACCATGACGACTTTTCATACAAATATGAGCAAAAAAAAATTAGAAAAAGAAAAAAAAATTGTAAATGAAAATTTTGAAAAAAATAATTGAAAAAAAAAGTTAAACTCTAATTAGGTAAGAATAACTCTAATTAGGTGAGATTATCACTAATCATTCAAGGGCTGTTTAGCCATTTAGAAAAAATTGAATAAGGGGTGACCCAAATTAGGGTGGGGTGATTTTTTTTGTCCTCTAGTGGGAGGCCCCCAATTAGTATTCATGGCCCCAATCAAACGAGACAATATTGCTCTTATTCTCAAAGTTCTTCTTGCTTAGCTGGTTTCCGAATATCGTCCCATAGGGCTTTGTAATTTCATTTATAAGACCCTTTCCAAGAAGTAGGAAATACCAATAGGTCCTAAAAATAATATATTAGAGAGAGTTTGGTCCAGTTGACTTAGTCAACTGTCTGTTTGGTCTATTTTTAAAATATATTTTACAGTTTGGTCCTAGAAATTATGGTTTGGTCCTAGGGTGACGTCATGGATGATGTAATTGTCATTGTATAGTGACAAAAATATCCTTTTGGGTCCACATATATAGAAAAAAAACCCTAGAAAATATCTTATTTTACTTTCTCTCCCTTACTGTTTTCAGATCTAATTTCTCTCATTTTCTCTCTTTTTTCCATTTTTTTCCTGCTAGTGACGAAGAAGATGAAGATGATGAACGATTCTCTCTTCTCTCCATTTTTTTCCTGCTAGTGATGAAGTAGATGAAGATGATGATGAACGATTCTCTCTTCTCTCCATTTTTTTCTCTGCTAGTGATGAAGAAGATGAACGATGATGATTATGATAAATACGATGAAGTTTTGCATTTTTTTCTTTTTGATGTTTGTTGTTGTTTTGATGATGAAGACGGTGATGTTAAAGATTTTACTGCTATTTATGATGATGATGAACCTTTATCATCTTCACATGCTTGGGTAAGTTTCGGATCTACAAAAGAACCTTGAAATCCTTTGATTTCTTCATCTTTTTCTTTTTCTTCATCATCACTTTGGATCTTTTGTTCTTGATTTTTTGATCTGCTGTTGTTGCTGTTCGTGTCGCTGTTGAAGATGAAGATGAACTTTGTTGCTGTTCGTGTTGTTGTTGCTGTTGAAGATGAAGATGAACTCTGTTGCTGCCCGTGTTGAAGATGAAGATGAAGATGAACTCTCACTACACCATTTTTGGGGATTAGCAACGGCTGTGTGCAGTTGCAAAAGGGACTTGCAACAGCAGCCAGCCGTTGCGAAACGTGGCGTTGCATTTTTTTTTGCATAAGCTCTTTAGCCGTTGCGGAAAAAAATTCGCAACGGTTTTCGGTTCAGTCAACTATTTTTTCCCTTGACTTTGCAACGGTTTCTGCCATTGCGAACAGGTTTAGCAATAGTTGGTTGCTGTTGCTATATTCTTGTCGCAACAGCTTCTAGCAGTTGCAAAATGGAAAATTCGCAACTGCTATATGGAGCAGTTGCGAAATTTAGAACCAAAAAACTTAGAACGGCTAATCTTAGCCGGACCCGGCTTTATTATTCTGGTTCTAAATTTAGCAACAGTTGTTCGCCGTTGCTAAATTTTTGCAACATAAAAAAAGTCGAGTCAAATTGTCGTTGACCTAATCAAGAGTTCCCTGCAACATTTTCAGGCCAAATCCAGGTGAGAGACATATTGGGTGCGCACTGAACAACAAATCCATTTGAAAAATATATTCAGGCCAATAACAGTTCAGTTTCTAAAGAGTGATGTGAACAACCAAAACATAGAAAATTTTAGTACATTTCTCAAGTTCAGTTATGAGTTCACATATAAGTTCAAATTCTAGAGAATGACAGAGATGATATAAGCTAGCATCCAGGAAGCTCGTACCGTATCACATGTATATAAAGAGATGATATTACTGAACAAGAGATTGATGATACGCAAGACATGGTAAGGATGTATCCTGACTCTCAAATGGAAAGCATCCTTCCCAGCAAACTTGGTGATGTACTTGTTGCAAGCAATACAGGCAGCCTCCAAAGCCTCACTGAAGACATTCTCCTTCTCCCAACTTACCAAATGGACACAGAAAGGGAACTCATCAACTCCTTTCTTTTTCATGCCAACATCATAAATCCCAATCTTTGGGTCAGGTACAGAACCCTGTGTAGTGAAGATAACAGAACTGAAATCAAACAACCACATTAGATCTAACAAAGATCATCAGCTCCCAGTCACTAAGGAATCACATCTTAACATAAATGGATTTACAATTAGATTGAAGTTATTCATGTGAACATAGCATGCTTCTCTTAAAGGCTGTGCAACCTAGAAACAGAAAGCAGGGGGCACATTTAAGCTGGTCAACATAGTAACTACTAAAGACTATGGAACCAACACAAATAATCCTCTAGTGTTCACCAAGTGAACTTAAGTTAACAAATGAGGTTTCAGGAGATAAATTTGAGTGACCAGCTGAACCAACTCCATGACCAGATGAACACGCCTGAGCATGTGAACTAGTCGAGGAAACATATGATGCTAGCATTGCAGATTGAGAGTGCGTCCAGAGTTGTTTCCTTCATCAAATGCAGTAAGTAACCAGTTGAGCACCATTAGAGCTATTCTTCACCATTAGATAATGCAATTATTCAGATTCCGAGGCTTAATTATTGCAAAGACGAACCTGTATCTCAGTTGGAAATGTGGCACTGAAGAGCATCAACCTGTTTATTGTAATAAGTTCAAGTACCTAAACTTTACTATTAGTCATATAACAGTAAAAGAGCACAATAAAAAGCAACCATACCCATGTAATAAATATTCACTCATTGAGAAAGAGAAGCATTACATATAGCTAATGTTACAGTTAGTGTCAAATCATCCATCATTGCCTGATCTCTTTTCATAGTGTACTGTCAATCTTCTTCTGAATTCTCAATTCATTTTGCAAAGTCCATACATACAAACAAACTAGTGTTAGTCAGTAATATCGAGTAAAAGAAGAACAAACATCAAAAATTAAAAAGGACTAGTACCATTACAAGATTACATTACTAACCAACCTCATATTCAGAAGCCCGTAGATGATAGTCAATTTCAATGGTAGTCTGGGGAGTGGATGATAGAGTCCTCTTTGCTATTTCACTAGATGTTTTCAATCTTCTAAGAGCCCTGGGGTTTCCATTGATATCCTTCTTGTTCTTTCTCTTGAATTCCTGAACAAAGTGGTCCATCATTTTTTTGTTGAAGTCCTCACCAACAAGATCAGTGTCTCCTGCTGTAGCTTTAACTTCAAAGATACCCTCCTTAATAGTAAAAAGAGAGACATCTAAGGTACCACCTCCCAGATCGAATATAAGAATATTCTTCTCCCTAACACTGGTAGACACCATGGGCAATGTCAGCGGATGTAGGCTCATTGATGATACTCATAACATTAAGACCAGCAATAGCTCCAGCATCCTTTGTAGCTCGACGCTGAGAATCGTCGTAGCAGGCAGGGACTGTGGTGTCACTGAATCTCCTACCAATTAAACGTTTGGAATCTGTAACGCCAAACAATCACATTAGCGATAGCTCTTGATAGAAAATGTGTTTGGTAAACTACCATCAAAACAGAAGTGACTAAATTCATATACTATCGTAACAATGAACTAAATTCATGAATGCATATGCAAAAAAGGATTGATACTTCATTCACGCGCAAGGTGGTAATATCTACACTTCAAAAACAAATCTAACAAAACACTAATAATAACAAATAGAAGAAGCATCTTTTGGACAAATCAAATCAGTTAATAGCTTTTAAGCTACCAAGTTAGTCGGGGCATATTTGAGATGGAAAATTGTATTGAGCTACTATCATGTGAGACAACCAAATACAAAAATAATACAAAAACAATTCAAAGGGAAAATAAAAAACAGTTGCTTATTGAATCTTATTGTTCTGCGCCCATTCACCTTCATACCTGTAACCACAGAAGATACTTGACAAGCCCCTTTTGAGCGACATACAGTACTTTTCCATGAGCTAAATCATCCCCAACTGTTCCTTCATACCTGCACAATAATAGAGGATCAAGAACATTCATTAGTCAATTGTTAATACAGAGAGAGTGAAGAAATTAAAGTCTACCTTTTGATGTTGGAGACATAGTGAACCACTGGATCTTTGTACAAACCGAAATCAAATCAAAACAAAATAAATAAATAATCAGAAACCTTAATGCAAATGAACAGAAGGCGATCTTGATTTGAAGAAACCCTAACCTGGTTTTTATTTCTTGAGGAAGAACATAAATCATCTTCATCATAAAACTCTAAAACTCAAATCGAAGAAGCAAAAACACAAATTAAATAAAACCCAGTGGTAAAGTCTCTCCATTATCGCAAACTAACCTCACGGAACAAAGAAATTTTTCTAAGAACCCTAGATTAAGCAAACACAGTAATCTTCTTCACCAAAAACGAAATTGTTTGATTAAATCGATTGAGATTTTGACCGAAGATTGAGGTGTTAATCGAGTTTTTCAGACTAACAGAGAATGAGAACTTCAAATTTCTTTAGTATGAGAAACAGAAGTCGGCTAGAGAAAGAATAAGAGGAAAGTGAAGTAGGAAGAAGAAGGGAGGTAAGTGTATATGGGTTAGGGTAAATTGAATGGTACAGATTTTATTCTAACAACTATATCTACGGCTGAGATTTACACACGTAAATACAGGTGTAAGGTTTTAGGTGTTACCAGGCACACAGCCGAGTGCTAGTGTTACCTGACACACAAACAAGCAGCACATGTGGTTTTCTAGCAGTTGCGAATTGCAACAGCTGCAGAGCAGTTGTGAGTTTCGCAACTGCAGACAGTTGTTACGAATTTTAAAGCCGTTGCAAAATCAGTTGCGAATTCGCAACTGCATAAGAGCTTTTGCAAAATTTTGTTGCTAATCAGGAAAAATGGTGTAGTGTCTGTTGAAGATGAAGAATGATTTGATTTTTATGGATTTCTTTTTGTGTGTTCATGTAAAGAATGAACTCTGTTTTTAGATCTTGAATTACTAGGAGTTCATGTAAAGAATGAACTCTGTTTTTTATTTTTGTTCATGTAAAGAATGGACTCATTTCTAGGTTTGAAATAGTTAGGTGTTCATTTTTCGAATGAACTTTGTTTCTTATAGGTTCTATCAGGTGTTCATTTGAAGAATGAACTCTGTTTCCATATAGGTTTTAATAGGTGTTCATTTGAAGGAATGAACTCCGGAGTTCATCAGACAGAATGAACTGCTACAAAAAATAAGTAGGAAATTTAGTGTGGTTTTATTAGGTGGTCATTTGAAGGAATGAACTCCGGAGTTCATCAGACAGAATGAACTGCTACAAAAAAATAAGTAGGAAATTTAGTTTGGTTTTATTAGGTGTTCATTTGAAGGAATGAACTCTAGAGTTCATCAGACAGAATGAACTGCTACAAAAAAATAAGTAGGAAATTTAGTTTGGTTTTATTAGGTGTTCATTTGAAGGAATGAACTCCGGAGTTCATCAGACAAAATGAACTGCTACAAAAAATAAGTAGGAAATTTAGTTTGGTTTTATTAGGTGTTCATTTGAAGG
Source organism: Papaver atlanticum (assembly GCA_023531105.1). Classification (NCBI taxonomy): domain Eukaryota; kingdom Viridiplantae; phylum Streptophyta; class Magnoliopsida; order Ranunculales; family Papaveraceae; genus Papaver; species Papaver atlanticum. Next base: position 625,337 of record JAJJMB010016019.1, read on the forward strand.
AATGAACTCCAGAGTTTATCAGACAGAATGAACTGCTATAAAAAAAATAAGTAGGAATTAACACGGAAGGGCGTTGATGGTGGATTTTTGACAAAGGTCAAAATTGTAAAATCATGATACTGCATGTTTCTGACCCGGCTTCAGGAACGCATGTGACGATTCATATTTTATGATTCGTGAACCGTTTCACGATCTCTGACCGAGCGAGCATTCCTCTCAGAGCCATGATGAATATGTTTCTCGAAAGGCCTCCCCGACTGAGCATTCGATGATGCACATTTCATCATGACCTCTACGTAGAATCAAATGATTGGGCGGTTCTCTAGACGTGATTTTTTGTTAGAGAGCTTAAAGGCTTCAGGACGTCACGATACTCGATGTTCCCTGACTACATAGAGAGACCTACCTCTACATAGAATAATGATTGGGCGGTTCTCTAGACATAATTGTTTGTTAGAGGGCTTAACGCCTTCAGGACGTCGACGCTTCACGTTGTTCCCTGACTATGTAGAGAGACCGTGTATAGATTTAGGCGGCTCTCTAGACATATTTTTTTGTTAGAGGGCTTAACGCCTTCAGGACGTCGACGCTGCACGTTGTTCCCTGACTATGCACCCTTCAAAACGAGTATGATGCTTCAACTATCTCATATATCGATTCTGCAAATAAATTAATTCTATCGTGACATTCATCCACTGAATTCCTAAAAAATAATCTATTATATCTTATTACTCTGTTCCCTGAATCCCCGGCTGGATTCATGGATTAGTAATAGATAACCATTTTATCTGATTACTCCGTTCCTTGAATTCCTGGACTGGATTCATGGATTAGTTATAGATACACAATTCATTTTATTACTCCGTTTCATGAATCATTCTTCGCTGAATTTCATGAATTAGTAATAATTAAATATCCAACAATCAGGCATCTAGACTATCACCGAGTAAGCCCCAAGAAAATGGTGCAGTGTACTCAATGATGATGCATGAACGAGCACCCAAAATGCACGAACGAGCATTCAAAAATATGGACAAACGAGGAAACCCACGCAAAATAGGAGAGAGAAAATAAAAAAAAATATATAAAAGAAAGCGTCTAGGGACCGGGCCCACCGGCCGGCCGGTCACGCCGCCGTGGCCGGTCCCCATGCCCCTTCCTTTATTTTTTTATTATTTTATTATCTTCATGATCTCATGAAGACTCCTTCAGTCGAGCAACTTTCCTTGTTTGAGCAAAACTCACGGTTTCTCCTTATTCTCCTTCAAAGATGAAAAATAATAAAAATAAGGGAAAGTGTCACGGGACCGGGCTACCTAGACGGCCGGTCATGTGATAGACGCATTTATGTGTCTATTTTCATCTCTATTGTGTATATTGTTAGTACCCATTCTTGTACTTATTATGGTGTTTTATGTGTTTGTAGGTAATTTTGGGCAATAAACATTTTTGGCGAAATCGGCTCGAAAAGTTGATAAATGCAACCCAAGGGATAAGTGTTATGCGGACTCCAGCAATGGATAAGGGGTAACCTTTCTTCTTCACGTTCAAATTCTGTTTTTGGCGGGAAACCAAAACCAAAACAGAAAACATGTTTCTTGTAGTTTTGGTGGTAGTGATTTGGAGGAGTTTGAGGTCGATTAAACCTCTAATTTTCATAGGGTAGACTCCTTATGGTTCTAGGAATCTAACATGGGTGTTGAAATCAATTAAACTGGGCCCAATCGACGGATTTTTATGTCAACAGCAAAATATGGAAAGTCACGTGTGTGACCGATTTTAGGAAACTTTAGAGAGATTAAAGTGCTATAAACCTTCCCAAAGCTTGATATATATCTAAGGAATAGTTTAGAATCAAAAGGAAAGCTCAGAAACTCGTGGAAATCCTAAAACAAGAAATTGCCGCAACTTTTCCGGGAAGAGAAAGGAAGAGATTTTGGAAGATTCTGGAGAGATTTAATCGGTATTTTTGATATAAATAGATTATTTGGGTCATATAGAAGGGGTGTCGAGAGTTTGGGGGGCTGAGAATGGCTGAGGAGTGAGAAATCAAGACGAACAGAAAGCTACCTGCTGCTGTTTTCTGCTGGTGCGGAGCTGAAGAACACGAAGAACATAAGACGCACAATGAACAGTCACGAAGAACATGAAGAACTTCGACCCACAACTAACCGTCGCAGAAGCAGTCTTAAATTCTCGTTTATTAACAGCACTTCAGTTGTATCGGTGATTCTGTAACGCCAAAAAAGCGTTGCAGATTCGCTGTATTATTATTTCTCTTCAATAAAAAC